>BCKW01000006.1:578346-821682 GCA_001600755.1 Ogataea methanolica
ATGGTTTAGCATAGTCAACGGAATTGTTTAACGCAATCTTGACTGACTATGACTTCACTATTGTTGTGGCTTACTTGATAAATACCACAAATTGTAGCCATATAMAGAGAATCACAAGTCAAATGAAAGTGAGGTTCCGACGTATATAATATCAGGTTGTATTATATTTTACTTTCTGGATCAATTACATATATATATAAATTTACGGAATAATAACTTGATTAATAAGGATGCCTACCCTCTATTTATATTAAGGGCACGTTTCAACTTTGGCAACAAAACTCTCCTTGAGTTATTCTATATGGTAGGCAAGATTGATTATGTCATGATATTATATAATTGGTTATATAATAAGAGAAATTTTCAATTTGCAGTGACTGGAGCCAAAATCTGCAGTGACTGGAGCCATTCCCTGTTTGCAACAAAGTCTATGGTGTCCTTAACAATTCCCCTAAGGACACCATAAATTACGTAATATTCTCATATTATATAGTAAATTATTTACCATCATGACATAATCAATCTTGCCCCACCTCATCTCTGGTCTCAAGGAATTGCTCCATTGGTGGCTCCATGATAGGATAAAGATTCATATGAAGAACTAGATTACAAGGGTTCCTATAGAAGTGGAAGAGAGAATGTAGTTGTGGTGGTAATAAGTTACGCAGCTGCTGGAGTAATTAGCGTAAATGATATTGTATGGTGGGCAAGACTGATTGTATCATGATACTTTTCTAACTAGTATATAGTATGAAAATATTACATAATTTGTTGTCTCCGTAGACAATTCTGTTGTCCCCCTAGACCCTCCCCCAGAAGGTGGGAGTCCCTAGGGACTCCCCAGAAGGTATATAAGTTATATAAGCTGGTGAGAGCTTTCTTAAGCAATAAAGCTCTCTATACTAAGTAGTTTTTTATGCTCTACTTCTAGTTCTATTTTTTAGTAATAAAGCTTACAGATTTTCACTATTGAATAAGAATTATGCATTTTTCTATTAGAGTATAGAACCTGGTTCGTGGCTGATCATAGGCTATTGCTTAATTTTTAGTAATTATGGATGTCCATCTAGGTAGTCTTCCTGATTAATATTGACTTCCTAGAAGATATAATGACAATCCGTTTTATATATTTCAATAAAAACCACGTTTCGCCAAAGGGGCTTTTGTCTATTTATGAGGGAAACATGATTTCCATATGTACACCTTTTATAGTCTTTTACCTTTTACCTTTTAGTTTAGCAGGCTTTACGTTCATTGAAGGAACAAGTGTTTAGGTTAAAGTCCTTTGGACCGTATGCCGAGAGTATGTCTCACGACTACAATATACAATCCTATTTCTCTCCAGTTATAGTATTACAATGCTATACATATACGTTAAGAAAAAAAAGGTTTCTTTTTTGGTTTTTATGATCTAATTAATCAGCTACCTTTCTTGCGATCGATCGCTCATTAATCTGTTCAACTAGCTGCTACAACTGTACCAGCCTTCTAAAGCTCCACAGCCCGCATCGTAACAGCCCTTGAATTGACCGCCACGGTTTGCACTCAACGCTTCATAACTCGGGCGTATCAGTAAAGTGCCTTCCCATGTACCCCCGTGTGTCATAGTAATACAGTATATGTTACAGTCCCAGTAGCCGTCTTGTACCTTAATAGCAGCGTATATAGCACCAGCAATAGTCTTCTGCTCAGCTGTTGTCCCACAATCACCACCTGCTGCCCAATACCTGTACCACGTACCGCCCATTTGGCCATGGATCACTGTGCATGATTCATAAGTCGCTGGCTGCCATATTTCATAGGCAATGTCCCAAATGTCCTTGAGACCATTCCACATTTGTTCCCTACACGTAACAGCACCCGTAACCCAAGCTGTGCACTCACGAATGTCCAGACGCTTCTCTAATTTGGTAATACCCTCAATATAGGACTTGTTGTAGTGATATGACTGTAACCACGAATAATCTATAATGGTGTCCCTCTTAGCAGGTTGATCGTCGTAAGCATTAACACCTACTTCATCGAATAAGGAGAGGTCCAAATAAAGCTTAGCATTAGCGATAACGTTACCGTACTCGTCCTGTAGTATGGCAAAAGTACCATTGCCGTTACCATTAGTGGCAAAACTTTGATTCACTAAAAGAAATAACGAGAATACAACAAACGATAAAGATTGTAGCAAATTTGGTAGACTGAGTCAGATACCGTACAAACAAAAATATTAAAAATAAGGTTAAGGTATTTGGTCTTGCTTTTTCAACGCTATCTTTTTCAACACAATTTTTTTCAACGCGATTCATAAGTATCTCAGAGTTCTTTTAAATTTAAGTGATTAATTTAAAGTAAAATATAAAGATGCGCAAATATACAAAAAATGGGAATTAACGACTCTTTAAATATTAGACAAAGTCGTGTCCTGTGGCAATATCCGGTTGCTCTTCTTGGACTTGAAAAAGATGGGCGGAAAGTGTCAGGGCCTGTCCATATTTAGATAGGGTTAACAATAGGATATACTTTATCTAGTCTCCCAAGTAGAAGTCGTGCTATATAAACCTATACAAGAGAAACAATAAAGTGGGTTATATACCAGAATGTGTAAGAGAGGTGAAGCAGCCAATTAGACTTAGACTATGGTGTAAAGTGCCCAGTATGTTCTCGGTCTACGTGATTACCGAATCTCCATCCCTGCATACCTTGCATATCCTGCATATCCCGATGACCTAATCATAACAGAAAGAATGAATCTGCATCGGGCGTATATTCTAAAAAGAGCCGAGAATCATAAAAAATAACAAAGGGTCAGAATTATATGGTCTGACTTCAAAATAATCGTGTATTCGTAGCAGTATTGACTGCGTTTACCGTTAAGTATCATTACGTAATACACTGGAAGAATTATCGGTGTAAAGATTCGAGGTTAACAAACCTTTACTCCCAAACCACCATTTTCGCTAAAGGGGGTTTTGTCTATTTAAAGGGGATCTATGAATTCCGTATGTACACCTTCTATAGCTCTTTTGACCTTTTAGTTTAGTTATGCTATATTACCCGAAGAAACAACTGTTTAGGTTAATACCCTTTAGACCGTATACCGAGAATATAGTTAGCCTACTACACTATACAACCCTGCTTAAAATAATGTTTAGTAGTTTAAATATAATGAACTTTTGATACCATTTTAATCCTATCGAAAAGAAAGATTGAAAATATAAAATTCTGATGTTGATATTATAGAAAATACTCAAAAACACGGATACACAAAGACAGAAAGTTATATATTAAAAGAAAATAAATAAAACAAAACGCCAATAAACACAAAAATGAAACATAAAAAAAGCCAAACATTAGAACAGAAAAATATTGAGATGTAACAAAAACAAAGCCATCAGCTTACAGCAGCGGTTCTTCTGTTTGGTAATGTATACTTCATGAAGCTTCTCTGTAGTTGCTTTCTAACAGAAATCTTTTGGGCACCAACAAAGCTGTCAATTGTAACCTTAATTGCTCTATCCAAATCACTAGAAGAGACGTATGGACTTAACCTCATTTTTGCAAACGATTCAGCGGTTCTTAAAATACTTTCCAAATGTCTCACAGTAATTGGGAACGAGCCAGTAGTGTTAGATTCTCTTCTTAAATCAGCATACACTCTGGAAACCTTATCCATATCCATTTGATTCAATTTTGGATGGACTCTTGTTCTTGCATAATGAATGTACTTGACCAAGAAATCTTGTGGAATTGGAGAGATTTCAGATTCTTTTTGTTTTTTCAGCTCTTCGTTTCTTATTCTGTTTAAAGCACCCGAATCATCATCAACTTCCATGTCAGCATCTGCTGTTCCATCCTTGTTGTTGATTGGATGAGATCTGATATGGGAATCAATAACGAAAGAGGCTAGTCTTTCATCAATCTCAGGATTGACTAAATCTCTAACAACACACACAATATCAAATCTTGATAAGATTGGTTCCGTTAAATTAACATTTTGTTGTAAGTTCATAGTGGAGTTGTATCTGCCACCGATTGGGTTGGCAGCTGCCACAATCGAGCATCTTGCTTGTAAAGTTGTCACAATACCAGCTTTTGAAATAGAAATGGATTGCTGCTCCATAGCTTCGTGAATAGAAGTTCTATCTTGATCATTCATCTTATCAAATTCATCAATTAAGCAAACGCCTTTGTCGGCAAGGACTAATGCACCACCTTCCAATGTCCATTCTCTAGTAATCACATCCTTTCTGACAGAAGCTGTCAAACCAACAGCAGATGCACCTTGACCAGTGGCAAAGACAGCCCTGTGCGCCGTTTTTTCAACGTACTTTAAGATCTGGGATTTAGCGGTACCCGGGTCACCCAATAACAAAACATTGATGTCACCTCTAATAGAATGCTTACCATTGATATCCTTTGGAACACCACCGAATAATGAACAAGCAATACCTGTTTTGATATCTTTATGACCGTAGATAGAAGGCGCCATAGATGCAATGATCTTATCGATAATTCCTTTATCTTTACTCATTTGTCTGATCTTTTTTTCGTCTTCTTCAGTCCATTGGAAAGGTGATAATCCACCTTCAGTTAAGGTATCGTTATTACCTTTAGTGCTACCTTCTCTTCTCTTGATTGAGTTAGCTTCAATTATAGTTGCAAAGACTGGGAAGCCGTTCTTAGCATTCAAAGTACCATCGTATGAGTTTTTAAAGACGCCAGTAACTTCAATTTCTTCACCTGGCTTGGCCATATCAACCAAGTCCCATAACAGAATGACTTCTTTATGACGGGGTAATCTACCTGCCGGAACGGTACCTGGAGATTCCTGTAGTGTGATTCTTTGATAATTACGGTATAATGTCTTCTCGGAGTTTAATTTAAACGGGCCTCTTGATTGACAATTTGTACAGAATGAAACTTTAACTTCTTGATTGGAATCTTGGAAGAATGGGCCCAAGACAGTATCACACTTGAGACAATCAAACTTGACATACTTTAGTTGAGGGAAGACACCTGTTCTTCTAGTAACAACACCAGTAACTCTAACCAGCGAATTTAAATTTGATTCCCTTAATTCTCTTAAATTGTTAATTGTTGGGAAATCAGCAATTCTGACGTGGATTTCAGAATGAATTTGTGAATAATCTGGATAATGTAATTCAGTAGCTTCCATTGCCACAATATCAAAGATTTTTAACATTTCTCCAGGACAAGTTGTTAAGAATAAAGCTAAAATTGCCTTTGAACGTAGTAAATGAACATAAGAAACTTCTAAACTTTCGCTATTGACTTCACCCAAGGTTCTAATTCTTGAACCATAAATAGATCTACCTTGATCATCAGTATATTCCAACAAGAAAGATTTTAGCTCTCTCAAAATCGATCTTGTCACGTTAGGCATGACAATCCATTCTTGAATAGATGGAGCTTTAACTTCAGCTAATGCCTCTAGACTTAACTCTTCAGTTAGTGGGTCAACATCGTCAAAGAAATCTTCTGGATCTTCATCATATCTGTGTCTTCTTCTACGTCTTTGGATTGGTAACCCATATTCATCACGAGGAATATCGTCATCTTGGCCTTCAAGAGCTTCGTCCAAGTCTAAATTAGCACCTCTCATCATTTGATCTCTTTGGTTTAACATTGAATCAACTCTTCTTCTCTCAGTCGCACTCAATTCATCGTAATCATTATCATCGACATCTTCAGCATCATAGTGATCTTGTTCTGTGTTCTCAGTATAATCTCTTCCCATGGAATCACCGATTAAATCAACACCGGTTTCTTCTTCAAGCCTTTCTTCAACATCATCGATGTCATTGAAAAATCTTGCTTCCTCGTTTTCATCTTCATCATCTTCAAATGGAATTGCTGGAGATGAAGCCAGCTGTCTTGGAGAGGAATTTATTGAACCGGGAGCCGGGGAGGAGCGTGGATCTTGAGATGCAAACACTTCTTCGTCTGATTCATCGTTGTCGATTTGCCTTTTTCTAGGACTTCTTCTATCTGACATTGTACCTTTGTATTACCTGTGGATGTGAATATATCTGTCAGTATGGATATGTCTACTTGATTGTAAGAATGCTAAAATGCTAGAGAAATGCGTTTCAATAAATTAAACTGTTTGTGAAAAGAACAAACCCCTTCTAAATTGTGAACTCTAAATCTGATACCTAACCTGCAACAATACACCGACACGTCTGTTGAAATTATTTCTTGTTTGAATAGATGAGTTGCAGAAATGTTCGTGTCATAATGGATAAAAAAGTTTCCCAATCGGGTTAATTGATGGGAACGAAGACGCGTCCTATATTTTAACGTCGATCGATGCGTCGTGAAGTTAAGTTCGACTCTTCCTCTACACAGCCTTGCAATTTGCTTGCTTTCCTCTCCTCTCTCAGACTAGGTCTCTAAAAGAGGGAATTCACCTCTTCTTGCTTTGTTCTTGTCTTCTTTTTCTTGTTCACAATAACGTCCTCTTTGAAGGCTTACAAATTACCAACTAATTATTAGTTAACTAAGTGAAATTGACGGAGTCAAAAGTATTTTCACCTCGTTGTTAAGAAAGACAGATGGACAACATGTTGTTTTCCAGTCCTTTGGTTACTAACTTCTTTCAATAGTGCCGTTTACTCTGGGTGGAGATGACTCAAATAGTGGAAAACTAACGGATATCGACCCCGAATCCGGTTCAGTGAATAGAAGAAGGTCATTGGTGAAAAGAAACAGAGCTAGAAGATCAGTCAATGCTTCTCCAAAACTGATTAAAGTAATCAAAACAAGCTCAACTAAATCATCAAACTCAAGAAAATCATTCCTCTCTAATATCGTTTCTTCCTCAATTCCATTGCAGACATTCAACTCTAGCAGCTGGTCACATGAAATGCCATTGGACCCATACATACTTGATCAGTTAAAGTCCGATAACCAAGATGAAGCCGATCCTTTAGACCAACTTCCAGTCCAAGCCGAAGCTGCAGAGATCCCATATTGGAAGATTTATTGTTATATTGTAACATTCTGGGCTCCAGTACCTTTGTTAAGGCTATTTGGCTTTAGAACAAAGGAAAGACAGTATGCTTGGAGGGAAAAGATAGCTTTGATTTCCATCATATTGTATATTGGTATGGCAATGGCCTTCTTGACGTTTGGATTCACCAGAACTGTTTGTACAGGTTTAAGGTCAAGGTTGCAGGTTTCAAATATTACTTCTGACACCCTTGTAGTGAATGGCAGGGCTTATGATTTGGGTTCCTCATCTCATCCTGCTGCTTTAGGTGTTGAACCGGGATCAAATGTGTTGTACCCACCAATAAATGCGGGGGGTAAAGATGCAAGTCTCTTATTTCAGAACGTTAATGGCAACTGCAAAGACTTGATAACCCCTAAGATTAACTGCAGAATTCCATATAACGAAAATAACGAATTAGCTTGGTATATGCCTTGCAAGGTGTTCCCAATTGAAGGATCCTCTAAACCAGATTTCTCTGTTAATTTTTATGAAGGCTATTCTTGTCACACGTCTTCTAAAGCACGTGAAGCCTTCTACAGACTTGAAATTAAAGGTGATGTTTATTATACCTGGGAGCAAGTCGCAAGTAGTTCCAGAAATTTGGTTGTATTTAATGGTCATGTTTTGGATATGGATTTGATTGACTGGATTTTTGCTGATGACCTTGACTACCCTGAACTGTTTGATGATATTAAGAACGATCGTTCATTGAGAGGTTACGATATTTCTGTGCTTCTATCGGAACCACATGAAAGAATAATAGCTAATTGCTTAATTGAAATTGCCAAAGTTGGTGTCATAGACGTTGATACTGTTGGATGTATAGCCGCATCTATTGTTCTTTACGTTTCATTGGTGTTTGTTCTTTCAATCGTATTGTCCAAATTCTTCATTGCATGCTATTACAAATGGGGAATTGCACCAAGGCAGGGCGCTTCAAAGACACCAATCAAAGAGATGGCGGCACGAGACAGAAAGTTGGAGGAATGGGCCGACGATCCAAAGTCCGCTGTCCCTCTTCCAGCTGTAGATGAATCCAGAAGAGCTGGATATAAAGGTTCAATTAACGTGAAAAAATCTCACAGCTTGTCACGGAGTTTGGGAAATAATAGCTATCTAGGGTATGCGGACAGCACATCATCGATTACTGATTATGTCCCAAAGTATGTTACAATGAGTACAGAGTCTTTCATTCTTTCCAGCCAACAAAAGAGGCAGTCCAGAGGGAATTCGAAGCAATCGTTAATACTAGAAACTGGCTCAAATCCGATGACAGGAATAGCACAAGACTCAGAAATCTTAACTTTGGACCAGTCTTTAGTCCATCCTGATATTATTCCACAACCTCCGATTAGCTGGGAACCATTCGGATATCCTTTAATTCATGCAATGTGTTTGGTTACTTGCTACTCTGAAGATGAAGATGGTATAAGGACAACTATGGATTCAATTGCGACAACAGATTACCCAAATTCACATAAATTGATAATTATTGTTTGCGATGGTCTAGTTACGGGTGCTGGAAACTCCAAGTCAACACCCGATATATGCTTAGACATAATGACAGATTTTACCGAACCAGTAGACCAAGTTCAAGCCTATTCATATGTTTCCGTTGCACAAGGTACGAAGAGGCATAATATGGCCAAAATTTATTCGGGCTTTTATAAATATGATAATACCACTGTTCCTGTTGAAAAGCAGCAAAAGATCCCTATTTTACTAATAATTAAATCTGGAACTCCCGATGAAACTGATACATCAAAGCCCGGGAATAGAGGCAAAAGAGACTCTCAGATTATTTTGATGTCTTTTTTACAAAAGGTTACTTTTGATGAGAGACTGACAGAGCTTGAATTTGAAATGCTTAAATCAATATGGAGAGTTACCGGATTGATGGCAATGCATTATGAAGCACTTTTGATGGTCGATGCTGACACTTTAGTTTATCCTGATTCCATTACGCATATGATTGCTGAAATGGTTAAAAAACCAGAAATAATGGGGTTATGTGGTGAAACAAGGATAGCGAATAAAACACAGTCATGGGTCACTGCGATTCAAGTTTTTGAATATTATATATCTCATCACCAATCCAAAGCGTTTGAGTCTGTTTTTGGTAGTGTCACTTGTTTGCCTGGTTGCTTTTGCATGTATCGAATTAAGGCTCCAAAATCATTAAATGTTTGGGTTCCCATACTAGCATGCCCTGATATAGTTGAAAAATATTCAGAGAATGTTCTGAACAGCTTACACAAGAAAAACTTGTTATTATTAGGGGAGGATAGATATTTATCATCCTTGATGTTGAGAACGTTCCCCAGAAGGAAGCAGGTGTTTGTTTCAAAAGCAGCTTGTAAGACAATTGTTCCTCACAAATTCAAAGTTCTTTTGTCTCAACGTCGCCGGTGGATTAACTCAACAGTCCACAATTTAATGGAGCTTGTTTTGGTTAATAATCTATGTGGTACATTTTGCTTTTCTATGCAGTTCATTATTACTGTTGAACTAATAGGTACGTTAGTTTTACCGGCATCCATCTCCTTCACGATTTACATTCTTGTGATAGCAGTTGTTTCTACTCCAACTCCGGTGCTATCTCTTATTTTGATGGGTGTTATTTTTGGACTTCCTGGTTTACTTATCATTGTCACCGTTTCGAATTTGAGCTATATTCTATGGATGTTTGTTTATTTTCTTTCATTGCCAATTTGGAATTTTATCCTACCCGCTTATGCTTTCTGGAAGTTTGATGATTTTAGCTGGGGTGATACGAGAAAGACAAACACAGGGGATAAAACCAGTCATGATAACCAGGAGGGAGAATTTGATGGTTCACAAATTGTACATATGACATGGAGAGATTTTGAAAGAAGGAGAAATGGGCTTGATGGTAAACACACCATGTCGACGATCTATAATTCAGAATACTTCAATATAGCTGAAGAAGATCAACAAACTTACGTCTCTGACCATAAACTTGAAGAAACGACCATTGTTGGGAGTCCATTCAATTTGACTAGTTTTCCTGAACCTATCTCGTCCCAAACTTATACCACTTACAAAACAGCACCAACTTCAAAGCATGTTCAAGAAGGCCCAATTCGTTGGTAGAGCCCTAAAAACTAGAAATTAAATTATCTGATTTTTTGATTTATAGCTTTCACATTTTCTCTTTTAAATATTTATCTCTTTATGGCGTTAATAATATATGTCAATTATATTGAGCATTTTTGTACATTAAAACCTACACACCTATGCATTACTCACAACTGCAACTAAATAGCGTTCTTACCAAAATTGACACAAATCGACTTAACCAAATCGGCAACCCCATGAACCTTACTATCAACAGATATCGATTTCACTAACAATGGATACAGCACAACTAGCTTCGAGTAAATGTCTTTAGATCTTTCTTTATCAAAATCAGCAGTATCCAGTGCCTTCATGATGGAGACTAAACCGCTTAAGACCAATTTGATTTCAACTTGTTGGATTCTAGGTAAAGGTTCTTTATTCAACAACTGCACATCGCTCAAGAACTTTCTTAGTACGAATGAGCACCTTGAAATAAAATAAGATAATGATTTTTCAAATAATAAAGAGTGAGCGGAAGTGGTTGAAGAAGGAACAGAAAATGAAATCAAATCATTAAGACAAGTTTTTGAGAATTTCAATCTCGGCAACTTTTTGATTTCTAAAGTCGACCCAAACGTCAAATCGAAATCAAATTCCGATAGTTTTTTGGAAACTTCAATTGGAGATTTCGAAGATTCAAGTATAGCGTTTTCAATTTCATCAAGTGTATACAAGAATGAAGATGTCCAGATCGTAACTATGAATTCTTCCAATATGGTATTAGACACAATCGAATTCTGGCTGAATAACGGAACAAGACTGGTTTTCAACTCTTCATATTGTAGAATATCAAATTCTTCATATTCTTTTGATTCAATATCATTGGAGTAGATAAAACAAGTTTTGAAAGTATCTAAAATTAAAGGCCATAGTTGTGCCCTGATCTCGGGCTTAATCTTTGGTTCAATATCTGGACCTGACAGCACTCGACAGATTCTACTAGAAAGCCTCGTTAGTGTTTCTAAGCTTTCCATCCATAAGCTGCTTTTACCCTCGGGTCTGAATTCATCGCTCTTCAACTTAGATGGTTCCAATAACGCTTTGTATACCCTTAGAATACACTTATCGTTGATTAATGGTGTTAAGTCATCAATGGTGTCAATATGGTGTTGAAGTAGTGCAATGGCCTTATAACTGGCGGCAATGAAGGTTGGGATCTTTATACCTCTATCTCCCAACTTCTTTTGAATCAAGTCTCTTGTTGAGAATGGTAGGATAACGATTAAGTTTAGCTGTTGAATTAGCAGTGACTCGAACTTCGGATCTTTGAAGTTTAATTTTGACAAATTGTTTAAAACTTGGCTCTGTAAATTGGTTAATCTCAGATCATCCCTGGTGTTACCAATTAAAATTGGATACCTGATGCATGAATTGAAGATTGTTAGGATTAATTCAAGCTTATTTAAAGTTAGCACTGGTCGTAAAATCTTGAGCAAAGGATCAAACGATGATATGAATGCTGATAATGATTCTTGATATAAGGAGTCGTTTGATAAATTGTAGGAAATTTGGAAATTGGACCAGAAGCTGTAGAATTGATCAATCAGCTCAGTAGGTAACCCATTAGGTTCACCTTCTTTGTTGACGAAGGAGTTCAACAAGCTTTCGTAAGATTTGAATATCTGTAAGTTTAGCTCAATCCAATTTAATTCAAGATTACTCATCTTGGCAAAATATTCAATAAGACCTTTCCAGAAACTGACCGTCTCCTTTTGATTCGAAGCTTCGAAATTGTTCATGTATTGACTGAAGACCTTACTTAAGCCATTTATAATATGAGTGAAACTTTCAATCCATTCTTTTTGTTCACTATCTTTCAAAGAGGTGATATCCGACGGTGGCTCAATAGTCATAATGACTGGGTTTAATATAATTTTATAAATCAAGGTCCAAGACGGTGATTGAGTTCCATATGAGTCAATAACGTTGAAAAATGTCACGATTGAACCGTTTCTAACTTGTGTTCTTGAATCTTTTGTTGTTTTAGATAGCTTCAAGATTAAATAGATCCATAAGCATTTATATAGATCAACTTCATTAGATGAATCATTTGACACCTCTTCAATCAATCTTTCTTCTGAAACAACACATTTTTCAATATCATCATTTGAATCAATGATACCATCAATCTTTTTAGTTTCAATCTTGTCCTTAAGATAATCACTAATTAACCAGAAGTAACTGATTGAATTGAATGAAATATTCATATCAAACTTTTGAGTAACAAAGTTGTACAAGCAATCAATAATGACTTTGATTTGATTGATTGGGATCGATTGAAGAATTTCATCCAATATAACCTTCAGTGTTTCAAAAGTGGATTTCAAAACAGAAGTGATGACTTCATTAACAGCCTTTTCCTGTAACACGCCAGCATCAGCGGTAGCAATAACACCAAATGGAGAATTCAACATAGCAGTGACAACATTCCAATAATATTGAATAATGTTACCAAATCTATCAATTACGCTTTTCAAAGTATTGAAAATTTGTAACTGCATGGCCACTTCACAGTTAGTAACCAACACCTCATTCGAAATTGGTAAAGTTGATAAACTAACAATAAAACGATGTAGAGATGATAAAACTTTCTTCTCAGTTTCCAAGCAAATCTTTTGATTAATATTTACTGAAGCTTCTGGTTCCTTTGAACTTGCATCAAATCCTGCAACTGCAGTGCTCTTAATAATAGTATCAAAGCTTCTAGTAATCAATGATCTGGTATCATCTTCAAGAGTTCTATCGCATGCCAGTTTGATTAAAAATTCATTAATGAAGTTCCAGTTTTCATCTGTTTCAATTAAAAACTTCAATGGGTTGACTTCACAAATATCAGTCAGTTTGTTAATGTAAAAGCTCTTGTTGAACAAACCAGCTTCTAGCTGGCCAGCCTTGTTGATTGGTTGATGACCAAATGAATCTTCGTTGTTCAGTGGAGTCTTCAAAACTTTATTGGACAAGGTGGCAATTGAATTCAAGACATGATAATAAACAGTTGGCGTTTGTGTATTTATACCGTCCTTCAACTTCTTAAGGGAAGACTCAACAGATCCTAGATCGTTATTAGTTAGAAAAGGTGAAATAGAAGGCACCTCTTTAACCTTTAGGTCAGAAGGGCCGTCGATATAATAACTGATCCATTGAACAGCTATTAAGATGATTTCCCATTGGTCTTCCAAAATGGCACCTAGGGAGGTAGCCAAACTGATCAGCACCCTAAAACATAGAATTTGTCTAGAGTTGATATTTCTCGTATATAGGTGAACTTGCTGCATAGAAGAAGAAGGGGGGACAGACCCATCTGCATGTGAAGTATTGTGAGATATATTTGAAACTGCATTACCGATGGTTGAACTAATTGTCCCGACAAGGCTTTCACCAAATGACAGTATTTTATTTTGGAAGCCTTGTTTACCCGTTAGGTTTAAGGTAGACTTGGCAAAGAACAATAATATATCGTTTCTCGTATCATTAATTGACAATATACCGGAAGCATGACACAATCTTTGTAAAGATCTGATCAGCCTGGAAAATAAATCGTTATCAAGTGTGGAGTGCATGAAGATCGTATATATGGCCACCAGATGACTGGCATTGAGGCTGACCAGAGATTTTATAAAGTTATACTCTTCTTTCAATTGCTTGGTTGTTTCAGTGTCGTCGTTAAATGAATCATCATTTAAAAATTGCAAAGTTGTAGTGGAACCTTCTGAATCCGTTATAGTGTTCGAAGCTAGGTCTAAGGCAAGCTTACAAATACCTTCCGATAAGTACATCATTGTTTGAAATATTAGATACAATTGATACGTTTCTGGAATAGGTGGTGGGTCAGCCTTGTCCAAAGATTCGATATATGCCATCTTAACGGAGGATTTTGCAACTGAAAGTCCATTTTTCCTTTCTTCCTGTTGCTGGCGTAATGTGGTTGATGATGCTGGAATAGACGGGGTATTCTTGCTTCTTATTGTATTTATACTTGAGCCGCCAGAAGATGGGGCGGATCCTGATCCTGAAACTGATCCTGGGCTGGAAGGTGGTGGTTGAACAAGATCACCAGTGTTCAATAATTGTTTGTTATCATTCACGATTGAAAAACAAGCCTTGAAGAAATCTTCTAAAACTTTCTTTCTTTCCTCTTCTTGATTATTATCGTATTCCATGAATATTTTTCTAGTTAAATCAAAATCCTTAAAGATTCCACTATAAACTTCCAAGGCTAATACTTTCTTCCAAGTAGGCGAGGCGGACTCTTTTAGTAAAGTATGCGTAAGCAATGACAATGTCACTTCTGACTCAATTTTCAACACCGCAAATTCATCGTGGATCAGTAAGAACATCAACCTAGAGACTCTAACCATAACCGTGAAATCTTTACTTGATGATAAGAATCTCAATAGAGTAGGAGCCACTCTGATTCTAAGTAAGTGTGCCAATTCAGCGTGACCAACAAAAAGATTTTGATTGTTTTTAATAATACTTTCCAACAGCTCAAAGCCAAAGTCTTCGGTTATATAATTTGTTCTCAAATATGAAGGTTTGTGGTGCTCGATCAATGTACATAAGTCATTAACAATTCTTTGGGAATCGTAAGCGCATGCACCAACTTTGATGTTTTGATTTGTATCACATGGGACTTCAAATACAAGGGTTTCCGTGGTATCTGAGGATCTTTTATCTTCTTCTATAACTTTTTCAAATACTATGTTTATCAATTGAAGAAAGGTGGCTTGTGCCGTATTTATGACAGCACCCATTTTATTTGCACTTTGTAGCGAAGAACAAACTAATAAGAGTTTAGATAACGATTCATCAGCAATAAACATCGAGTAATTTTGAAAAAAGCTAGGCAATAGTTGCAAGATCTTCAATTGTATTTCAATGGAAGAATGCGTAGACTCTAGTAATGAATCTATTATGATGTCTAACTTGGTCACTGGTAATGATTGCGATAAGATTAACTTACTCAGACATTGTAATGCAATTGCAGTAAATTTGGCGTTTTTTGACTGAAAAGAAAGTAGAAATGGATTAATGAATTCACTGTTTTGAGACAATGACTTCAAAAAAAGTTGTTCGTCAGACGACGGTTGGTATGCTTTCAATATTTCCAATGATTTTTCAGATGCATGTCTGATATCCGAGTTCCTTCTTTTTGATTCACCCGATAGCGTGAGCAAATCCGTGGATAGTTGCAGTACGATGCTCATGATCCTTTGAGCTTTTATTGATTGGACTGATGACCCTTTTATCTATTGAGAGAATCGGTTATGCTTTTCTATCCTGTTACAAAGAGCTATAAATAAAAACTGTTCTTGGAGTTGAGCTCTGAAATTACAACAAAACCACAGAGCCAAAGAAACTTCCGAAGTCGTTTCCAGGACTTTTACCTCAGATTACGTCATTCCTTACAAATATTTAGAGGATGATTATGTCAGTGTATCACGATCGTAAATTAGAAGAAGGGGTATTCTATAAAGAAAGCGTTAGACACAATGTACACAAGATTATATCAATGTATAAAGAGCAACAACCAATAACCATGTTGTCCAGAGGATGTGGTTACCTTTCGTAATCCTGTTTGCAAAACTGATGATTTGATTATCAATCCCTATGAGGTTACATGCGAGATAGTTGTCCCCAGCTTCCAAGAAATTGTTATCACTGTAACTTAACTTGACTTGGTCCAACTCAATGGGACACGTGAAACCAAAGTCAGAAGGGCAATCTCTGACAATTGCATGACAGATATTGACACACGGCAGAACTTCATAGTAATCCAATGCTGGGATCACTTGTTCTCGTATGAAATCGTTTCTTCCGTCACCGGCATCATACGCCTTATAAAGAGGTTGCTCTTCAACTGAACATCTGGGGATAGTCACAGCACATAGCCACGATCTATAAGAATAATCACAATCTGCACATGTTCTAATAGGAGAATACCTAGCATCCAATTCTGTATCACAGGGTATTTGTTGCAGGGCGAATTGGAAATTTTGGTATTGATCACTGGCATAGCTATCATATAAACGCGCCAATTCAAATATACTTTGTGACCCTTCATAAAAGGCCTCAGAAACAGGTACAGAGTAAGAAACTTCAGAACAAAAATCTAATCCATAGATCACTTTACAAGCTTGCGACCCTGTTGTCTCAACCTTGAAGAATTTGTAGACGGCACCACCAAACGCAGCATTTGGATAATCTTCAACAACCACCGCTGCATACGTACTTGATTTGTTCAAGTTATCAATGGAGAAGTAGCTGTGATTACCGGTAACTGTAGTATTTTTAATTTCCACGGCTTGAGCATAATGTTGAGAGTTTCTAATAGCGCACCAGCTTTGATTGAGTCCTTGAAATTCATTTAGGAATTCATAGTCATAGATGTATATTCTGAAACTTGAGTTACGGTCAGAAAATTCAATGTCTGAAGCAGACAGTAATACAGAATCATAATCAGCATCCAAAACAGAAACTTTCTGTCCATTGTCGTATTGGAAAACTAAAGAACTTTGCGAAACACCAACCTCGTATACCCAGTATTCATCACTAGCACACTCGTCACATCTATCAGGGGTCACAGTAATGTACAAGTTTTGGTTGGCATCCACAGCATCGAGCTTAGCAATACCTTGAACATAGCCGTTGACAAATTTTAAGGAATCCATCTGCCGTAAATTTGTCAAGTTTTGGTTAAAAGTATAAAAGAGATTCAACCCATTATCAGGCTTATTGGCACTCATGCTTTCAGGTAACGAACATATAGAGCCACTGATGAAAATCATAATTTCTGAAGATTTCAAAACGTCAGTAGAGGTATAGTTGACGGGAAACACGTATGTCTGTGACTGATTAACAAAAATTTGTGACTGAACAGGTTCCCAATCACCAATGTTGCTATCATTCGTGTCTTCTTTGACATTGGTTATTAGATCAATGACTTCATTGGATCTTTTTTCTATTTCTTGTAATTCAAAGTCGGAATCATATATATCTATTTGTGCATTACTTTCAATGCCTCCATAGTCAGTTATAAAGTTATCATACTCTAGTGCTTGTTGATCGTCGTTGATCGGTTTGTCTGCTTTGATGAGCATCCACAGGGAGGAGAGAACTATGAGCGCTATAGGGAAACCTCTCATCTCGTTATACTGATTAAATGTTGTTATGACCGAACGAAGGTGTACAATAGTCTAGTGCCTATACGTATGTGCCGTTGAAGGGGATCTAATTCTTCTTATACGCCAGTTTGCAATGAAATGAGAACGACAATTGTATCTCAAGACGGTTAGTTCCATTCAACTTGGAAAGATTCTGGGGAATAGTTAATTTATCGGTATACAGATTATAGGTCACTGTACACAGCCTTTTATCGGTTTAGGGAGTGCGATAGGATTGCAAGTACACTTGAAACTGAACATTAAACGTATCATTATGAACCAACTAAATGGATACAAAAAACATAGATATGAGGAAAAGTCAATAGAATAAAATTAGATGAGACTTAAAGGAAACTAGTAACAAGGAAAAGAAAATGAATATAAGAGAATTAATACTATATAACAATGTGAAGAAAAATCAATAGACGACGAAAATACTTACACTAGCAATTTCTCCTTCAACAACTTTTCAACAGCAGCAATGGCTTCTTCGATACCAGAAACTTCGGTACCCATACCTTGGCAAACATTACCTTTACCACCAGCTTTACCACCAATGAAAGTAGAAGCTAATTCGGCAACTTCTGTGGCTGGAACCTTAGCTAAATGTTCATCTGAGATGTAGACGCCTTGAGCAATCTTAGCATCTGATTTCAAGCCAGTAATTAAGAACAAGGATTTACCCTTGTTATCCTTCTTGACTAAATTAATAGCTTCGGTGATGACCTTAGCGTTAGCACTGATCTCAACGTGCTTCACTAAGAATTCGGCCTCCGTGTTACCAGTAAAGAATTCTTTAACTGTGTCCAAAGCTTTTTTAGTATCAGCTTTTTGCCTAGTCTTTAGTTCATCTTTGACGGTTTTTTCAATCTTGGTAAATTTATCCTTCAATGCTGCTTTTTGTAACACAGAAATTGATAATTGGCCAATCTTTGTACCCATTTCCTTCAATTTCTTTTCTTTATCTTCACCAAAAGGCATTTGTTCGATTTGATCTAACAATTCATCAAACTCTTTAGCAATACGTTGAACTTCATGAGCATCAACACCGGAAACGGCAACAATTCTTCTGATACCTTTAGCAATACCACTTTCTTCAATAATAACGAAATCCTTGATGTCAGATGTCTTGGCAACGTGAGTACCACCACAGAATTCAATCGAGTAATCCATCCATTTTTCATTGGCTGGATCAGCCAGTAAATCTTCAACTGGAATACCAACGGAGACAACTCTAACTGGATCTGGATATGTTTCACCAAAGACGGCTCTCAAACCAGTGACTTTCTTGGCAGCTTCCAGACTGACCGGTTTGGAGTAAACCGGTAAGGAGTCTTTAATGATCTTATTAGAAATGGCTTCAATCTTTGCTAAATCTTTCAGAGAGATAGCAGCTTTGTGAGAGAAATCAAATCTCAATTTCTCAGCAGCAACTAAAGAGCCCTTTTGTTCAATACCATCACCTAACACTTCCCTTAAAGCCAAGTTTAAAATATGTGTACCAGTATGGTTGTTTCTCAATGGCCATCTTCTTAGTTCATCGTAACCAGCAATAACATCATCACCAACAGATAGTTTTCCTTCGGCAACGTAACCAGTGTGTAAAACGTAACCAGCATAAACCTGAACATTTTCAACGTTGAATTCAGCTGAACCATCAATAACGATCTTACCTGTATCAAATTCTTGACCACCTTGTTCGGCATAGAATGGTGATCTTTCTAGTAAGATACCAATTTGTTCGTTTTCAGCGATGGATTCTGTGGACTCAACGAACTCCTTGTTTGCGTAAATGGCAACAATCTTAGTCTTAATATCTTCGTGTCCATATTTGAAAGAATCGTCGGTTTTTGGAACAGAGTCATTGCTGTCTAAGAAACCTAATGCATGAACATCCAACTTCAATAGTTCTTTACCAGCCTTAGATCCGGTACCTTTGGAAGCTTCTCTTGATGCAATTCTAGCCTTTTCGAAAGCTTCTTCATCAATCTTCAAACCAGCTTCTTCAGCCATCAATCTGGTTAGATCAACTGGGAAGCCGTAAGTATCATATAGTCGCCAAACATCTCTACCTGGTAAAGTTTGCTCTGGAGTCTTGGAAGCGATAACTGCGTATTGTTCGAATAATTTTTCACCACGGTCTAAAGTTCTAGCAAATGAGGCTTCTTCTTCATCTAAGATTTCAAAGATTGAAGCTGGGTCTTTGGCTAATTCTGGGAATACATCTTTAACTTGGGCAATCAAAGTTGGTGATAATTGAGAGAAGAATTTACCAATTGGGTAGTTCATGTATTTTCTAGCGTATCTAGCACCTCTTCTTAAAATTCTTCTTAAAACGTAACCTCTACCGTCATTGTTTGGAACACCACCATCAGCTAAAGCAAAAGTTAAAGTACGCACATGATCAGCTAAGACTCTGTAAGCAGTGTCAATACCATCAAGATCATCCTTACCGAATTTACCAGAGTATGGTCTAACACCAGTGATTTCTTGAATCTTGGAGAACAAAGGTTGGAAAACATCGGTATCGTAATTGGATCTAACGTCTTGTAAAATTGAAACTAATCTTTCGAAACCCATACCAGTATCAACATGCTGAGCTGGTAAAGTCTTTAAAGAGCCATCAGCTTCCCTGTTGAATTGGATGAAAACGTTATTCCAGATTTCTAAAACATCTGGATCATCTTCGTTGACTAATGAAGCAGCATTTCTGCCACCAATTCTATCGTAATGAACTTCAGAACATGGGCCACAAGGGCCTTGGTCACCCATTTCCCAGAAGTTATCCTTAACAGAACCTGGTAAGATGTGGTCATCAGCAACACCAACGTCTTGCCAGAACTTCTTAGCTTCTAAATCTGGCTCTAAACCCAACTTCTCATCACCACCAAAGTATGTAACGTACAGCCTATCAGATTCTAAACCATAAACCTTAGTCAATAATTCCCAAGAGAATTCGATGGCTTCCTTTTTGAAGTAGTCGCCAAATGACCAGTTACCCAACATTTCAAAGAAAGTATGGTGATAAGAATCTCTACCAACATCTTCTAAATCGTTATGCTTACCACCAGCTCTAATACATTTTTGAGAGTTGACAGCCCTATTTAAAACGGCAAATGGGGAAGAAGGATCGACAGTACCCAAGAAAATTGGCTTATATTGATTCATACCAGCGTTGGCGAATAATAGGGTTGGATCATCGTGAGGAATGACAGAGGAGGATGGAACAAATGTATGGTTGTGTTTGTTTTGGAAGTAGTCAAAGAAAGTTTGACGCACCTTAGAGGCTGGCCACTGTTCTAGCTTTGAAGAGGACATAGTTTGAAAGGATCTTCTAATTATCGATGAGTATCTGTTGAACAATAATTTTGTTGTAATATTCATAAATTAATCTTTCAATATAATTTAACTATCGACAATAATAAGAAAGATAAAAGTATTGATTTTGCTGAATTCTGTGCTTTTTATCTTCTGTTTAAAGTCGTGTTAAATGTAACTAATTGAAGGTTGATTAAGTGAATATGTTTCATCCTTCCGTTAAGTTAATCAATTGTCAGGTATTTTGTATGCCATCCACGGCTAAGTAAATGAAAGCTTGACTAATTACTGAAAAGAGAGACTTGGGGACGTGTTTGTGCAAATCCTGCAAGAAAAGTTTCGCGTCGCTTTCCTGGGGGAAAAAACAGCGTCGATCGGTTGATTATACAATAATACAACATTTCAATTGTCATACTAAAATTTTTATAGTACTAAACTACTTACTATATTTATTCAGCGTCTAACACATGTCCCTTTACTATCCTTTACTATCCTTTACTATCAGGAACATCCAAAAGCAAACAACTAATAACCACAGATATGGTCAGACTAAAGACAAGATATATACTATTTGAAATTTTGTACCCAGAACGAGAAACTTTTCCATTGAAAGACTCATATCAAACGAGATCGAAAACCATCATTTCGTTACATCAATCCAGTAACCCAAAGGTAAATCCCAAGCTTCTAGTTCAGTTAATTCGGAATTCGCTGCAGGTAAACTTTGGAGATTATGGATCATCAATGGCTGTTGGGTTATCAATAAAATATTTCAGCAACAAAACAAGCACAGGGATAATTAGAGTGAATAGAGATAACTACAGGCACGTTGTAGGTGCATTGACTTTTGTAAGTTCGATAAACAGTGAGAATTGTATCGTTAATTGCATTAATGTCAGTGGATCGATCAAGAAGTGTGAAGACAAGTCTATAGAAATCAGTAAGAGGTTAATGAGTCAAGTTGGTAAAGCTGATCCAAATAGTACGTTGTTGATTGATAGATTCAGCACAAATGAGATTCAACTAGTTACTGATAATGATGAAGAAACGGAAGAAGTGTAAGTTTTGCAATTCGAATAATACTATTTATATATGTACATATACTTTAATGAGAATATTTAATGATGATCAGAAGGAAATAGAAAACAAGCAGAGTTTATTTATCAAAAACGAGGACCAAAATATAAAACATTAATATATAAAGACTATGACCTTATATGTAAAAGAAGTATATATAGAGAGAAAAGGATTTTTTTTGTTTATTTATTAGTTTCTATATATAATGAATAAATTTATTCTCTTGACTTGATGATGGAAGTGAATTCTGGTTTTAAAGAAGCACCACCAACTAAGAAACCATCGACATCTGGCTTATCCTTGAAATCAACAGCGTTCTTACCATTAGCAGAACCACCGTATAAGATTCTAACACCTTCGGCTTGTCCACCGATAACAGTGGATAAGAAAGTTCTGATTTCCTTGTGGATTTCTTGAGCATCATCGGCAGTAGCAGCTAAACCAGTACCGATAGCCCAAACTGGTTCGTAAGCAATAACAATGTTTGACCAGTCAGAAACAATATCTAAAACAGCTTGTAATTGTCTCTTACAAACATTTAAGGTTTCACCAGCTTGCTTTTCTTCAAAAGTTTCACCGATACATAAGATAACCTTTAAGCCAGAGTCTAAAGCGAATTTGGTCTTTGAAGCAACAACTTCATCGGTTTCCTTGAAAATTGTTCTTCTTTCAGAGTGGCCTAAGATAACCCATGGGACGTTCAAGTCCTTTAATGATTCTGGAGAAATTTCACCGGTGTATGCACCAGAAGCCTTGTTGAAACAATTCTGAGCAGAGACAGAGACAGTTGGTTGCTTGTTGTTTTCAACAGCCCATAGCAAGTATGGAGCAGGTGGAGCAATGACAACTTCAACATTTGAAGGTAAATCAGCCTCGTTTAAATCCGAGACGATTTTCTGAATGGAAGCTTTAGATCCATTCATTTTGAAGTTACCACCGACGAAAAAAGTTCTAGCCTGTTTGGAAGCACAATTGTTGATGTTAATATTTGAGCCCTTATGAATATTCAATTGAGAAGAATTGAAATTGCTATCCTCAGTTACATTTCCAGAATCAGTATTGTGAAAAACATTGCCATTTGGGGATAAATGTAAAGAGATAGATTTCAAAAAAGTGTAAGCAGAACGTACCATTTTGTGTGTATTATATTAGTAAATTAGTGTAGTAGATATTATTAATATCGAATTTAATTTAATCAAGATTAATTGAGTAAAAGACTGGAACAAATCAATTGAAAGAAATTGTTGATAAACAGAAGTAAAGACAGTATAAATACTGAATATAAAGGATGGATGTGATGTGTGCGGTTGAAGATCAGATGTCAGCTCAGATGCAGCAGTAAAGCAAAAGCGGATGATTCTCGGAACACAAAATGGCGGAGTAGTGGAATGCTAGAAGTTGCAAAGAGGGACAAACAGCCGGGGTATTTTTTGTAGTTGTTTAGCAGAGAGAGACGACGCGTCGATGGGGGAGTCCGTTGGTTGTATCTTTAGAGAGATAGATATAGGAGATACAGATGGTTAGTGTTTAGCCTGGTACAGTGGATGGGGTTGGCAGGAGGGATGGATCTCAATCTCTATTTATATTTTATCTCCATATACATTGTATAGCCTATAGCCTACAGTTCTGCTGCCACGTCTCTTTGATTCATCCAAAAGAACACGTACAACTGGCTAAATTGTTTCTCAAACCCCCAAAACCGCACTCCCTGTTAATAAATTGGTCCAAATAGCCTCTAATGCGAATCTAGATTCCTTTTACCCCAGTCCTCTTCGATTTTGGCAGGCTTGTCTGATTCACTTAAGGCAGACTAGATTACATACCCAACAAATTCGACAGAACATAGTGAAGAACTTAATTATATTGTATGGTGGATGAATGGTGGTTTACCTGAGTCATTGGTATTGTTTACTTGGCTCTGATTTTCGATGACATAATTTATTATTACTATAACCGGCAACTCAAAGCAAATAGTATAAATGTTGATAGACCCTTTTGTCGGCTTATATACTTTACTAATGTACAGAGAAAAAAGAACTGAGGCTATACAGTGTTCTTGCAACTATCATCTTCATGATCATCATCAGCATCATCCGTATGACATCTATTCATCTCACAGTGTTTTTTTTTATCATTCACACTGTCAAACATCTCTTTAATTTTCAATGATTTTTCAACTTGTTCTGCTTTAGCTTTTACCTCGGCTTCTATCACTTGACTCACTTCGTATTCAGATACAGGAACAATAGTGTTGAATCTGAATTCATCGTTTGTATCTTTTTTCAATTTCTCATTTCGAGTTTCAGATTCTAGTTCCGACCAGGTACTTAAATGCGATACTAATTTATATCGATGAGTTTCTTCAGATCTCTCCATCACAATCCATTTACAATGTGGAACGTTTTGTAGATCTTCAAACTTACCAACAGACCACCTAAACCATTTAGTTAAAAACACTCTGGCCCAAATACCATGTGTTACTAAGACTAAAATCGAAGGGAATGAATCTTTAGTGAACTGTCTGAACAATGTTTCGTTAAACGAAGCACATCTATCATAAACGTCGGCAGCACTTTCTCCGTGTGGAATTCTATAAAAGAAATGTCCATACTCTGCACGCTCTATCCAAATGTGTTCCATTTCTTCAGCTGTTCCTTGGAAGTTACCGAAATCTTGTTCTCTCATTCTAGGTTCTTCATAAACTTTGTAATTGATATGTGTATCGGCAAGAGACTCTATTATACCGCACAATGTTTGTTTGGCCCTTAGATAAGGCGATGTGTAGAAACAAATTGAATCATCTTCCTTCAAATATTCACGTAATAAATGGCCTGCTTCTTGTGCTTGTTTATGACCCTTTTCTGTTAACGGCACTTTATGATTTGGAATGTATCTATTCACAGATTTATCTTTATTTCCTTGAGATTCCCCATGGCGAACTAGTAGAATCAACTGATTCGAAGCAAAAAAAACACAGGGTTTTCGTTTTATAATGTTAGTAAATTTCATTAATTAGAGGAGAGAGGGGAAAAAGAAAAAAACACGTGTGGTTTCAATTTCAAACGATCAAACATACTCTTGGTCTACCCATTTCGTATTATATGTGGCTTGTTTTACTGGTCTAACAAAAGTTTAGGTTTTCCTTTTGATTTTTCTTTTCTGGTTTCTATAAGTTAATCAAATCTTTTTGTTGTCAATCGAAGTTGTATAATGATAAGTATGCAAATTGAGATTAAAGGTATGTGTACGCTCCCCTATTGACGAATCGGACACAGTTTAGGCTACAAGATAAAATTAAAAAATTCTTGTCGTTGGAATGATATATTAATCTGTGAGTTAATGACTATGGTTGTATGTTGAGTTGGGGCGGGCATGGGGCCTGTTGTATTGATGATAAACCTCTTGTGAGATTGAGTGAAGCATTGATAATCAAAATGATAATGACAGGATCTAAAGCATTGGACAAACTTATAGGGATTCCTCATTTTGTGGCTGATGGGGCTGGTGAGGGGAGTAAATGTTCGTGGCTAGTTTGTATAGGCGACTTTCGCACGACACAAATGAAAATTTTTGGATTTCTGGCGTTAGAAGTTGAATGTTAGCAGGCCGATTGGCTGTTAGTAGAACAAAAGAGAGTTGTAACTACGTATAACTTATCAGAAGTTTGTTGACAGTCTGTACCCTGAATTTGTCATTCCAAATAAGATATCATTTATACCATATTATAAAACAGACATTAGCCCACAATGTTCAGAAGTCTCCTGCAACAACAACAAAAACAATCTCTGGTTAGATTCCAATCATCACACATCCCAAAACTGAGCGAGAATCCAAGATTGCCAATCGTTTTCCCAAGTTTGACACAAGTCAAACCCGATGATTTGTATGGTAAGAACTACAGAGGTGTTTACTTCATCCCAAGAACATCGAAGGGTAACTTACCAGTCTATAAAACTATCAAAAGTCAAGCTGTTTTCACCGAAGTGAAAAGGATTCAAGGTGATATCACTGCTTTAAGAAACGATATACAGAAGTTATTCCCTGAGATTCAAAAATCAAATTTTAACTGTATGATGCAAAGCTCGACAATTAGAATAAAAGGAGATATCACCAAGAGATTAACCAATTTGTTAGCTCAAAAGTTCTAAGTTATTCGAAGGAATAATGATTTGATGGAATTTTTGAAAGCCGTTAGAGTTGAAAGAACCTCAATGGCCGAAGATGATGATTTTAGAAAGATCTGATGAATGAAACTGTTAGGTTCGACTACCAGGTTATATAAACTACTGTATAACAAACCTGTAAATATATACTTAATAAATTACAAAGAAGCATAAATCTAACCTGTAAATGGTGGCCAATGCCGAAGTTATGGTGCCGTTGTTTATGACATACCTTTTTAATTATCATTTTCTACTTTCGATCACGGAAATAAAGACTATTATGTTTGCTTCCAAAATGTAATGAACTGAGCAGATCGTATAGGGAAACAAGCAAACACTCCACCCCCCCCCCCCCCCCTTTTTCCTCAGGGCTATTCCCATGCCCATTCCGCAGTAAATCACCGCTCACCGCTCGACGGCGCTTCCCGCGGCGACCTAAACTCAAATTATATTAAACCGTCTTCTGAAATCATCACAGAGACCAAGTCGAAAGCAAAACAAACCAGACACACATCCTTTATTTACAAGTCAATCAAACTCTTTTATTTCATCTTCAGCTCTGGAATTAACAGCAGTTACTATTTTCCTTCTTGTTTCTGGGCACTTTTTTGGATCAATTGATACTTTTATATCGCCTCCGAATTCACACCAAAAGTTCTACCAAAGAGTGCTCAATCAAACTTGAAATGGCATCCACAAATACGCCAAATCATGCAGAAACGCAGTCTATTCCTACTGATTATGATGATAAATTACCTGAAGATCCTTGCTACTCTCCCGAACTAAGTCAAAATAGTATAGAGAATGATATTGTCTCGGAAAAACAGGGTACCAATAGAATAATGGATAATAGTGAGGAAGTTCCGAATAGACATGTTTTCGGGCCTAAATTGGTGGAAGACACTGGACTAACCGAATCCAGGATGAGCGATCTTGATATTAGAAGTCAGTCCTCACAGGATAAGCCAAATTTGAATTTACAATCCGCAACTCATTCCCAAAGCAATCAACAGACGACTAACTCCAAAAGAAAAATTTCTTTGTTCCCATTCAAGGCAAAGGATACTGAAGAAAATCATCAATTGCACCGAACCAACACTTCAAATAATGAAGAAAAGACACCGTTTCAAAATAAATTATTAAAGGCAATCAGAAGAACAAAGCGAACAGAACATATGCGAACCCCATCCATTGTGAACCAAGGGTTGAAAGATCATTCACATGAATTAGAAATTAGAAATAAACTAAAGACCGAGTTCCTTTTGAATTCAATGATTGTTGGATATCCAGTTGCTTTGATTATTTCAACTTATTTCACAACTGATGAACACGGCGTCAAAAGAGTGCCAATGCTGTTGCAGTTGTTAAGTTTGACATTAACAGATATAACAACGAATCCTCAGACAAGAAAAAGAAAATTCAAGATTGACTTAGATTATGGCATTGGCGACAACCTGCTGAGATGGTCATTAGAGAAAACTTCGAAAGACTTGGCCAATTTAAACAACAAATTGAGACTACTATTTTTACAAGAAAATGTTTTGCTGAAAGGTAACAAAGAATTAGAGTTACCAAAATTTCCAAAATTTAAAACACAACAAAATCAGACTCATCAACCCGGTAAAACAATGTATGGTACAGTTCTTCCGGATCCTTTATCAACGAACTCGCAACATCCTCAGAATGAGGCTGGATCTTCAATAGGACAGCTACCTCTACCACAGGCAAGATCAGTTGACGATCTGGAAGTTACTCCATATGATGGAGGTATTAGATCTGGAGTGGTCTCTGATAGAAGTAGTTTGGTAGATGACAGTAATTCAGAGACTTCATCCGTCACAACGACTCGTTCAAGTGTATGGAGACATCATATCTTTAGAAGAACAAGACAGCCTAAAGAGATTCTAACCCATGAACATTATAGAGACGCCATTCAAGAGTATTTGGATATTTTATTTAGAACGCTTACTCTTAAGGCACAGGCAAATAGAATATTCCAGTTTTTTGAGCTTTCACCTATTGGTGTTTTATTGTCACATGAGAATGGTAAGAAGCGTAAAGAAGGCTACTTGTTGATTAAAACAACTGCCAAAGCACAAGGTTGGAGGGTTGGGCACCTCAGAGTTAAAGATTTAAAGGCGATGGTGGAAAGACACACAGCTAAGTGGTTCCTTGTTGGTCATAGTTATATCATGTACGTTGCCGATATCAACTCTACTACCCCATTGGACGTTTTCCTTGTCGATTCAGATTTCAAGTTCACTTTATCCGGTTTAGGTGACGTTCCAATAACTAACGATAACTTCCATGAATTTTTAAAACAGCAACAGAAAATTGAAGATGATGAAGATGATGATGAAGACGGTGACCTAGTCATTGATCGGATTAACTCGCAAAGTCACAAATCTTATTTATCACTGACTTTGGAAAACAGTGAAAGAAAATTAAGTGTTGTTGGTAAATCTGCCAATCAGATGAGAAAATGGTGTTTATCAATAAGTGAAATGATAGAAGAGACCAGTTGGGGTGCTACTCATAGATTTAAAAGCTTTGCACCTCCTAGAGATAATTGTTTTGCTCAGTGGTTTGTTGATTCAAGAGATTATATGTATGCGGCTTCATCTGCTTTGGAAATGGCTAAAGATGTTGTTTATATTCATGATTGGTGGTTAAGTCCAGAACTATACATGAGAAGACCTGCAAATGGTAACCAAGAATGGAGATTGGACAGAATTTTGAAAAGAAAAGCAGAGCAAGGTGTTAAGATTTTCGTTATTATTTATAGAAATGTTGGTAATACTGTTGTTACAGACTCGCTATGGACAAAACACTCTTTGTTGGATCTACATGAAAACGTTTACGTCTTAAGGTCTCCTAACCAATTGATGCAGAATGTTTATTTCTGGGCTCACCATGAGAAGATGTTGGTCATTGATCATACAGTTTGCTTCATTGGCGGTGTTGATTTATGTTACGGTAGATACGATACCCCTGATCATGTTTTAGTTGATGATGCACCGTATGCATTTGAATCACAAATCCCGCCAAGTGAAAAGCACATTGAGCGTGATGCCTTGGATTATCAGAATTTCCCAGGTAAAGACTATTCAAATCCAAGGATGAGAGATTTCTCTGATTTGGATTCGCCGTTTGAAAACATGTTTGATAGACAGGTTACGCCAAGAATGCCATGGCATGACGTTCACATGATGTCGTCTGGTCAAGTTGCAAGAGATTTATCAAGGCATTTTGTTCAGCGTTGGAATTTTTTATTGAGACAAAAGAGACCATCAAGACCAACTCCGTTGTTGTTGCCGCCTAGAGATTTCACCGATGAAGAGCTGGAAAAATTGGGGATCTCAGGTACTTGCGAGATTCAAATCTTAAGATCTTCGTGCTCTTGGTCTTTGGGTATTCAGAAACCTGAAATAAGTATTCAAACTGCTTATTTAAAAGCTATTGAAACAAGTGAACATTTCGTTCATATCGAAAATCAATTCTTTGTTACAACACATGAACATGCCGGTGTGATCATTAAGAATAAAATTGGTGATGCATTGGTTGAAAGAATCATCAGAGCGCACAGAAACAGACAAGTTTGGAAAGCTGTCATTATCATCCCATTGATGCCCGGCTTTTCAAGTGAAGTCGATAGTAAAGACGGTTCATCAGTGAGAGTCATTATGCAATGCCAATTCATGTCTATTTCGATGGGTGAAACTTCAATCTATGCGAAGTTGAGAAGAGCGGGTATTAGACCCGAAGATTATATTCAGTTCTATTCGTTGAGAAAATGGGGTTATATTGGCAAAAAGAAGATGCTGGTTACTGAACAACTTTACATACATGCTAAAACCATGGTTGTTGATGATCGTATTGCTATTATTGGTTCTGCAAACATCAATGAAAGATCCATGAGAGGTACCAGAGATTCAGAGCTTGCGGCTATTGTGAGAGACAAAGAAATGATAGATACTTTTATGGATGGTAAGCCGTATAAGGCTGGTAAATTCGCACATACTTTAAGAATGAGATTGATGAGAGAACATCTTGGTGTTGACGTTGATTTATTGGATATGGTTGAAAGAAGATTCTCACAGATTGAAAGTTTTGCCAGTACGGAACAAGGGCTGAAAGCCTCTACACTGAACATCAAGAAAGGTGATCATGCACTTTCCGCAATGGTTGAATTGGGTGCCAGGTACGTTTTGGATGAGCCTGAAGGTACCGATAATTTCAAATCGATTTTGGATCGTGATCCAGAGTTGGGTAAGCCATTGACTGATAAGCTGGCTTCAGCGTTGAACTTGAGTAAAGCTAGCACCGGTACTGGTCATGCACCACTTGGCGATGATATTGATTCTATTCCATATATTTATTCTTTCAACCATAGAGCAGGTAATGAAAATGCCGGCATTAGAGAAAGAAAATCGTTCTCGACAGATTCAAGAGTCACTGACTCCAATCATCGAAGTGAAGTTAATGGGCATGGCGCTGATAAATATCATTCAGGCCATTTCACAAACTCTAAAGTTAAAGTCACCAAGATTTTACAAGATTGGGCGGAATCAACGTTCCTGGGCCGTACAAGCATTACCGAACCTGAACTGCCATACTATGAAGATGTCGTTGAATTTTTAACCAATAATGATGATTCCACTCCAATTGATATCTTGAATAGAGAAAGATGGGACATGTTGAAAAGGTTGTACTACATGAATAAAATCATGAACAAGAAGAGAATGGAAGCGGGTAGATCTGTTCCTGAAAAAGATGAGAATGGCAATGGGTCGGCAGGTACTGATGATATAATCACACCCGAAAATACTGAGACAAAACTACCAAGTGTTCCATCAATTACTTTAAGTGATGAAGAGATCGATGAGTTGAATAAAAATTCATTACCACAGACAGCAAGCAATTTAATTGATCCGTATGCGTTTGAAGATCCATTGGAGATTGATTTCTTTGAAGGAACGTGGATGACACAAGCATTAAGAAATACGTTGATTTTCCAAATGGTCTTTCATGTCCAACCCGATGATTCTGTTCAAAGTTGGAAAGATTACAAGAGCTTCCAAGAATTGAATGAATCGTTTATGCTCCATCAAAAAATCAGTAGATGCGTTTCATCAACGTCTGCAGCAGCTTCAAGTTCAGAGACAAAAGTTGGCTCTGAAACGGACGCCCTAAGCGAAATTGGTCCAGAACCTGAAAGACGAGACTCTGAAGAAGGCTATGGTTCTACTGATGAAGGTGATCTACTTGATGATTATAACCTACATACAACTGAAGCGGGCCAACAACCGTCGTTAAGTAATGGAACGACGAAAGAGCCAACTATCGATATGGTGAGAAACACCATCAGAAGATCAAAGATATCGCAACTCGAACGATTCCAAAGACAAGGCATTGTTTCTGGTATTTCAAATATAAATTCTAAACTTCCTAGTTACATGGGGATGGGTGCTGTTTACGATTATGAAACTTCTGAGAAATTGATTCGTATGATTAGAGGTAATTTAGTTCAGTTCCCAACTAGATGGTTGAAAAAAGAAGTTGAAGGTTCTAATTGGTTCTATGCTGCTGATAAATTACCACCTATTCAAATTTATAACTGATGCTTTAATAGAATATTAGAATTGCGGTGTTCGTGCGTTTTTGAGTAACTTTGCATCTTTTCTGTTATTTTGTTTCTGTGGACTTCTGTTCTTATTAACCGATAAGTTGCAGCCCAATACTTTTTGCCTTCACCAGCCTATAAACACAGATATATATATATAAATTCTTTTGCCTGTTGCATTCCACTGCTTTATAGATATGTGCTTCTTTCCTTTATCAAATGTTATTAATGAGTTTTACAACCGATACTAAATTAAAGAAAAAAACGATATACATCATTAATTTACTAAATTACATGCGAGTGATTTATTTTGAGTTGGTTTCTTCAACCTTTTCAACCGGATTTATTTCCCCGATCTTCCTTCTTTTATTAGAACCCTCTTCTCTATCTTCTTCTTCTTTTTCTTCTTTATCTTCTTTATCTTGCTTTGGTTCTTCTAGTTTTGGTTCAAAAGGGTACTTTTCCTCGGCAGTCTTTAACTCTTCTTTAACATTAACCTCAGATCCTTCATCAAACACTTTCTTCAAAACCAAAGACCATGCCTTCTCATTCATTTTCTCAAAATCTTCAATGTGAAACACGTTCCTGCCCAATTCCCATTCTGCTTGCCTTTGTCTAATTAACTTAACCATATAAGCTGAAGATCCCAACGCTCTTCCGTAATCGCTGATCAACGATCTGATGTAAGTTCCTGATGAAACAGTAGCTGTAAAATGAACAATTGGCGCTCTGTAATTGACATCGTCATATTTTTTCATGTCCGATAATGGTCTAATTGGTTCAAACCCTTTATTTAGCGATGGATCTGAATCGCATTTTGCTAGAAATTCTTTCGAGAAAGAAATAGAGTGGTCGTTCAAAGTTGGATTTGATGTTAGTTTCTCAACTAAAGACTTGCCGTCTTCTTCATCAACTTCACTCTTCAAGAACACGTAATCATGATCAGTCGACAATGAATCATCATGGACAGTGAAATTTTCAATCTTAACTTGTCTGGATTCAATTTTCCGCGGAATTGGTAGTCCTTTTCTAGCATATTCATATAATGGTTTACCGTCCATTTTCAAAGCACTGAAAATTGGTGGTGTCTGGTCTAAAGAACCAACAAATTTGTCCTTTATTTCTAGTAAAAGGTCTTTATTTATATGATCAACGCCGGTTTTAGTTAGCAGCTGCCCTTCTGAATCTCCAGTTGTCGTTGAACCACCTAGCAATGCAACTGTTTCATAGACCTTTGTCGAACCGTTAGTGTAACCTCCTAGCTTTTTAGTACCTGCACCAACTCCAATGACCAATACCCCAGAAGCTAATGGGTCTAATGTACCACCGTGCCCCATTTTAAGCTTGACATTTCTTAAATGCTTCTTTCTTGCATTCTTGCGAGATTCTCTGATTTGATCAAGAGATCCTTGGAAGACAGATGAGTTCGTGAGAAGACGGTTGATTCTGTTTAAGAAGTGACTTGAAGAGATACCTGACGGTTTATTGATAGCAAATACACCTTCCATTATCTTCTTTGACGTATGTATGTAAACATATATCTGTACGTATGCGTGTATTAATGCTTGCACCAGTAACAGCATACTTCCCTTCCAAAGCTGACCACCACCATCTCTAATATAGCCAAGTACCGACACACATACAACAAAATTTTCAGGCGATTGATGCTCTCGATATACAACACATTGCTTGTCGCGTATTCGGCAAATTCTTATCAGAGAATCCCCCATTGTCCTTTCATATCGCCGTCGAATACAATCTGCAGATAAGTCGAAAGTGGGCCTGATAACAAACGAACAGGGTTCGTGCACTTTGATTCACCTCCCGACGGTTTTATCTCTTCTTCTTCTTCTGCCTTTTTTCCATCATATTCCTATTCCTCTGTTTAAGTTGTCCCTACTGTACCAATCTAGTCTCATAGCTGTATCTATCCTTTTAGCTCGATACGCTTCATTGCTCGTCCGTACCTCCCTCCTTCACTGCTACTAACTAACCAGTCAACACGCCCTATATCCATACTCCCCACTGTCACACGACTTCACTTCCCCAAAGAATAGTTTAAATGCTCACTGATTTTAGCATATAGCTTCTAGTCAAAACTCAAACTTCAATCAATTTTAATCGGTCATGGAAACATCTGTAGACCCTGCCACCGCTCATATTCAGGAAGATCACCCCCAACAGCCTCGTCCATTGCAGCAAAGGCTATCTATTGGCGACTTGAGGAAGCAAACCGAAATAGCAGAGAAAGCACGTAGATCAGCTGTTCACTCTCCTCTTATTCCAACACAGACACAAATGCAACAACCTGTGATATCTGAAAGAAGAGGTAGACAGTATCAAATTCCGAAACGGTACGATTTCCAAAGGAATATTCCTAATAGCAGAGACTCTTCGGAGGTTCCTGGTCAACAATCGCAACACCAGCAACATCAGCAACAAGCCGCCACTTCTTTTTTTAACCCGAATTTTTCTGTTGCTAGACCAAAGAGAAGGGATGGCTCTGCAAAGTCAAACTCAGGTGCAAGCAGAACCAGTCATGATAATCTGGCACAGCTTAAAAGACACAGTGTATCAGCTGTAATAGGAGGTGAACTAGGTGGGAATCTTAATAACAATAGCAAGCATCACATTATGAATACTTACAATGATACGAAGGTGTTTGATACTATAGTACCTGCAAAAAGGCATTCGATTAATTATATATTGGATAATACATCGGTTACGTCTCTACCATCGGCAAATTACAGCCCCCAGTTAGCGGCAACAACAACACTTGACTCTCAAGTTAGTACAATGCAAAACTTTAACAGAAATACCAGTAATCAAATTCAGAATGCCCCGTTAAACAACAATAGCAACAACTATATGAAGCGAAAATCCATATCAATAGTTAAACCTGTTCCACAAGATCAATCCAATTTACCAACTTTCAACTCATCGATTTCAAAGATTAATTACTATCAAAATGCAGAGGCTGACTTGCATCATTATATAATTCGTCATCGCCGTACTTCTATGTCCGATACCAACAGTAATAGCAACAGATCTAGCAAATCAGGCACGAAGAAATTTTCATCCATAGCAACCGATAATTCGGTATCCATGAAACCGAAATCTCAATTGTATTATTCGAATGTTAATTCTGATAACGACGAAGGCTCTTCTTTGTCTGATATTGAAAATGGTGACTCAGAGTCGGCGAATAAAGATACTGTGGATTCCTTACCTTTACCATCTTACTTGAATAGCGCGCAATTAGTTGGCAATGAGGAAAATGCAATACCGGCAACGAATCAGGGCATTACCTCTATTCCAATGAGAACACAACAAAGACAACTGGTGATTAAAGATCTAACATCAGAGAGAAACGTTACTGGAAATGCATGGTTCGAGTTTGCAGACAATACTAAACAGCGTGAGGGTTCTATTGAATCGTTAGTTGAAGATGAGAATATCAAGAAAGCTAACGTTTGGGTTGGAGTTAGCATTGAACAACGTAACAAGTACGAGCAGATCTCAAATAATTTACGGAAGTTGGGATTGTATAATATGAAACCGATGGTTGCTTCCATAACCAGATATTATAGTGACAATAATCAAAAAGGGGGAGATGCTCTGATTAATAATAAATTAAGAATGATTAATAAGTCATTCAAAAATGAAAATAATGAGGCAATAAAATTGGAAGATTATGCTGGGCTTGATTATAAGACGTATCTGGATTCTGACGGTAATTTCAACCTGGATTTCAACTATGCAGATGTCGTTGATAGTCTTTGGACAAGCGCTAATGAAAGCTTCCACATAGGTGGTATCAATGCTGATGTATAGATGTTCTATGATTTACGAAATATATATGTAGATAAAAGATAAGGAAATGAAATAAAGACCCCTCCCCCCTTTTCGTTGATATAGGATACGAAGCAATTATGGGGCTGTGTAAGTAGGCTGTATGGATGATTTTTGAAGTGATGTGGATTCTTACCATGTTCTTGAATGTATAGATATATGTATATATAGAAACATAGATATACAGATATATGGATATGGTGTCTTTCTTTGGTCCATCAAGTTACTATGTCTTATATATATGTATACCTATATATATAAGATTATCGTTTGGGTCACGAATTTTTGGTTAGACAGCTCACACTGCTCAGTTATAATAGCAGAAGTTTCCTATTTACGACTTGGACTCTAAAGATACATAAGAGCATTCATATAGCACAACATCCCCACCTCATCAATTATTGTGCTTTTATTAGTCTTTCCCTCAGTTACAGCCACATCATCATATAAGCGTATATTCAAATAAGAAGAAAATGGTCGAAAAAACATTTACATTTGCCAATGAATGTACAGTGAACATTGCTGGTGCCCCATGTGGTATCCTAAGTTTAGTTCTACAGTTGAAAGGCTCGGACTTACTAGGCATCGGTTCTTCATATGGCATGGCTTGTTTATCCATCAAGAACGGTACGATGTATTACTGCAGTAAAGATGATTTTGTTCCGGAGGGCGAAGAAGACACAGGAACCCTGTTTAAAGTGGTCATTTATAACGATCCTGCAATGCTCCACAATTTAAGAATCGATTTTCATAGATTGAAACCAGATGCAAGAGACAACAATGAAAAATGGAAGAATATGATGGATTTAGGAGCTTTAGAGAATCCAAACTCAGATTTAGGAGAACTAACGGCTGATTATTTGAATGGTTTACAAATTAGTTCGAATATCCCAAATATGGTTTATATTGGTGAAATACCGGAAGGCTGTCCGAAAGATTTTGAGACTTGTGTAGGGGTTATGCTCTTTAAGGAAGTTCCAGGTACTGGATCTGATAAATAGACAAGCAAGCGCTTGTATTTAAGGAAGTTGTGGTTTTATAGAATGTCTACTAGTACCATAGCTTATATACCTACCTTTTGTATTTTAGCTAGACTTGGTAATCTAAGCTCTATCCCCTTATTTCTATAAATCCAATCGGTTGCATTGCAGTTCTCCAAAATCCCTCATAACAAGAGCAAGGACTAAACTTTCTGACGTTTGTTCGACATAACGGGTGGTGGTCAATCAAATGATAAGGCATGTACATCTAGTCAGTGCAAGGGTGTAAAGTTATAATCCCATTGATGATGTCATCTCTGATGTCAGCGAATCTTTTTTCTTCTTGAAAAAAAAAATTTTACTATGCTGTGTTTTATTTTTCAAGTTCTATGGGTAGGTACTAATGAAAAGAAGGTTGTTTTCAAAGGAAACTGTATGAAAGTCAGTCAGATAGATAGAAAGAATCACGCGGTCATCAATGTCTTCTTTAGCCCAACAACTATCAGGGGTTGCTCAAGCAACTCAAACATTGGCTCTTGACAGAAAAAGGAGATCAAAGTTACATTCAGTGTCCTTCCTCTATGAATCCCAACATGCTGCAACTCAAGATTACGACTCAATTTACACCGACGCTTTAGAATCTTTAGAAAGACTAGAACAATTGGATAAGAGATTTGCAAAATTTAAGTTGTCAATTTTTAGTGAGACCTCGATAAGTATAGACAGACAGGTTCAATCAAAGGAACAAAATGACAACCTAGATAAGACAATCAATGCATTCTTATCATTGGTTTCACCTTATTGGCATCTGGCGATTTCGGTCAAGGCTTCAGAGTGGTTATTAAGAAGATTTCAAATGAATTATTTTAATTCAGAATATCTGCTATTATCAACTTTGCCTTATTTTGATCAACCTATCTTCGAAAGAGTTTTATACGTCATTCCGAAAATGCCAACTATGTTCCAGTGGTTAAATGGTTTCAAAAAAGCCAATAATAAGTTACCTTCAAGAAACAGTGTTGTCAAATCATTTATAAATGTCGAATTCTTTAACTTGTATTCCAAACATATAGTCGATGAGTTATCTCATAACAATCAATATAGAAGAGAACTAGTGTTTTTCGTTTCAACAACAATTTCAGTATTGGCCTCAATGTCATCAAATGGTTCTCCAGCATTATCAGATATTGTCCCATTAGTCTTGGAAGCTTCTGGTGCTTTGTTATCTTCAAAAGACCAAGAAAGTAAGGTCAGTGCTTACACGATTCTAGCCGTTTTATCATCTGCTGTTCCGTTGTCAAGGGATGTTATTTTAGCTTCTATTGATACTATTCTATTACAATCCGGTAGCAAAGTGAACAGCTTAAGTCCACAAGCGTTCACATGTATTTTGAAATTATACCAGACTGTTCAATCAGGATCTTTAGAACCATTACCTGTTTCAAGTTTCAAAAAGTTGCCAAAGGATTTAATTTCGTCAGATTCAGAATACTTGAAATTGATTAAATCTTCTTTGCACAACAATAAATTTGTTTGTTCTTATTTGAGAGCAATGATAGTTAATAATATGAAAATTACAAATACCATTTTAGCATCTTTAAAAGATGAATTCAAGCTATCCTCAACCCAAATAAAGATTCTATTAGCTGAATCATTGAAAAAGATTAACAGTCAAACAGTCGAAGATACAAGCATTTTCATTCCAATTTTAAAATTCATCATACAAAACAATCAAGATCTATTTGTAAACACATTGAACACTTTAGATGTCTCGTTAGATCAGTTGGAAATGCTGTTGCAAACTACGTTCTTCGAAGCTAAATCCTTATCTGGTACTAACGGTGATGCATACCAAGAAATTGAAGAAATCAAAAACGTTGAAGTTGACGAAGACCTAAATAAATTATTCATTGCATCTAAATCTGATACTCCGTCGTTTTTATATGCTACTAAGGAAGTTGATGCCACATTCCACAGATTGCAAGGTTTATACTTAAAATCCATTCGAAAATTATCAACCAATTCATTCTTGGATATTTGTTTCCTTGATGAATCTGCTACAGTCTCATTCTTGTTAAGAGTTTCAACTTCGTTAAATACTCCAATGAAGGGTAGAACTTATGCGTTGAAATTATTAAAGTCAAAGATTGAATCATTGGATAAGAAGATCCATGTTTACACCATTTTGCCTTTGTTGGCAAGTTTACTGATTAATTCTAGTTCACAAATTAGAGTCAATGTAGGAGATGTTTTGAAGGCAATGAGCGAAAGACCTACAACTGGTAAAGTGCTGCTATTGTCTGATACTATATACGGTCCTGAATTATCTTCTGAAGTTAGCATACTTTCCCCAAAGGATGGTTTAGCATTATTGAATAAATTAGTTGAATCTATTCCAGACTTGAAAATCGATGGTGAGCAGTTCCACAGCTTCTTTGGACAAATTGTTGGAGATAAGAAACTAGGGAAGATTGCATTAGCATTCTTTGCTTCGCATGCCAATACAATCAATATTCCAAGCATCAAGATGGACGTTATGGAAATTGTTATGAAGGGTGCAAGATCTATTAAAGGTGCTGCTTTACCATCCCAACTATTTGAGAACATGCTAGAAAAATTCATTTCAAAGAGACAAATCTGGTTCAATAGATGTGAAGAAACCGGCTGTGATTTCAATAGATTCGAAACTCAAGTTGTCGGATTACTCTCTCCCAAGGAAAAGAGCGAATGTGTTATCAAATTCATAAAAGATTGTTTAAATTCGCCTTATCAATCTTTGGTTGATACCATCACTGCTAGATTGATTGAAATTTTACCAACTTTGAAATTCGACGCACAAATCAGTATCATTAAAAACATTATCGACAATGGTTTGATAGAAGACGAATCATCATCAGTCATCTTGTTTGATCCTGTAGAGTTATTGGAATCATTAAAATTATCAAACGAAGCATTTGTTCAAATTTTAAAGGATTCTCAATTAAGTCAAGATTCACCAGATCAGCAAGGCAGCATTCCAAAGAGAAGGAGAAGATCATCTGCATCTACAAGACAAGCAATGAAGGAGCAAAGTGTTTCTGATATGGCTGCTATTCATTTGAAAAAAGTCACAATGTTATTGGATGTTCTTGACAAGAGAAGTTCTCAATCAGACTTGAAAGTTAACTTCGAATTATTGAAATTGCTGTTCGGTATTTTAGATGACTTGGAAACTCTGGGTAAAGATGGTAAATTACCAATTCTATACTCTCAAGAAACCTTAGCTTCATGTATGAGAAACGTTATCAATTCACTGAAAAATTCGCAATTTGATGCCAAAGAAAGCTCTTCAATTAGAGCTGATCTCGTGGTTTCATCAATTAGATCTTCAACTTCCCCACAAGTTCAAAATAAATTGCTATTGGTTGTTGCTTCATTAGCTTCATTATCTCCAGAATTGGTGCTACATTCTGTGATGCCAATCTTTACATTTATGGGTGCCCATACAATCAGACAAGATGACGAATTCTCATCTCATGTTATTGAACAAACTGTTTTGTGTGTTGTTCCAGCTTTAGCTAGTGCTGCTGAATCAGGTAAGATTGATGAAGTAGAATTCTTATTGACTTCATTCGTTAGTGCATTCCAACACATTCCAAGACATAGAAGGGTTAGATTATTCACAACATTAGCCAGAACGCTAGGTGGTGAATTCTCTGTTCATTTGATCTTATTCTTGTGTGGTCAGCAATATGCTTCTGCTTATGCCAAACATAAAATGGGTGATTGTTCAGCTTTAATTTATTTTGCTTCGTCATTCTTACAAAACTTTTCACCTGAAGAACAGTTGAACTCAGTTCAGAAGTTCTTGAATTTATGGAAGGAAGTTCCTGAAACTCCGTTGGAAGAAGGTTCAGATTCATACAAGAAACTATCGTCAAGAGTCATTTTTGGCCCATCGGCAGTTTCTTTGGACAACTCCGTTGTTTCGTTAAACAAATCTGAATTATTCAACTTAAGAAAAAGTTTGATTTCATTCTTAAAACACGCTATCGTTGATGCAAAGAGCTCAAATAACATTCCAAGATTGAGACTGAAGATTGCATCATTGATTTTACAAGGTGACGACATTAACGAACTATTAAAGGTTTTTGCTGAAGTGGTCAAAAATATTTTGGACGTAATCGACGCTTATCACAACAATACCGATGAGGAAGAAACTTTGACCAAGTTGTATAAATTACTAGATGATATTTTAAGTTTGCTATCAATTGAGCACTTTGTTAGTTCAATTTGTAACATTTTAACATCAAAGGATTCATCATTGAGAACCATGAAGAACATCACAATCTTAACATCAACTAAATTCGAATCAGAACATATTGATAACCCATATGCTCATGAAGGTATTGCTACTTTGGTTCCAATCTTATTAGAAAATATCTCGTCACAAAAGGATATTGAATTGTCCCAAGCTTCACTGGATACATTAGGCAACGTTTTCCAAAGATTTACCGATAAGGTTGATTCATCATTACTATTGAAATCATTAAGTATTGTTACAACAGAATGTGGTTTACTAAACGAAGATTCTCCAGAATTGATCATTTCCTCGACTAATTGTATAACCAACATCATTTCAGTCCTTGGTGTTAAAATGATTGGTTTCTTCCCAAAGATTGTTCCACCGCTATTCAAAATTTTTGACAAAACGTCCTCGAAATCGAAAACCGATGATGAATCCACCAAATTGATTCAAACCGCAATCTTAGTTTTATTCTCAAGCTTGATTAGAAAGATCCCAACTTTCTTAATTCCAAACTTGAACGATATTTTAAGAGTTGTCTTCAATTCGACCTCAGTTCCAGATTCCATTAGAACTTCTATCTTGAACGTTATTGTTGAATCCATGGATTTGAAGACTACTTTAGTTTCATTATGTTCATTATGGTCATTCGTTTCTAAATTAGATGTTTCCTCTATTGGTTTATACTTGTCTACTTTGGAATTAGCTATTGAGAACATGGATAAGAAAACAGTTATTTCCCAATCTGGAGCTTTTGTTAGATTTTTGTTATATTCATTAGAATATAGAGCTGAATCCTCTTTTGATATCAATACCATTCACCGAATTGAATCATCAATTTATAGATGTGGTATTCAATATGTTATGAAATTGAACGACAAGTCATTCAGACCATTGTTTGCTTCGATTGTTAGATGGGCGTTTGATGGTGAAGGTACAGTTACTAAAATAGGTGAAACAGATAGATTACAATCATTCTTCAAATTCTTCAATAAATTGCAAGAAAGTTTGAAGTCAATTATTACCAGCTACTATTCATACTTGCTTGATTCAACTTTGTTGTTGCTAACAAGATTTGAAAGCGGTGATATTGAAGATGTTAATTTAAGAAGACTTGTTTTAATCTCGCTAACTTCTTCGTTCAAATACGATCAAGATGAATATTGGCAATCTGCGACTAGATTCACACCAATTTCAAAAGCTTTGTGTGATCAATTACCTAATATTGAAGACAGTATCGGTAAGTATTTGGTTAAGACTACCACTTCATTGGTTCAAGCAACCTCATCATCAGATGAACACAATAAATCGATCAATGAATTGCTATTGAGTCATATGAAGGCATATTGTAACCCAAGAGAGAAATTCTGGGCAATTAGAATTTTGAAGACTATCTATAAGAAGGTTGGTGAAAACTGGCTAAGCTTGTTACCTCAATTAGTTCCAATCATTGCTGAATTGTTAGAAGATGATGAGGAAGAAGTTGAGATTGAAGTTAGAACTGGATTAGTTAAAGTTTTGGAAGAAGTTATGGGTGAGCCACTAGACAGATACCTCGCATAACTGTGATTTAGTTTATAATATTTAACTCGTTAATTATTATTCGTATAAAAATAAATAAGCATTAGAAAAACCGCCTTGTATAATCAAAAAAGGGGAACATACTCAACTTTTAGCGCCCCAGTTAGGAAAAGAAATCTTTGCACACTTCTTACACTGCCTTCTTTTGAAGTACAGTTTGTACGCACACGTCCTATCAAAGAGTGGTTGATGGTCTTCAAACTGTCATTGTGTTACTTATACAACGAAGCTACTGTATATTTGACTTTCAACGTGCTTTTCTTGGTGGTTTGCTTTCATTGACTTCTGTCTATATCAGAAGTGTGATTACAATAAGTTGATAGTCTTCTTTCTGGGCCACCGATAAATTTCTCAATTGTTTAAAAACTTACGAATCTGCATACATAAAACTACTAAAACAGGTGTTGAAATTTCAATATCAAACAATAAAAGAGACATAATACCTACTTTGATCTCATAAAAATTATCTAACAATATCACAGAGCAAACAAAGTCTCCACAAGAAAATAAAGAAAATGTCAAAAAGATTAGATGGACTAGGTGTTCATTCGAAAACACAGCCGGTATTGCCACTAACGCAAGACGATCTGATTGATGACGACGACGATGATCAATTATTACAGCAAACTCATAGTCAACAATCGGGTGATGATTTCCTCAGTATTGCTAATTCATTGAAGAATTCATCGAATATGATTTCATCATTTACTAAAAAGCAGCAAAATAAATTTAAACTCAAAAGCATGAAAAACTCAAATGCTTTATCAACTTCAAGTGCATTCAAGGTTCCCAAATATTTCAAAAGATTCAAGAGTATAAAATCCTTAGATTTTGAAACTGCAATTTGGGAAATGATCAATTTGATGGTCCAGCCGAAAAGGGTTTACAAGTCATTGTATTATAATAAACAAACAAAGAACAAATGGTCCAGAGATGATCCAAGTTTTGTATTGATTCTAAGCTTTTTGTTAACTATCTCAGCTGTTTGCTGGGGTTTATTATATTCGACTAATGTTATCATCATTTTCAAATTGATATTATACATGGTTATAGTTGATTTCTTACTCGTTGGTTTGATAATCTCTACAATTGGCTGGGTACTAGCCAACAATTTCCTCTTACAAAGTGGCAGTGGTGCTAACGATTTAACAACTTCGAATAGAAACAAATTATTCAATTTTATAATACCTAACAATTCGCCCTTAGAATGGGCCTATTGCTTTGACATTCATTGTAATTCATACTTAGTCATTTGGCTGCTCTTGTATCTAATTCAATTTTTCCTACTACCGTTGTTAAGATTAAACAATTGGATTTCTAGTCTGATTGGTAACACATTATACTTGGTTTCATTGAGCTATTACTTTATTATAACGTTTTATGGTTATAGTTCGCTTCCATTTTTAAGCAAGACTGAATTCTTATTGGTTCCAATTCCAATTTTTTGTGTCATTTGGTTGGTCTTAACTTTGTCAGGTTTCAATATCGCTAATTATATGTCAAATGCTTATTTCAATTAGATTTGTTTAAGCTCTTAAGACTTATAAATTATTAGCCTCCGAAATGTATGTATAACTTTATATTTCTGTATATATAGATATATATATTTCAAATCAACAGTCCATGAAAACGTTTGAAAAGCTGACTTAGCAATCATTTTCAGTACGTCTTGATTCACCTCAACATCTCAATTAGGGTCTCGCTATCTTTTCCATAGGATTCAGGAAATAAGCATCTAACTATATTGCTATTCTGTCCGATTCTCTCTTTTAGGTATGCTATCTTCAAATTCGCCATACATTAACAGGAATATCATTCTTAATTGGTTAGTTGGAAAACAAAGGAGCTTTATAACAACAGGTATGTTGTCGCGTGTTTTCCCCCATGTTTATGTGCGTGGGCGGGCTTTCATATTTGTTACAAAGCTTACCCCACGGCCTTCGTTACAATATGCACAAGTATGATAACAGTATAATAAGGAACAGATAATAACAATAAAGAGAACAACAAACGGAAACAAGGCGTATATATGGGGAAGAAAAAGAAAAGAGAGAAATGGTAAGGAGGATAAAGGCAAAGCCAAAGAGAAGATAAAACAGAAAAAGACTCAGAGATCAGAATAAACACAGTTGATTCTATTTCAGTATATATATATATATAGCTAAATATATATATGGTCATGAGTAATTAAAGGCCTCAGATGAGAGGTGAGGATAAGACTGGTCAAAAAGGGAACAAGTAGTTGTAATCGGAATAGAGTAAACCAAGGCAGGCGGAGGCATACATAGAGACAAAACTCAAGTAAAAAAAGCGACTGATTAATTTAATCAAGTATTTCAATCATTTTTTGGAACTTTTCCTCGCTAATTAAGCCAACCTTGAATAAATATAAGTGTAAAGATTTAACTAGAATAAATATATCGTCATTTGATAGATTTATGATAATATGTTGCAAAACATTGCCAACGTTGATTTGATTGTTGTTTATGAATGTCTCGTAGTATAAGTAAGAGAATGAACCCATTAAAAATTGACAATCCATTCTATCGGTAACACCACCGTGACCTGGAATAGTATCACCGAAATCTTTAATTTTGAAAGCTCTTTTCAAACCTGATGCAAAGAATCCACCAAATGGTGCAATTAATGAAGCAAACATTGATAAAATAATAGAATGCAAGTAAATAGGTTTGAATTCAATGAATTCTCTGTTGAAATACTTTTGAGCAAAGGTTGGAATTTTATATATTTGATGGATGAAAACAGAATTCAATTCACATGAAATGCTGTTCAAACAATTCAAACTCAAGTCATTGTAATTCTTAATTGGGCAGATGAAATAGTTGAAGTTACAAAGGTAATACGTCAAAACAATTGACATAAACATTGTACAGAGCCAAGCACCTAAGAAACCTTCAACGGTTTTCTTCGGTGAGATTGAAATCAATTGAGTTCTACCGAATGTTATACCACAGATATAAGCAAAGATATCGTTTGTAATGACTAATCCAACTGGTAATAAGAACCATATCATACCATTCAAAATGTTGTTAACAATACAATGACCTTGGAAAATACAGAACAATAGAATCATGTGAGTTATACATAATTGGCCAAATTGGAATTTCAAATAGCCTTTCTTTAGGTGTGAAACAAATCCAATGAATGCCAACACATACAAACAGTAAGAAATCAAATTATGATGGTTAATGAAATAAATCGGAATTTCTGCGGAAATATTATGGTTAACTAAATATTCAACCACAAAGTTCATTAAGGATCTACCTTCCAAATAACTAATTGTAGTGATCAATAAATACCAATTCAAATACTTGGTATATGTCAATTCCTTAACTTTAGCATTTTCACTGGTGATTGAAATTAATTCTTTGAAAACTAAGCCTTCTAAAACTATAACCATTACAATTGTTAGGAAATGACCAGAGCCGATGATCAAAAACATTCCTAGGATCATAACTATAGTCCAAAAAGCCCTAACGAAGAATGCTTGCTTTTTCTTTTCCTTTTCATTGTTAACAATGAGTTTTTCCTTGGTTGGCTGCTGTGTGGAAGCTTCAAGAGGGGAAGCTGTTGATTTCTTCTCACCTGTTGATCCCGGGTTTGAGGGCGAGGCCGATTTAAGTGTTTTTGAAGTAGTCATGGTTATAAGATTCTATAAAATCGATTTCGCTGATTTATTATGGTTTTGTTCTATATATATATAATGTGAGCCTATTTGTTTCCTGTTTCGAGATTAGATTGTTAAAACGTAAATGAATGGATATGGATGCAAATTATCAGAATAGATCGATTTTGAAAGAAAAGTGAGAAAACAAATTGAATTGTTGAAGAATTAAAATTACAAGGCAAAATTAAAGTATAAAAGAATATGCAACTGGCTATCAGAAATTATTGTACCATATATGAATTCAGTTGAGTAATTGTAAGAGCCAGTAGTTTCACTAAAACAGATAGATAAGTTATAGCAAATGGTCGGAACACAAGAAAACAAGCTAATCAGAATCAAAGCTGAAAATCGTTGGAAATTAGAACACTCGCCCGTTTTGCAAATGGCAGAAAACGAACTAAGGAAAATGGCATGTGATCTTTTGTCTCTTCCCTCCAGAAGAACGACAAGACAAAACAAGACAAGATCCATTATTAATGGAATGAATAGAATAGGGTAACATAAGATGCAATAGGATACGGTATTTCTCAAGCAAGATCATCCATTCCAGACGCTGAAAATATACGCATACAAGAATAATCACGGATGGCATCGCGCCCTACTGAAGAGGCTCCAGAACCTTCCAATAATACTCTGGAAGCTATCACACCAACCCCAATAGACACCTCTACTGCACCTACTCAATCTCCTTCTTTTGCAAACATCATTTCCTCAGCATCCAGTAAAATAACGAAAGTGTCCACCGTCAGCAAATACCAAAATCTCGATAAAAGTCGACTACTAGAACAAATCGATGATGATGTTCAGGAATTAAATCTTCTTAAAGATAAGATCAAACAGATTGAAAATGAAAAGCTAGAGAAAGAAAATCAACTGAATAAAATATATAACAAAGTTGATGAGGATTCAGAGGAGGCAAATGAGCCAGAGGATCCAGATTGGATGGATAATTCAAAGGCAACGATATTGAAGAACATTGATTACAGAAAATACAGACAGTATGAGTTGACATATGATAGAGTGAAACTATTCTACAAAGAACAACATGAGAAGCAAACGGTTGCTTATAATATCCAAGCTAGAATCAACTTCAAAACTAAGATCAGGGACAAAATGACAATTTGGGATGCACTAATCAAATTGAATAATCTTTTGGATGAGTCTGACCCAGACACTGAGCTCTCTCAAATTGACCATGCACTACAGACAGCTGAAGCTATAAGGCGGGACAATAAACCTCGGTGGTTTCAACTAGTTGGTCTAATACATGATTTGGGCAAATTGCTATATTTCTATGACTCGAAGGGTCAATGGGATGTTGTCGGCGATACATTTCCTGTTGGTTGTAAATATTCAAAGAAAATAATTTACTACGAATTTTTCAAATTGAACAAAGATTTCACAAATCCACTGTATAATACAAAGTATGGATTGTACAAACCAAATTGCGGGTTAGATAATGTGATGCTAAGTTGGGGGCACGATGAATACATGTATCATTTGGCAAAAGAGCAAAGTACGCTGCCCGTGGAAGCATTAGCTATGATTAGGTACCACTCATTTTATCCATGGCATCAAGAGAATTCGTACAAGTACTTGATGAATGATCATGATTACGAAATGTTGAAGGCTGTTAAAGCTTTTAATGTTTATGATTTATATTCAAAGAATCAAACCAAATACGACATTTCATCTCTAAAGCACTATTATGTTGATTTGATTGATGAATTTTTCCCTAATAAAATAATTGAATTTTAAGCTGTCTGCAGTTTTCACTACATTTTTTTGTTGCTATTTATTTGTATATTAATAACATTAGGACTGTTTGACTTCAAGGATTTTTCAAGCATTTATTTCTTTGTATTTTATGTGTAACTAATTCAAAGTAAAAGTGAATAAAGATTAAAAGCCTAAAAAAATCGGTAATAAGATAGTAAATAAGCAAGAAAGAAGATAAGTTAAACATATATATTTAATATAGTAAAACCAAACTAAAGCAGCTAATAGGTCATTCAGTTAAGGACTCTATTAGTAATAAAACGAAACAGATAAAATTACAACATTGGCTAAAAGAAACAACCAATCATTAAAAGGCGCCTGGCAAAACAGAACAAATTCAAGCTATGATGTCACCAACTCCGAATGRTTGTTCAATACCATATGGCCCGGGATTCTTCCAGTAATCGTTATACAATGATAAAATAGTAATATCAGCACCGACAGTTCCTAAAAGAGTACCAATGGCAATTTTTTGGTTTGCAGCAGAAGGGATGTTTCCGCCATTTTGAATACCAGCACTTGGATATCCGGTTTCAGTAACAACAACCTTCATACCCGGACAATAACCTTCAACAAGAGAAATTTGGCCTTGGACGAAAGAGCCGGATGTTTCAGCGGTTGAATAAGTATCAAAGTAAGAATGAGAGTTGATGCCAACGAAATCAATCTCTGAGTTCGTACATAAACTTGGGTTTTGTTCAAAGGTAACTGGCGGCTCGGAAGTTGTCACTTGACCAGTGTAGCCACCTTGTTGTAACAGTGTCTTGACTGATGAAATCTTTGAAATTAATTCGTCGACTGTACAGAAGCCGGAAATGATAGCTTCGTTACCGATAGTAATGAATGAGAACAGGTCCCATGAGAGTTCATTTGAACTGTCATTGATAGCGCCAATTAAATCAGAGACAGCAGTATCGATAGAGTCCACACCTGATGACGAAATCCAGAAGCCTTGGTTAATTTTTAATCCCAACTGTTTGCAGATTGGCAAAACGGTGGTTAAATAGTTACAATCATTACCGTAGATTCTGACTTCACCAACGCCTTTGGATAAAACGTAATTCAAATCAGATTCAACGGCTGAATAATCTTTGCAAGTACCATCATTTTCGTACGGTGAGTAAACAATTGAAGATGGAATAATGCTTGATGCGTAATCGGAACTTGGAGATGAAGTTTCAGTGGCAGCAGCGGTAGCGTCGGTAGCAGCAGCAGCAGCAGCAGCAGGTGTAGTAGAACTGGCAGCAGTGGATGTTGTTGAAGTGGTTGAATCACCGCTTCCAGCAACCGGCTTATTTGGAGCAGGAGAAGTAGTACTAATGCTGGAACCGTTATCATGAGAAGCGACAGAACTAGAAGCAACTGAGCCATCTACAAAGACGGCACCAACTAGTTGAGCGGTGGCAGTTGGTTTTGAGGAAGTAGTGGAGGCGGAAGTGGTAACACCTTTTGGGGTAGCAGTAGTGGCAGCATTTGCAACAGGGATTCGGGTTGTTGCAGCTTCAATTGATGTAGAAGAGTTGGCGATTGGGTCAGCTGCAGTGTTAGCAGAAGTTGAAGTTGAAGTTGTGTCAACAGCATTAGGGGTAACAGCAGCTTCTGTAGTAGCAGCGACTGCCCCAGCAGTGGTTTTGGCAGTTGTTGCTGCGACAGCAGTGGTTTTGGCAGCAGTAGCAGCAGCAGGAGCGGTTGTTGCATCATTGATAACAACGGTGGTGGAAGGTTGAACATTCGCAATGTCATCGCCAGAGGCAGTAGTGAACAAAGTCTTCGTAAAAGTGACACCATTTGAAATTAAGATTTCGACTATTGGGATTGTTGAAGTAACAGTATGATAATTTATTTCGGTTGTCGTGACTGCATCAGCAGTATGCACCCTTGTAATAACAATTGGATCGGCAAGACCTAATGGCAAGGGTAATGCATTAATTAGTGAAATCAATGAAGAGCCTAATAGTAAAGAGTTTTTGAGTTGCATCTTGTAGAAATAATTAAATATCTGTGTTTTTGTGAGTATTTTTATTCTGTTGAAACGAGTGTGAAGTTTAAGAAAGAGCGAGTAAAAGAATGTTTAAGCGTTTGCTTTGCTTGGGCTTTTTTTAATATTTGAAAGAATGAATGGCAATTAAGTAAATAATTGCTTGTTTTAAAAGAAAGCTTTATATAAATAAGGAATGATTTTAAAGTTAGTTAATTAGTTGAACACACTTGAACATAAATAAACACAATATTTGAAGAAGAGAAACAAAACTGGCTCCAAATAGACAAAAGATGTGAAACATGGTTTCTTAACAAATAAGGGAATAAGTGAAGCATTATATACTGTTAGGATCAGGGGATACTCTTAGCCACTGTAATGGCGAAGTCATAACTCTGGGTATTTTTATGACCAAAGTTTCAACGGTAAACAATAAGGTTACTACATTAAGCTCCATCCTCCCCTAAATAAAAATAGCATGCATTAATCAGCATCATTCCTTATTATATTAGTGGGAGCAATTAAGTTCTGGGTTGGAAAACGTAAGGGGAACTTGAAATTCTTAACTGAATTCAGCAAGTGTAAATTCTAGCCATCTTTTAAACTTCGAATTGATGATGAAATTGTTGAACTTACCAGAGCTCAAAGGCTCAGATCTCGCAGATCTCACAAACTCCGAATGGCTGGCTCGTTCTCATCGCCGTTTTCAGAAGCCGAGAATCCCAATCGGGTAAATTTAGTGAGTCATGCACGTCTGTTTGAACTTTATCACCCAATTGGGATACTAAATGGACTAATGGGAACAAATGCATTCTAGTGTCAGGTGTATTTTACGTTTAGCAAATAAAGTTTAAAACTTAGAGTGTATAATACGGATTATAACTCACTTTCTCTGGGCACTGGAGTATGCTGAGTTAGATAAAGTTTTGACTGGTAGTAAAGGTCCAACCACAAATAACACAGCCCGAGACCTTGTTCGTCTCCTTAATGTATTCCGTTTTGTTTACTCTTCCGCGTTTAACAATTTTATAACTTTTGAGGATAATTTATTGGATATCTGAAGGGAGAGCGATTCCAGTGGGCCGTCCCATCTGCCTAGAAAGAAATTACTCGATCAATATACGTATATATATATATATATATATATCGGCAAACAAATAATCAATAAATCAATCTTGAAGTTAAGCAGCAGAACCTCGCATTCACCTCTTCCCAATAATGATTGACAGAACAAGCCAAGCAAAAACAACAAAGGGAACTCAAGTAGTTGATACAACAGACCCAAATTGGTGGTCAACACCAATCTCTACAAACATACCTCTTAAAACTCTCCAACATATCGAAGCATCAGGCAATTCTCCACCAGCGGCGGAATTTCCACTGGATAATCCAAATGAGCAAGAGTTTATCTTTGATAATGATCCCTTAGGTTCTGCGTTTCCAATAGCGGTATACTCCGTGATCATATCAATAGGAGGTTTGATTTTCGGCTATGATATCGGTACATTGGGTGGATTAATTGATATGCCTGCTTTCCAAAACAGATTTGGAGATAATGAGATCAATTCAGTTAAAAGCTTCCACAACCTTACGAAAGGTATTTTAATTGGTTCCAGTAGTATAGGAGGGTTTGTTGGTGGTTTACTCAGTATGGTTATTATCCCACCAAGCGGACTAAGAGGTACTATATTCACATCAGCTTCGATTTATGCTCTTGGAAATATTATCATCTTGATGTCGAATAGATGGTACTTTGTCCTGCTCGGTAGGGTTTTGAACGGTATTACAAATGGTATTGTATCAGTTAGTTGTCCAATGTTGATTAGTGAGTTGGCGCCGCTTAAAATGAGAGGTGGGTTGATTTCAATATTCCAGCTACTTATCACTGCTGGTATTCTATTGGGTTCTCTTATTCTATATGCTTCGAATAGTACTTGGGGGAATACGGATGTGTTACAGTATATGCTCCCATTGGTCGTTGGAATTATAATTTCAATTCTGTGTGGGGTTACAATTTGGTTCGTTCCTGAATCTCCATACTGGTACTGCAATAGTTTGAACTCAATCGAAAAATCAAGAGACGCAATTGCAAGAGCACGGTCTTTGGAGTTCAACGATCCTAATATTTTGAGAATCGTTCAAATCATTTTTGATCAAGCTAGACCTCCATTACAGGATGATTATGAAAACGGGATTGGCAATGATGGTTATGATGATAATGCAAAGTTCGAAAAATCGATTAGAAAAGGCCAGCCAAAATATCTCTTAAGAACTTTAACAGGTATTGGATTGCTATGCTTCCAACAATTAACTGGCATAAATTATTTTTTCTTTTTTGGTACAACTATTTTCAATTCAGTTGGAATTGCCAACATTTACTACGTTCCAATATTTTTCAGTGTTATAAATTTAGTATTTTCATGCCTTTCAATTAAGGTTATAAATTCATTACAAAGAACAACACTGCTTTTATTTGGTTCTATGTTTTTGTTTTTGTTTATGATGATCTTTAGTTCAGTGGGCTTAATCTCTTCAGTTAATGGCAGTTCATTGCTTTACAGTTATATCATGATAATTTCCTCATGTGGATTTATCGCAACATTTTCAATGTCATGGGGTCCTTTATCAGGAGTTATTGTCTCTGAACTGTATCCTTCATCAATTAAAGTTAAAGCAATGTCAATCTGTGGTTGTATAAGCTGGTTAGCAACTTCTATAGTTTCTTTAACTATTCCAGCGCTGAGTCAATTGATGGGCTTCAGTTTAGGTTTTGTTTTTGTTGGATTTATTTTACTTGGTTCTATCTTTGTTGTTTTTCTTGTTCCGGAGACTAAAAACGTTTCTATTGAAGAATTGAACGAACGTTATGAAAATGGAACCTTCTCAAGGTTTATCGTTAAGAATAAAGCTAACGATTGAAGATGGGCGAATTGTGATGAAGTCTTTACTAGAAAGCTAATATTGGTGAAAAAAGGGAGGCTAGTAGGCTTACCTGCTTGAATACCTACACACACACAAATGCAAAAAGTTATTCAAATCAGAGTAATGATAATTTTTTGAATTTATATAGAGATATGTATAATAATATTGATATACACAGTATGATAACAATCTTTTTCTTTTATAATCGATCAATCTCTGTAAAAACTTATTAATATAATCTTTCTTAAATTAAAAATATAAAAAAAACTAAACACGAAAACCTCATATAAAATTGATATTAAAGAAACTCTTGTTAAACTAAACTTATTATTATAGAAAAGTAAGAAAAATCGACTCAAGACATAAAACAAAAGGTTAAAAGTAAATTGAAAAAGATCTTTTGGTATGTTTTCTTTCCCTTTACAGGAACTCCAGGTAATAAATAAACTAGAAATAAAATATTAAAATTCACAATTTTGTAATTCTAATGGACGTAAAAACAGTTGACCTTTTGAATTGTAAAAAGAACATCACTTCGTAAAAAAAGAGGGACAAAGCCTTTCTCAATTGATTTCTAATTTTTAATTTATACTTTAAACTTGGTTAATAAACTCAACGATTCAATAATAACATGAAAATTCAATTAAAGTTTTCTTAACGTGAAGTAGCGTGAACCTTTTGGAATGCACCCTTAGCTTGTTGTTTGGAAACCTTTGAACCTGAAGCAGCAACTTGTTTAGCCTTTTCAGCCTTCTTTCTGTCCTTTTCAGCCTTCTTTCTTTCCTTATCTTTAGCAGCAGTTTCTTCTCTGTTAGCCTTTCTTTGTTCTGGCTTTAATGAACGTCTTTCTTTAATTAAATCTAAAGAAGCACCAACGATAGCTCTTTGGTGCTTGACAGCCTTTCTGGATCTCTTCTTGGCAACTTCTTCAGTGATACCCTTCTTGTGGTGTCTTCTGAATAAAACAGTCCAAGCGATTCTTCTTGGGTTCTTTCTTTGGTGGAATAATGATGCAGACTTTGAGTTTTGGAATCTGAAAATCTTGGAGTCACCTCTGACGAATAAGGTACCTCTACCTGGGTAGATTTTGGAACCAGAAAATGAATCAACTTCAACCTTCATTGTAATATGTGTTGTTAAATTAAAATTTCTTGAATTAAAGTGAAACTGTAAGACCTTCTGTTTCAATCTTGAAGTATAGTATGGATATGTTGAAAACTAATAAGTGTTTTTAATGAGATGTTGAATCTGGAGAGCAGAGTAGAGGAACCACCAATTGACAGAAGCGACACACACCCTCAACACACACAAGCCCGCTGCCTCTCTCGCAAAGAAAATAGGATTCTCCACCGCGAGGATTTCAGCTTTTACCTCTGAAAAGTTTTTCCCGTATACCTCATTCGGAAGCTCTCTGTGACTGTCTTTTCTTCCCGTCTTTCTTGAGTTCTGTAGACACCTGGCACCACCGTATCTCAGGCCCCTTTTCTTAGGATTAGCATACTTTATTTAAATTTTTCAATTTTTTCTTCACCAATCGTTTATCTCGGCCTTTTTTTTCCTGTTCCTGTCTCTTCACAGTATCATATTCGACAAGACCGGAGTGAATAATACAATTAATCAATTAATAATACACAGAGATGGTCAGTATATTTTGTGTCTAAAAATCAGCGGTATCGAAGGTTGGAAAGCCAGGAAGTTCTAAGGAGAGAAATGATCCGTTTTTGTCAACACATCTGACTGATGAATGAATTTATGAAACCCTTTATGAAGACTGATGGACAAGGGCGACCTTTATAAAGATTCAGATGATTCCAATCGGTCACGTTAATTTCTCTTTTTTTTGCGTTCTGCCTATACATTCTCCTTTGATACTGTAATGTTCACGCATTTCTCAAAGTAATCAACTAATTGTACTAACTGAAGAAAGAAAAATTCTAATTCTTATTGCAGGCACCAAAGATCAAGAAGTCCTCAGACAACATGAACGCTAAGTTAACCTTAGCTATCAAGTCCGGTAAGTACACCTTAGGTTACAAGTCCGTTGTTAAGTCTTTAAGACAAGGTAAGGCTAAGTTGATCATTATTGCTGGTAACACACCAGTTTTAAGAAAATCTGAATTAGAATATTACGCTATGTTATCAAAGACTGCTATCTACTACTTCCAAGGTGGTAACAATGAATTAGGTACCGCTTGTGGTAAATTATTCAGAGTTGGTACCCTTGCTATCTTAGATGCTGGTGATTCTGATATCTTATCTGCTGTCCAAAACTAAATGTAATTATTACATCTTAGCTTTTGATACATTTTTTAGGATTATAAATTAGTTTTAATCTATGTAATTAATATAATTTAATAACGATTAATCTTCTTAATTCAAAGCAACACGTTTTCTTTCTCGATTTATTTGGCTGTGTCTATAGTGACGTTTTATTTAGACTACCTATGAATTCAGATTAATACATGCCTATTAAGTATTGAAGTTCATGTGGATCCAAGGGCGTGTTTTTCTAAGAACTAAATGCTAACTGCCCCCAAAATGGCCGAACGTAGTGCTCAATCTTTGGTTCGTTTTGACTCGCCCGTCTAGTAAGCTTCTATTATGTTTAGATATGGGATAAGGCATGTTACTCTTATAAGCCAGACCTGTTAAATCTATTTAAACTGTTGACTTTCCGAATCAAATGCTTTGTGAATACACTTGGATTATATTCTTTAAATCTCTTATTTGGCATAATAAGCGATAATACAGGAGGAGTATTGCGTGCATGGGTTGTGCCACTTCCACCCTTACACTACTGCCGCACAAACTATTTAACCCCACTTCGTTCGATGGCCAATTTGCCACTAAAAAGGTGTTGCATTGGCTTGCTTCCTTAACTGGGAATCTAATCACTACCAGAAACGGAACCCTTGCTTCAACTCAACTGACAATCCATGATATGAACTTACTCCAACACTTCCCAAACAGAGATGAAATAGAAACTGTACTTTACTACCTTAATTTTATAGTAGAATAACCAACTAATCAATCCTCTGCCTCGCATGATGTTAGTTGAATTGCACGACTGCCGTAAACAGACATAACCCCAGAATATTCCGCAATCGATGTCCGATCATCAGTTTTTCCCCGAGTGTTGCCCCATAAATTCACTCGACAAGCCGTTTGTATATATCTATATCTATCTCAATACACCTGTATGAGTGTATATATACCACCTAAACACCAACGTATTTATATATATATATATATATATATATGTATATACACATACAATACTATAGTTTATACCCCTACACATTTCAAGTCTTGTACCTGCACCCCAGGCCATGTACCACCAGCCAACTAATCCGTAGACACACGTACTACAAATCTCGTTCGTCGAACTATCAAATTAATTTCCCATGATCAAACAACCAAAAAAAATTGTATAAGACCAGGACATTTCCCCCACATATCATTTAAGCTTGTATAACTTCTTTTCTTTAATTTTGATTTACTTCAATTCAATTCAATCTAATTCAATCCAATTGTATATAATTGTATATAATTGCACCTTCTATTCCTATTGTTTTCTAAAAGGTTTGTCCGTTAAACTAAAATATCATCCGCTGTCATAAACTAATAGCTGGATCACTTTTTTTCGTACCAAATCATTTTTCCTCTGTACACATACCCTCAAACTTATCAACTTGATCCAATTGAACTCGTTTCACTGTATACATACATAATAATTAATCCAGCTAATACACAATCAATGTCTGAAGAAAAGAGCCAAAAAGTCCCAGTCTTGGACGTTTACATAAGAATGAACGAAGATGATGAAAAAGACTATTGTTTCCAAATCTCAGCTGATAAAACTTTTGGTGATTTGATCGATATTTTTACAACCTTGCCTTTAAATATGGCTCCAAATATGTTTCATGAAAGAGTTCCAAAATCTTTCAGAATCTCAACTGCCCCAGGCTTTTTAACTAGAGAAGGTGGTTTATTATTCGGTGAGAAAGCTGACGCTAAGAAATTCTGCAAAGCTGTTTCAAACAGCGATGTCGTTTCCACTAAAGTTTGGCCGGGTCAATTGATCCTACCTGTTTTCGAAGAAAAGAGCTTCTTCAAATACTCGGTGATTGCATTCTTATTAACTTGGTTATACACTGATTTGCCGGATTTCATCTCTCCAACTCCAGGTATTTGCTTAACTAATTGGGGTACCAAAGCTGCATGTTGGGCTATTGATTACGCTGGCTATCCTAGATTAGCAAAAGACATTTACGATGATATGTTTTCTGAGACCTCTGTTGTTGGGCAATGTGTCTTTTTCACCTTCCATATTTTTAAAGTCGGCTTAATTTACTTGGCTTTGTATATAGGTATGGCCAATCCATATTCTTTTACCAGTAAACCACCGGAAGTCGAAAGGGACGATTTGGTTAGAATCGGTTGGACTGGTGCTAAGAAAAGTACCAGCTTGAACTTCAAGCAATATTATAGAGAAGCGAAGATTAAAGAAGTTGGTGGTGTTTTGAAAGCTCATCAATCTGGATTATTGGAAAGATTAAGAGTCATGGGCGCTGAATTAGGTCCTGGTGAAGGCTATGAGACTCCATTGACCAACAAGAAGACAGTTATTAACGATGAACAACATAAGTTTTTGTTATCTCCTGAATATTTGTCTTTACAAGAATCTTTCTTCCATAAATTGAATGCTGATGTTGACGATCAAGAATTCAATTTGAAGTATAAGGAATTGAGAACTTATGGTCCTTTAAAAACTTCTGAAGAATTATCAAAGATTATCAACGCTAGAATTGACCTAGGTGACGGCGATGCCGATAAAAACTATGCTAAGAAAGCTTCTGCAGCGGAGTCTAAAGTTGAAGTTAAATAAACTGTTTTATTGATTTCTTTCTTTGTTGTATTTGGACGCTTATGCTTATATATATTACTAATGTATACACACTTTACTTTTCCCCCATTTTCTACTTTTTCTGTTATTTCTCTTATCTGATTTACTTTGCGGATTTTTTTCTGTTTTCTAGTGCCTAGTTGTATTTCCACTAGCTTTGTCTTTTTTGTTACGTTGTTACTTCTCTCAAAATATCATTATGTTAATTTGGTTCTTTAATAAATTTATGACTTTACTACTTTCCTTTTCTAACGTTTCATTTAATTTACGATAAAACAAGTAGCTTTTCGTTAGGAAATTCATAATGCAAAGGGGAGTATTATTCTTCAGAATAAATAACCTAATCTAATATTATATCATCACCGTCTTCTTCATCAAGCTTGTCGCATCTCAAATCATCGAAAAACTTCATCTTTAAAGCGTCATCAGCACTTGCTCTGACCCTGCTATCCAGCTTCAAACACATCTCTAGTAAATCCATGGCTTCTTTGTACTGTGCGCCTAACTTGCCGTTTTCAATTCTACCTCTTTTATCAAAGGCAAAGAGGATTTCCCAAGCAGGTGAATCATCAGCCAGTGTATCGCCTTCTTTGGCTTCCAAAAAGATGGACGAGTACAGTAATCCACCTAATGATCTACTCGATTCCAGTTTCGGTAAATTAGAATCCAATGCTAACCCATGCAACTGCGCAACTTTCCTCATTTCGGAAATTCCAAAAATACTGGTGATTTCGATTAATGCGTTAACATCATCAGTAGAGTTGAAAAATGGGAATCGTCTAGAAAGCAGGGTTAACAGCATTACCCCAGCTGACCATATATCAACTTTTGTTGTTTGATTGGAACATTGTAACAACACCTCAGGAGCTCTAAACCCTCTTGTTCCGGCTCTATTGGCTCTTCTACCTGGCCTTTGATCGTCCTTCAAGTACCCTTTTGAAGGAAAGGCATTGGCAGGTGCAATCTGATCAGCTGTGAGACCGCCTTGTACACAGGGGCATGCATTATGGTCTCGTTCGGCTTCTCGTTCAGCTAGCCCAAAATCAACCAACACTCCCCTTCGTGTAAACGGATTATAAAGGAAATTCGTTGGTTTGATATCCCTGTGAAGAATTTTTTTCTCATGAATGAAGCTTAGAGCTGTGAATAATTCATACATGTATATTTTGATTCCTGAAAGTGGTAAGTCTCTGTAAAAATCGCGGAAATCAGAATGTTTGTAAAACGGAAGAACTGCAATAACCTGATCTTCATGTCTAACAGCATCGATCAATGGAGCAACATTTGGGCAACCAACCAATGAATGTAGCAGTTGTAATTCGTTGTAGATTCTTTGAGGGGAAGATGTAACGTAAATCCTTTTCAATGCCACCGTTGGAACGTTTAATCCACTGTTAGAACGTGAACTTCCAGAATTATTCCTTGAAGAATGCTTTCTTTTAACAGGTGGAGATGCCCACACTGTCTGTCCAGAATGTGTTTTTGATAGATTCATCAGGTCAATAGCTTTGTAAACAGTGGAAAATGTACCTTCACCAATCTTATCCATAATTTTATACTTGGCCGATAAACCTGGGAACGATCTGAGTAATAATGAGATTTCTTTCTTACTTTCCTCAGATATTGAATTCTTTTGTGATTTTGTATATTCTTCTGCAATTATTTGTGCATTAACCATATTTGCCTTTTGTTCGTTCTCACTTTCTAATTCAGGCTCGGCTTGCTTTATCTTTCTTTTTGTTGTATTATCTCTGAGGTTTCTCTCTTGTTCTTCCTGTTGCAGTTGCGGTTGTTCATTGGAAAGAAATTTATCTGATAGTGCCACCTCGTCAGAATCACTAACTTCAATATTATTGCGACGTTGCGATGAGAATTGTTGGCTACCTGATTGGCGAATAGCGGTTGGTCCATTCTCTTGATTTTCTTTCTCTATTTCATCGGATGACAATGCAACCGGATCGCTTTGATAACAAGATTCCTCAAATTCTTTGCTCTTTCTCTTTCCTGGTTTGCTTTGTGAATCCGAAGGTGGAGGTAATAGTGTTTGTCCAGAAGTTCGTAACGCTTTAACGGAAATTTGGTCATCCGCTTGCATCTTCTGCTTATTTTGAGGTGATGGTTGGGCTTGATCAGGGTCCAACACAGTGGTCGAAACCCTCTGAGGTTTGGAGCTTTTAATGGCCTTTTCAATATTTGATGTATCCGGGTTATTTGCTCCTTTTTTGGTGAAACTAGGTGGCAAATGTAGAACTAGCCTTTTGGTTGGTAATTCAGTGCTTGAGCCAATGAATGGATCATCTTCTGGTCTAGCTCTGACTTTCGGAAGTCCCATTATCGATCTATTGAGACACTTTGAAGTCGTAGGATATTATAAGACAGAGATTGTATTGGTAATATATATAAACTATACCAAACAAGGTGAAGGTCAGTGTCTAAAATTAATCATCTATATTGGCCTGTCTCAAGATCGATCTATTTTGAAACAAAAACAAAAATCGCTTAGTTTCTTTCCTTTTCTTCTACGACGCGTCTCTTTGTTTACACTCACTAAACTCGAGCTCTGGACGATGCAGAAGACTGAGTTTGAGGTTCTTCTATCTGGGGAACAAACCATTGCTGTTCACTGTTGTGATTGTATATAACTGGTCCTTATAGCCATACTTAAGTAGGTGAAACAAAAGCCAGTACACAGCTCAGGAAGGATATTCAAGAAAATAATGTGGTAACGATTAACTCCAACACTGCAAAAAAACTGCTCTCGGCGAGATTCGAACACGCGATCTTCAGATTATGAGACTGACGCCTTAACCAGCTGGGCCACGAAAGCTTTTTTCTGTTAGCCAGATATTTGTGGTTTATTTAATCCTAATATATATTATTAATCCTAAAATGGAATTAAATCGAATCTAAAATTTATTGCTTTCAAGGTAGATCTAAGGACTATAAAACAGTGTACATATTTAGAAATAAGCTGAAACTAACTTTTGTATAGAATAATACTACGCAAGGTGAAAAGACCTCAAGGTGCAGGAAATAAAAGATAAGCATACGAAAACCAATAAGATGATTGTTGGGAGGACAATGAAACAATGAAATACACAGATATTTACATTTCAGAAGAAGGGCATAGCTAGAACCGGAATGACAGTAGGTAGAGGAATTCAAATGAGGATTAGAGAAAAGAGGAAACGGCTGAAAGGAGAAGAAAACAGAACTGTAAAATAGGGAGTAGGAGAAGGGGAAAGTACCTTTCATTACTTAATTGGTGGTAATTACTTAGATTTTTGGGGAAATGGCAAGTCTTGGAAAAGAATTGATAGATATTCGGAGGACTTTCAAAGAAATACATTAATAAATATTAACATTAAAATAAATGAGAATATATTCCTTCCTTCTGTATATTGGAGAATACCTAGAACTGATAAAATATCTGCTCAACCAAAACATTACGATTCTTCGTTTTATGCTATCATCATGAATAAGGAACTATCAGAAATTTAACAAGCTACTTTTTAGCTGCTTACCCTTTTGATGTTTCACAACTAACTACCAATATGGATAAAAGGTAAGTTAAAATTCAAGAACAAACGCTAGGAATGTTAAAACAGAAGCTTATTTAGAGACAGAGTCATCAAAGTTACATGTACCTTCAATGGGTGTGGCCTGAGTCTTACTCTCGTGTTCTTCGTTATATTTAGCTTGTTCGTATTGAATAACTTCTTCGTTGGCGTCCTCACTTATGAATGAACCCATTTTGTTTTCTGGACCAACCAAGCAAATCAATAAAATGTAAGCGAAGACACAACCAACAAAAATAGCCATAACCTTAGCATAGTCGTAGATGTTTTCTCTTCCTTCAATTGGGAATGATTCCCCAATGGTGGATTCGATGGTGGACGAAGCAGATGAAGCCAAGTTACCTAGTTGATAAGCAGAACCTACAACGAAGGATCTAAAATCTGGCGGAGCTAGTTCGGATAAATGAATTGGAATCACTCCCAACGCTCCTTGAACAAAGAATTGTAAGAAGAATACACCGGCGTTAATACCACTACCGTTAATAAAAACCCATGGGTAAATTAAGGCACCACCACAGACACAGCAGATCATAATAGAAAGCCTTCTACCAATGAAGTTAGACAGATGGCCAATTATAATACCACCAGCAATAGCACCAATGTTAGCAACACAATTGGTAACAGTAGAACTATTACTTGAAAAGCTGTATTGCTTAGTTAGTAGAGTTGGGTATAAATCTTGAGAACCATGAGACATGAAGCTAAAACCAGCCATCAGCAGGATTAAGTAGACGATGATCAACCAGTAAATCTTTAGTGCACTGATGGCCTTTTCTTTGAAAGATTTTTGATAGATGCTGTGCTCAACATTGTATCTTTCAATTTCTTTCTGTCTTTGAAAAGCCTTGGTTTCTGGTAGTAATATTCTTGAACAGATAATTAAAAATCCAGCACCTGCACCAAACCAGAATAAGGCTCTCCAGGACTTGGATGTGTTATCAGCAATAGCTCTAGTGAAAACAACAGCCATCAAGTAACCAAAAGGGTAACCTTGTTGAAAGAGACCAGAAACAAAACCTCTTGCTTCAACTGGACAATCGTCCAAACAAGTAGCGGCGGCAGAGCCAAAAAGGCCACCTAATAAGATACCATATATAGCTCTGACTAGCAAAAATTGTTGGTAATTCTTTATAAAACCCGAGCCGATCTCTAAAACGCACATCAATGACAAGTTGAGCACTAAGGGCCATTTTCTGCCGTATTTATCACCAAGGTAACCAAAAATGAAAGAACCAACAGATCTCAACATAAGAACCAAAGTGATACCCCAAGTAATCTCCTTGACTGATTTGTCAAAATCCTCTGCTACTCTAGAAACATTTAAGGAGATAGCAAAGAAGCCAAAAGCATCCCAGGCCCAAGAAAAGAATGAAACAGCAATAAGTAGCCAAAGAGAACGGTTGATTAATTTTAAACCTGGAATTGGGTTCAATAAATGCCTATTTTGCTTCATATGCTCCTTTGATGGAAACAATTCTGTCACTCTGGTTTTAAAATAATGTTTTATAGACTTCGAGGAAAAGATTGGCCTTGAAAGACCCCCTTCATGTTGCTGGAAAGACTCTAGGAGGGATTCTTCTTTGGTAATGGAAATGGAGTCTCTATCGCTCATTCTTATAACTATAATAATACAACATATGATATATACAAGCTTTTATTTCTACACTTAACAACTTCTGGGGCCATGAAAAGTGAAAGGAAAATTGCGTTTATTTATATAGGTAAAAAGTTGGGAATAGATATTTGGGTTCAACTTTTAGCGAAACTCAAAAATAGCTGTTACCGAAAAATATCTCCGAACAATAGAGCCTTTTGAATTATACCTAGTGAGTGATGGATATTTTTAGATACCTGAAACATATGCCATTCGAGCTTCAGCTTAGGAATGATCGTTACTAAACACATCAATAAAGCATGAAAGCTGCACTCTCAATAAGCTTAATTAGGCGGACCTCAAAGTTGGAGTATAAAAACATCGATAACAAATAAAAGGGGTGGGGTAAAGGAAGAAACACAATAGCTATGCCGGGTGGCTACCATAGAGAAAGATCTAATTCGCTGTCCCTGCCAGAGCGTGGGATATTTGGAATCGCAAATTACTCATCTGAAAAACGCCATGTCTAACCCTTATTGACATTGAAGAATGAAATAAGAGCAGAGATATATTCCTTGGGAATTCCTGTATGGGGCGATGCGGTAAACAGCTGCATGTGCATATGCTATGCTATTCACGGTTGCAAGTAAATAACCTAAAGTACTTTTGGCTTGTGTTTTCTGGTTAAAGTTTTACTATTTCTTCCTTCTATTCTCAAAAAGTACTTTGCTCAAAGTGGGGCTCTTCTGATAATTTGTTCAAGTAATTGAAGTTTTTGGGGCAGACCCAAAGCTTGACTATATTTTAAATGTCCCACGGAGAGGGACAAAAATGAAGCTTTAAGCAAGTTTAGCAGCCGGCTGAAAGTCCATACGCTCCGTGATAGCGGAGAGAAGATGTCAGGCGACCATTTACGATGTCACCCTCTTTAGAAATGGTCTTGTTCCAACAGTCGATCCCTTGAGTCCTTGAATTACAAGATTATATGTGTAGTTTACGCTTTTTAGTATTTTGCTCTTCATTCACCGTTGTTGTGAGAATGGTTTCAAATACGTAGTATTGCGGGTTGAATGGAGTGTCAGGATTACATAGAAGCGGAGAAAGCAAGAGATAAACAAAGGTCTTAAATTTAAGCAAGGTACCGGAAAGCTAACGGAAAGGTTTATCCATCATGCATAATAATCAAGAACTAACCCCTCATTTGTGAAAACTGGATGAAAGCCGTTGCTAGGAGTTTGTGCTTTCTCCCCACAAAGAATACTATGGTTCTCTCCGGCGTATCTTTGAAGCCCATATTGAGCAAAATTCAAATTGGGTTCTGTAGCTCTATATCTAACGGATATATAATTATATATCAGACTTTCTTGTTGTTGAAATGGCGATTATGTTTGTTAGAAGGGAAGAGTTTGTTGATCAAACAGAACACAGGGTCCTGCAACCCACTTCTCTGTTGGGAAATTCCCCACAAGTGACGACCCTAGGGGCGTAATTCACGGCGAATGGATCCCTCCCAAGTTAGCGACAATACCTATCAAGTTGGGGAAAATGAAGAATAAACTTACAAAGTTCAGAAGATGGGGAACGCTTTTCCCTTCACAGAACAACAAAAGAAGCTGCCCGTATACGGAAAAATGTGGCCTAAATAGGCATTTAGGAATCAGTCTTCGAGAGAACTTCATTATCATGGGCTCCAACTCTTTAGAATTTCATTGATACGAGTTGGCGCACATAGTTTTGACCGATAAGGTTTCGGTATAGCATATATTCTTGTATATATATATGGTTCATCCTCTTAGTTGTAATCTTTCTAGTCTTTCGATTAAAATCTCAAGGCCTAGCTTTTGAATGTGCACTGTAAAAACGATTGCTAATTAACTGAGCTGGGTCTATCATATCCCAAAATTTATAAACCCGGATTTCGGTATTTCCTGCAAAGGAAAAATAAAACTCTACGCATGCATATACGGCAAACAAAATAACGCCGATTGCTTGGTAATTGCACCCCCACGGCTAGAACAGAAAAAGCACACACAAGAATTTCAATATGTCAAATGGAAATTGATTCGATTCAATACTCACAACAGCAGAGTTGTGTCTATTTATCCACAGTTTCTCTTGTTAAGCATCTGTCACTAGCCAAAACTGATGGTTAATTCGAAATCTCGTGTAAACAATTTTAATCATACAATGAATACATAAGCCTACATCACGGTGTATATCTAAGCCATGTCCAAGGATATTTATTCTCTTATCCAAATCATAGCCACGCACTTCAAAGGGGATGGTTATTGCCGTTGCCAGAGGTGGAAAATAGCCGAATACCGAACAATCTGTCTCAATGTGTTCTGCTATAAGTCGCTGTTTTGCCTGTGTTTCCTAGTTCCACCACCTTATTCTGAAACTATGCATACGCCAGCGTGATATCAACTTATTTCCTCTAATAGATCTCCTACCAATAAGTTCCCCGCAATTGCGATGTCTTTTTTAGTCCGCCAGGGCGCTCTTCGAGTAAAATATGGATCTACTCCGTCATAATTGAAAGATTTTCTTGTATTTTTTAGTTTATTAGCAGGTGCTTTTGCTATACATTCATTACTTGAAGCTTGGAGTTTGAAACGTCATAGTGTTCATGCTTACACATTCAACGAAGTCATAGTCTTTCTGGCTAAATCATGGCATCAAGCTGTCATCTGTCTTCACTTTTAATCGAACAGTGATATTTCGGGGACTCTTGTGTTATGTATTCTTTTCTGCCTCATAAATTACACTTGAAATTTCTCACGTTTCGTGATATCTATGCCGATCTACAGATACTGAAATAGCACTACCTTAGATAGGAAACGGAGCATATTTAGAGCATGTGGCAGCTGGATTCTGTCGATCAAGAATGAGATTCCGAGAGAAAAACCCCAGGGCTTATTATTCTCCACTTTCGTTTCAACGTATTAATCTTTTATCGCTGAACATAAATTAAGCATATCATGTTTCCTAGCCTATAGTTGACCGAAACAACTGTCCAGAAGAGTGAAGCTGATCAAATGACTATCTCTGATCTGTTCCGCTCATTTATTGCCCCTGTTCTTGATCTACGTATTAAGTATTCAAATTAGTCCATGGTTAATCACATATCACATATACGGAAATTCACGGCATTTGTGAACTAGTTGGCCTCTGGGTACGACTGTGGAGAATAATGAAAGCTCTAAGCCCAGCTTGCAGAGGGGATATTTCAAACTTAAAAGCATAGAAACTTGATTGAATAATCTGGGATACATATTCCACTTATTAATTTTTGCTGCCCTGCATAATTGAAATCTACCAAAGCCAGATCCATGAAAGCCGTAGTAGAGATTTTAATAAAAAGAGCAAACACTACTTTACAGAGCTCCTGATTACCATTCAATGAAAGCCAACTGTTACTCTTATAAGCTCCAGTCTGGAATTCCTTCCAAGTAGAAAAATGTGAGATAGCGTTCAATTAAACACAAATAAATGATATTCAGGTTAGCCACTATTTTACTTTTCCCCAGTTGCCTAAAGTCGACTATTCAAATCCGGGTAAAGCTTTTTAATCTCTAATTTAACCTCCGTGCTACAGTTAAATAAACTTTTAAGGACCATTTAGTTTTATGTTCGAGAAAAGGCACGAATTTTAATAATTGACTTATCTAAAATGTAAGTACAAGAGATCTTAGGAAAAGCTTGGAGTCTTATCAAATAAAGTGCCAATTTATCGCAGCTTCTTTCTTGCAGCTTTAAATCACTGTTGAATCTTCACAAAAACTTTAAGGTAGTAGGCCTATTTTCTGCCCCTATTTCGCAATCTCCTTTACCCCTGTTTCCGCTCCCCCTCCTTCTGTTTATTTCTCTTCTGATCTTCCCTCTTTTGCTCACTTTCCTTTTGATTGCTTTTTATTTCTCCTCCTTTTGACTATCGTTGAATACTCCTCTTTTGATTATTCCTATTTTGAATTGTTATGAATACTTATGTATTTCCTTATTTCTATTTAGATTCCTTCACTATAGAATAGAAAGCTAGATCATTGAATAGATCATTAGCAACTATTTCAAGAGGAAGCATAAAGCAGAAATTCAAGGTTAAATCTCTTTACAGCAAGTAACGAACAGCATCATCCTAAGATATTGCTTTCGAATAAAATCAAAGTGGACTCCATAAGACAAATTATATAAAGAGTGATGACTCACTAAATCACATAATCAATTTCAAGTTTCAGGTAAGAGAAGATTTGAAATAGTCAAATAAGACATCAAAAGGGAGGATAAGTAGTCCATACTTATTTTACATCCTTGCTTTCAACATATTTATCTGAAATGTTAATCCCTTATTATGACTCATTTGACAAGAGTTGGAGACTAACGGGGCAGCCTAACGCACCAGTAAATGCCAATTTGTTTATCCAAAAGCGATTTAGTACCCTTTCGTTTGAAACAAATGAACTCTTCTAAGAAGGGTATTTTCATAGTCAAATAACAAGCAAAATCGAATTCTATTAACAAGTTGTTGTACGGTTACGCACATAAGTTATACATAAAGAAAATGCACAGTCACTCTTCAATAACGGCCTCATTATTGCCACTCATTTTTTTCAAACTAATCAAACATAAAGTATCTCTAGCTGTATTAACGGCTCTTGCCAACTCTTCAACACTTTCAAAAGTCCAATCTTCAACACCTTTTTTATTACCATCTTTTTGGAATTCGTATTGGTATGCCTTTTGTATTTTCTGAAGTTCGAGCATTCTACGACAATCTCCGTTTCCTGAACAGAGGATCATCAACGAATTATCCGATAAAGAATTGTAAATTTCCTCAAGTCTATCATTCAATCTCCTTAATGCCTCAGTTGTTGATGTTGGAAGAGTGCTGATCGGCTGATTACTGACTGAAAACCCTTTAACGAATTCCAATTCTCTTAATTTTAACATTATCAAATCATGGCCATCGACTGCATTTTTATAGTTATCAACAACTTCATCGTCATTAGTGCATTGTATTCTCAATTCATCAGTTTTAGAACGCCTTGAAGGTGAGTAATCAATACAGATTGAGCTCTTTGGTTTCTTAACACCATTAATTAGCTTCATTTTATTAACCTGTCCAATTCTTCTGAATATAGACTCTTCTTCTAATACCTTACCAAACAATAAACCATGTTGAATTTTCAATTTGACTAACTCCATACAACTCATACAATCTTCAATTGATTCATGTCCAGTTTCTTTGTCTTGAATAACTTTATTTAGGTGTAATTCCATTAGTGACTTCAATGACGGCTTGGCAGGCGGACCCCTCTGGTGATCAAAGCACAGTGCTGTGTCCACAATTTTTGGATGACGTATTTTTAGAACATTTAAGTCTGACTCCAACGAATGACCAATCAAAACATCATCAGAACTTATTGTTCTCAAAAGCAATTCTTGAATGTCTTGTAAAGTAGTCGTTACACCGCTTAATTTCTCCTCCGTTATTCCAGAGTATCTAGTGACATAATCAGTGATCTCCTCCTGTGGTTTAACTAATTCATCAAGGATAACGTTGCCGTTGAAATCTGTGACAGAAACTCTCGTTAACACTGTACCTGATGTAGCAATACACATTTCACAATCCAATGCAAATGTGTGTGATCCATCATGCTCAAAGCGAACCGTATCCTTATAGTCCTTCGTCTTTTCCAACATGGCTTCAGTAACACCAGGAACATCAGCGTGAATAGGATAGTTATTATTCAGGAAATCTTCCAGAGTTAAATACAGATCCTGTATGATGACCTTCTGTTCTTCGCTTTCCCTTAGTCTTTTCTTCTTTTCCTTTTTACTCAAAGCAATTGACGTTAATGTTTGGTAACTCGAATAAACAGCTTTTTTACTACCCGGTGAAATCATAGGAATAACGTATGGGAATTTCTCCGAAATGAAGGACAACTCGGAAACTATCTTTGAGGTGGATTGTGGTTTGATACATTTTTCGAATGAATTTGAACCAAACTCTTCAGAAGTTAAACCAGGAACGAACACCACACAAACTTTATCAACAGATTTTCTATTTTCGACAGCACACCATTTTGGCTGTTCGGCAAAATCAGACATTGTCCAAAGAATCAAAGAACGTAAATCGGAAAATGAGAGTTTGCGAGTGTAACCTGGGTTCAAGGTGAATTCTGGATCATCCGACAAAAACTTCTTTTTACGAAGTTGGGTACCTTGTTGAACAGAAGATCTTCTTCTCTTTTGTTTTTTGGATTGGGTTAGAGGTGCTGACATAGTAGGCGGTGGAGGAGATATTGATATTTCGCTTTGATCGCCGTTGGCCGCTTCTGGCTGTGTATCTTGACTGACGTTATTAGCACCAGTACCAACCTTTGAGTTTAACGAAGATGTTGAAGAGGAAGAGCTTAGCACTGGGGAACTCAACTTTTTTGGTGACGAAGTGGGTGATTCAGATGATTCAAAAACGTCGCTTGTAGCAGGTGAGGTTGAACTGTTAAAAGTTTTTAGAAATTCGGCTCTATCATTAGAAGACGAGTCGGCAGTGATACTCAGTCTGGCAACGCTATGATGAACGGAGTCGTCAAACAAGGGCGTTTCCATCTTCTAGTTGAATGAATATGGCCCTGTACACTTATAGGATTCAGTATCCAATTTATCGTAGTGAAATTATTGAGATCTGACGGTATTAATCGTTCTCATAAGCTCTCAGGTGCTCTGTAAGGGGACTGGACTATTTTTCAGTTTATTCAACAAGCTGAAACTTTTGGGTCTATATATAGATGCTTGAAGCTCAAGCTTTATATATGTATAGATAGACACAGAGCTCTTTCTAACAGCACTGGTCAGGTGGTTGTGTCTACACGGGCGTAGTTTAGCAGAATACACCCTTTGCTGTAGTTAGGACTGATCCAACTCCCGCTGATGCCTACCACTAACACTACCACATCAATCTCATCATCCTGGGTCTTGTTTCTCACTGACTCTCACTTTCATTCAAGTCCAGGTTGCTCGCACAACGTCAAATTTTCTTGGATGACATAATCACATTCAATTATCACCCTTGCACCACCATTTCTCGGAGCATTTGCTGGTACATAGTCCAGCCGGATTGGGCATTCTTCTTCAAATTCTGGCGGTTATCAGTACTGGAAGAAGTGGATGAATCTTCATAGTTAGTTAAAAAACTGATCCATTTATCATCCACCATTTTACAATCAACAGATTCGTTCAAAGTAAGTATTTTTCCCCAAGTATCAAACCCAGATGGAATCACCAATTTATCAAACTCCTCTACGCTGGCCTTCACTGTATCATTAACAGAAATGACACCATTTAAGGCATTGCTCTCGAATGATATATCATTGAAGGCAAGTAAACTTAAAAATGCTTTGATACGAGTTGTATCTATTGAACTATCAGACGAACAGAAAACAGAGCCACCCATTTTTAGGACACCGATCCGTAATACTTGCTGGATCAAATCTATAGCTTTCATTGTATTCAAATCATAATCCGTAGTCGAAACATTATACAGTGATACAACTAAGTTAGAATTGATAGGAAAATCAAACTGACCTTTATCTAACGTAATATCGTCAATACTAGATTTTATTTGATTGATATTGATATTCCCACTGTTGAAAGAAGAATACATTGCCTTTCTAAATTTATATCTTGATAGCGTTAATGATGAATCATTCGTAAATAAGCGATGTATCAACTTTAGCCAGCTTCCAACATTGTCAATCACAGCTTCTGCTATCTCATTTGTGCACGCGTCGATGGTTTTTGAACATGATAGAATATCCAAAAAGTTGACTAAATAGACAACAGTAATTTGAGTATCATTCCGACTACTTTGTGAGCTAAATTGATGCATCAGCTTCTCGTAATTCGAGATACTGACCCCGGTATATTTGGGGTCGGGAAATGAGTAGACATTCAAATTGATTTCATTTGCTTCAAGAAATGTATACCCCATAATACCTCTAGTGGCACTTCTACTTGCATTATTTGTATTATTAGAGGGCTTCAATGTAATGGACTGCGATAACGCTGACAGTATCGATTGTTGATGGGTATGATCCGAGCCTATTAATAGAATGGTTTTTGTAGGAGTTGAGGATTGTTGATCAATTGAGTTGAGTAAAGAAGACCAAGGTTTATCCTTTGATATTCGAGCTGTCATTATTGGATTAGTTGTGGTTAAGCCCTGTAGTATGTATCTGATATATGGGTATGTCAATATATTCCGAATCTCATCTTCATTCTCATACCGTGTGCTTCCATGAGCTTACGTATATTCACACCAGGTTACATACATATATACTCGATAGGCCCAGAGACAAACGGAATCAAATCATTTGTCGCATCTATTTGTTTTGTTTTGTCATATTTCAGGACGTGTATGGCACAATCTATATGTCCAACTGAAGGCTGTGCAGCATTGCCCTTACCCCACACTTTCTTTTTCACATGCGAGTCTTTTGGTGCCCTTTTCAAATTCCTCTTCAATAATAATCAATCACATGGCATTTACAAGTCTACTTGCCATAACGATATATAAATGTATATATCTCTTGTCTGCTATTTTATTTAAGTATTGCCTCTTTCTTCTTTTCAAAATGTCTGAAGACTACGGATTAGCTTAAATTTAATCAAGTTAAATTACATTACAAATAAAACAATGAGTTCGGACTCGGACAATATAAGTTTCAAAGACAAAGTTGTTATCATCACTGGTTCTGGTGGTGGATTAGGTAGAACCTATGCTTTAAATTTTGCTGCAAGGGGTGCCAAAGTTGTTGTTAATGATTTGGGTGGTACTTTAGGTGGATCGGGAACGTCTACTAAAGCTGCTGACCTGGTTGTTGATGAAATTACCGCTAATGGTGGTGAGGCTGTCGCTAACTACGATAACATTGTCACCAATCCGGAAGGAATTATCAAATCTGCTATAGATGCATTCGGTACTTGCCACATTTTAATCAACAATGCAGGTATATTGAAAGATTCGAGTTTCAAAAATATGACGGAAGAGCAATTTCAGGACGTTTTAGATGTCCATTTAAATGGTTCATTTAGATTGACTAGACTATGTTGGCCATTGTTCAAACAACAAGGTTATGGAAGAATTTTAATGACCGCCTCTCCTGCAGGCTTATATGGTAATTTTGGTCAAGCAAATTACTCCGCTGCAAAACTAGGTATGGTTGGTCTTGCCGAAACTTTAGCCAAAGAAGGATATAAAAATAACATTAAAGTTAATTCAATTGCCCCATTAGCTAAATCTAGAATGACTGAAACCATCTTACCACCTGATATTTTAGAGAAATTGTTACCAGAAAAAATTTCTCCATTGGTGCTCTATTTATCATCTGAAGAATGCAAATCGACAGGTGCCACATACGAAGTCGCCGCTGGGCTATTTGCCCAAATCAGGTGGGAAAGAAGTGACGGTTTGTATTTAAAGCCAAATGAAACTTTAACCCCTGAGGCTATTTTGAACAAATTTTCCACTGTAATGAAGTTTGATCAAGCGGCTCAATATCCAATCCAGTTAAACGATTACAATGCAATTTTAGAAAAAACACTTGCCTTACCAAATAATGAACAAGGTTCCATAAAGATAAAATCCCTAAAGGACAAGGTTGTAATTATTACAGGTGCTGGTGCCGGTTTGGGTAGATCTCATGCTTTATGGTTTGCAAAGTATGGCGCTAAAGTTGTTGTCAATGACTTCAAAGACCCTGATTCCGTTGTTAATGAGATCAAATCCGCTGGCGGTGATGCTGTTAGTTCCAAGCACGATGTTTATTCCCAAGCTGATGATATAATCAAGGCTGCATTGGACGCATATGGTACTGTTGATGTTTTGGTCAATAATGCTGGTATTCTAAGAGATAGATCATTCCAAAAGATGAGCCAACAAGAGTGGGATCAAGTTCAGCAAATCCATTTACTTGCAACTTTTAGACTTTGTAAACTTGTCTGGCCAATATTCTCAGAGAAGAAAGGCGGTACCATTATCAACACAACTTCAACTTCTGGAATTTATGGTAACTTTGGTCAAGCAAACTACGCTTCTGCCAAGGCCGCAGTTTTATCATTCAGTAGAACCTTGGCTATTGAAGGTAAAAAGAATAATATCAGAGTTAACGCATATGCTCCACATGCTGAAACATCGATGACTAAGACCATTTTTAAGTCTACGGAATTGAACAAATTCTCGCCAGATCAAGTGTCTCCAATGGTTGTGTTAATGGCTAGTGATGAATTGAATATCACTGGTGAACTATTTGAAGTTGGCGCGGGTTGGATCGGTAATACCAGATGGCAACGTGCCAAAGGTGTTGTTTCTCACGATTCCCCAATTGAAGTTGAATTCATTAGAGATCATTGGAGAGAAATTGTGGATTACAGTGAAGGATTAACTTTAAAGACCACGCAGGAATCAAGTATGGCCATTTTGGATTCTGTTGGAGGTGGAGAAGACGAAGAAGAAGAAGAAGATGATGATGATGAAAAAGAAGGAAAATCAGAAGGCGCCGATGGTGAAGAACCTGAGTTTTATGAACTTGATCACCGTAAAGTAATTCTGTACAATATTTCAATTGGCGCCAAAGCAAACGAACTTAAATACGTTTACGAAAATGATGATGATTTCCAAGTTATTCCGTCATTTGGTGTTATTCCGTTTATGAATCAAGAGGATGGTGGAATGGGTTTTGATGACTTGTTGAAGAACTTCAATCCAATGATGTTATTACATGGTGAACACTACCTAAAGATCAACAAATTCCCAATCCCAACCTCGGCAACTTTGCAGACGAAATCGTTCCCAATTTCAATCTTACATAAGGGTAAAGATCTATCTAAGCAGAAGAATGCTTTGATGGTTGTTGGGTATGAAACTATTGACAAGGCGACGAACGAAGTTTTATTCTATAATGAAGGCTCTTATTTTGTTAGAAACTGTGAATCCAAATCAGGAAAAGATGAAATATTCCAAAAACCAAACAACAAATTTTTGAAGAATTCGTTCAAGGCTTTAGGTTCAAAGCCTGATTTTGAGGCAACCTATACGACTTCTGAGGATTTAGCTTCTTTGTATAGATTAAACGGCGATTTCAATCCTTTGCACATTGATCCTATTTTTGCCAAAGGTGCTAAATTCGCAAAACCAATTTTACATGGGCTATGTTTCTTTGGAATTTCCGCAAAGCTATTAATGGATCACTATGGATTATTTGATGAAATTAAAGTTCGCTTCACAAGTGTTGTTTACCCGGGCGAGACTTTGAAGGTTAAATCTTGGAAAGTTGGTAAGAATTTAGTTGTTTTCCAAACTTGGTCTGTTGAGAGAAATTGTGTTGTCATCGACTATGCTGGTTTAAAACTTGTTAATTCTGCTGATTCTAAGTTATGATTTCGTGTTTTTTTTGCCTTTTTCTAAGCCTAGCTTCTTTTTACTTAGTCGTTTTCCTCCCTTATTCTGCCTTGTTTCTATAATTTCAGTGATATAAATACAGTTCTATTTTTGTTATTAAGAGTAAGTCTACGAATATTCTATATTCTCTATAAAAACGATAATTAACGTCCCGCAATACCACTGGCCCAAGTTTCATTCATATGATTACCCAGAATCTTTTCAGCAAGCTTAAATAAGGCTTCATCTTGCTTATCACACTCACCCGTTTGAACCAATCTGTATTCCACCAAAGCAACTTTCAGTTCTGCTTCATTAGAAACTCCTAAGACAGTTTTACCAGATTTGCCTAGCCAAGATCTAAGTGCAAATCTAGTTGCCAACTCAGCCAACTCAACATCATGATCATTCTTCAAGGTTTTAGCCAACTTATCAACGGCATCTCTCAATTCCTGAGAACATGGATGGAAAGGTCTAGTTTCCTGTGACCTTAATAACGACATTGATAAAATAGACGAATTGTTCAATAGCTTGATACCAGTATTAGTCATGAACTTATCATACCAATCCAACAACGTTGTATTCTGTAAGCACATGTTAGAGTAACTTAAGACGGCATCCAGTGTCCCGACATTCTCCTTTGTTGTACATTTCAATGCAATATCGTACAAGAACTTCACAGGGTATCCGGAAATACCAACGTTCTTAATAATGCCTTCTCTCTTCAACGCCATCAACGCAGACAGTGCTTCAAAAATCCCCGATTCTTCCACAAATTCGATATCGTGCAGGTAGACTAAATCCAAATATTCTGTATTCAGCCTTTTCAAAGACCGAGCAATCGATTTCTTGATCCACTGTGGCGAATAGTCAAATTCGTCCAAGTGTAATCTACCGACTTTAGTACAGATGTAAAAATTATCCCTTGTAATCGAGCCATCCTCTTCGATCAAACACTTCAATGCCGCACCCAGTAATTCTTCAGATGGCCCATAGTATGGTGACGTGTCGATTGCATTGATGCCGTTTTGGAAACCGTGGATTAATAGTTGTTTGATAGGCATCGAGAATGGATCATCGTTGTACTGGGTGTTGAAAATTGCCCCACCGATAAGTAATGGAGATATATCTTCAATGTTACCAGTTACTTTCGGCAAATTCAGTGACATTTTGAATGTTTCTGAGTGTTTTTTTGTTGGTAACTCTAATGGGAGGGTGATGTTCCGGTGGATGTCCTGTATCTTCCAAATGTCCTCACCGTCTATTTCAACACCACTGTTTCTCAGAAGATATCTCGGACAAATTAAATGTTACCACCCTGTCATCTGTCACGTGCCTTCAATCACGCTCCAACGCGTAAATTTTGTCTGCGATTCAGCGCGAGGCGACGGCTCGAAATTGGCGCTGCGAATATTCTGTTTGTATTGATAGATAAACAAAAGATGAGCTCACCTTGATCAGTGATTGCTTAGTAGATTATATAGCTGCAGCCTGGATAGCCGGAATTTACTTACAGCACCATTGCCACTCCTAAATACTCCTAAATACACTTATAATGTCAGGCAAATCGTTCAAGAGAAAGTTTAGCAAGTTCTCAAAGGCTAGTGAAGCTGATCCATCATCTACTCCAGCCGCAGTTGATGGGGAAACAAAGGAGTATCAATTTCAGGTAAGTACAGCTTAGCACATTCAAATTTTCAGCTTTTTTAAATTTTAAGTACTAACATTTTCAAATTGTTGATGCCGATTGCATCACCCCGTTTGACTGTAATATTTTTAGTTAGGTGTTGACAAGAAGAGAGTCTCCGTGCGTAAATTCCATGGGAGAAAATTGATCGATATTAGAGAATACTATCAAAAAAATGATCAGTGGTTACCAGGTAGCAAGGTGAGTTTACTTTAATTTAGTTTCCATAATTATCGTCTCAGTCTTAAGTTCTATAAATTGAAGTTGGGGCTGATATTTTTAATGCATACTAACAGTTTGTTTACAAATGTTTGCTGATTTAATGTAGGGTATCTCGTTGACTGAAGAACAATGGTTAACGTTAGTCACTAAAGCATCTGAAATCAATAATGCTTTGGAGTCGTTAGATGGTAAAGCACCAGCAGAATCTGTTGAAGCAGAAGAAGGAGAAAAAGTTGATGATGATGACGATGATGACGAAGGTGTTGAATTTGAAGACGTTGACATCAAGCCTGCCGTCAAAAAAGTGAAAAAGGACTCGGAATGAGAATATGACTTTAATTTGTATACCTTTTGTTCGTATTTATTGTTTGATTTTATCGTTGTGAAGTTACGTTCTAAATTACCTGTATTTTATCCGTCTTTTTGGGGCTTTGATTAACATAGAGCAAGGTGAGCCTCAATTATTGGGATTGTTTCCTGACCCTAAAGCTTTCCTGAGCACCCGAAGTTAATCACTTAGATGTCCTACTACTCGCCATTACCACAGCAGACAAATAACTATGCTCCATCCGGTTGTCAACCACTATTCCACAGATCTTCCGACTTTCCAAATCGGGCCGGGTTCAAAACTCTATAAAAATTCGCTGCGCATATCGAGAATGTTACTATTTCAAATTTAACATGAGATCTTTCTTTGATCTTGCAGTGTTAAACGACGGATCCAACCACAACTCCTTTGACCTTTCTTTAACCTACCCATCTGAATACGAGTCATAACACGTTTATACCTCACTGAAAGGTTAAATTTTTCACACGCTCACTTTTTTGCTTCACAGCTTTTCTGTTTCACTCTCATTATATACTTCTGCCTATATCTTATAACCAGTTATAGAGTGCACTTACTCAGGATTATCATTCCCACCTCTCCCTGCAAGACAACACAAGGCAGATTCTCAACCATATTCATAATGTCTGAAATCACACACAAAATAGCTAAAACAACCTTTAAAACAACTCCTCCCGTTATAGAGGTTGACAAATCTTTTCAGAAGACTTTGGATTTCTACTGGACACACGAAAAGGATCCTCATACCATTAGAAGAAAGTTGATAATGAAAAAATATCCACAAGTTACCAAGTTAGTTGGACATGAACCATTAACCAAATACATCTCCCTAGGTGTTGTTGCCTTACAGTTTACTATCGCTTATTTACTGAGAAATACACACCCATTGGACTGGAAATTCCTATTACTTGCCTATTCAGTTGGAGGAACCTGCAATCAAAACTGCTTCCTATGTATCCATGAACTATCTCACAATTTAGGATTTAAAAAGCCCTTAAATAACAGACTATTCTCTATAATATCAAACTTACCAATTGGTATTCCATATAGTGCTTCATTCCAACCGTATCATCAATTGCACCATAAGTTCCTTGGTGATGAAGTTTACGATACTGATATTCCAACTAAGTTTGAAGCTATGGTTTTGTCAAATGTTTTAGGTAAAGCCTTTTTTGCCACTTTCCAAATTCTGTTTTATGCTTTAAGACCAATGTTTATTACACAAGTTAAATTCACCATGATTCATCTACTTAACGTGGTGACTCAGGTTATCGTTGACATTTTGGTCGTTAAATATTGGTCTGGTTATTCTTTGTTCTACTTCATTTTATCGTCTTTTTTTGCAGGCTCTCTACACCCAACGGCAGGCCACTTTGTCTCTGAGCACTACATCTTCTCACCTCCTGAAACCTATCAAAAGTATGTGGACACCCCACCGTTAGAGACTTACTCCTACTACGGTCTATTGAATCTAGTCACTTGGAACGTTGGTTACCATAACGAACACCATGATTTCCCATTTGTTGCGTGGAGTAGATTACCTCAATTGAAATCAATTGCCGGTGAGTTCTACGACGAGTTGCCTGCTCATACATCATGGTGTTGGACTATTGTTGATTTCATCTTCAACTATAAGGTTACTATGTATAACAGAGTTAAAAGAGATACTGTTGGAAGTAAAGTTAGACAGACGGTTAACTTCAATGACAATACTAAATAGAGTACTGCTATGTTGATAAGGATGTAGAATTTTACACTTTGTTCTTTTATTGTTTTATATTATTTCATTGTTATAAATAGTTAGCTTATGAGGGAAAAAGGATTGTAATTATATAGTGAATTAAGTCAGCACTAGAAAAACAGGATGCTTATGAATTCTATTCCTGTTTTCAGTTAGATTGGGCATAGGATCGTACCACTCTATCAACAGAGGCCTTGGGTCTAGGGATACATTTGCACAGCCTTAGCTTCTCGTATCGTACGAGAAACTGGCGTCTATTTTGTTTACCTTTGTATAAATAAATCCCTATTCATACACTATCATTTGATGCCCCGTGAATTTGCGTTGTCCAAATATCATAGAGTACTTACTCTTCATCGTCTTCATTCTCGTCATCATCATCATCATCATCCTCGTCATCATCCTCATCCTCATCACTAGAAACTTCTTCACCAAGCTCCTTCAATTTAGTCTTCAATTTGCGATTCTTTTCATCCAGCTCACTCATCAACAGCATCATATCTTCTAGGTCGCTCTTTGGGACCATTCCCTTAATCTTAGCATCCAATTTAGAAGCTGATTCGGACTCAAGTTTGGCGTTTAAGTCTTTGATGTCTGTCTTTAGTTTGTTCATGAGTTCAGCAGTAGTGGACAATTCTTCATCTTTGGCAGCTATTTCAGCTTCCAATCTTTGCTGTAGCTCAGATTTAGAACTTTCAATCGCAAGAATCTCCTTGGTTTTAGAGGAAGTTTCAGTCTCTAGTTCCCTGTTCAAAGCCTTGACTTCCCTTTCCAATGATGTCAAAGATTCTGACATTGTAATTAGCTCTTTCTCCTTACTAGCAACTTCCGCTTCATGCTTCTCCCTCAACTCATCAGCTTTCTGGGACAACTCCCCAATTTGAACGGTTAGGCTTTCAATCTCTTTTGCCTTTTCGGAATGTGAAACTTCCTTTGACTTGATCTCAGACTCGTGGGATTCTAATAACTTCGTCTTTTCACTTTCGTGGGATGTCTTTAATTCGTTCAAAGTTCCTGATAAGTCACTTAAATCTAGCACCAACTTGGTTATCGTTTCTGACTTATCTTCAAGTAGTCTATCCTTTTCTTTAGAAGCTTGAGTAGATAATTGAGCAATCTTGTTCAAGTCATCGACCTTGGTCGTGTAGCTTGTAATCGTTTCTTCTAATGTCTTGATTTGTGATTCCAGATCATTAATCAAAGCAGATTTTTCTTCAAGTAAAGCATCCTTTGAATTTATATCCTTTTTAGTGGAATTTAAAGTGGTGCCAATCGCCTTAGCCAGATCTTTGAACTTTGCTTCAGATTCCTCGGTTGTGACTAATTTAATCTTCAAATCGTCAATGGATGAATTTAGAGCAGCTAAAGACCTGACTGAGTCATCAAGCTGACTCTTCAAATCATTATTGGACCCTATTAGCTCACATTTAGAAGCTTCTAATTCTTCAATCTTATCATTCTTGGACTGTTCCATTGACTTGAGTTCTCCTTCCATTTTACTGATCTTTTCGGAATATTCCTTAATAATAGATTCTGAGTTACCGGTGACTAGCTCTCTTTCCTTTTCAACTTCCTTGACCTTTTTATCTAATTCCGAATTCAGGCCACAAATTTCTCCTTCAAGTTGAACGATCTTTGTAGATAGGGATACTTTTTCATCTTCTAACTTACTAACAGAGGATTTCAATGATTTTTCTTGATCGTTAGATAGTTTCTTCAATGAATCCAATTCGGTTTGAACATCTTGAAGCTTGATTTCGCCTTCTGATATTTTGGTGGTTAATTCTTGTATAGCATTGTCACTTTCAGCCTTTGATCCTTCACCAGCCGAAATATCGGATTTTAGGATTTCGATTTCTTTCTTCAACGTCTTTATTTGAAAGGAGTATTCTTGAGCCTCCTTATCTTTAACTTCGCTGTTTTGTGAAATCATATTGATAGCACTCTCTAAAGATTTTTTCTCTTCTGTAATCATGTTTCTTTGTTCTTTCATTTCACCAAGTTCGACTTTCAGACCTGATATTATGTCATCCGTTGTTGACTTCAAAGTAGAGTGATCCTTACTGAGTTGGACTGTTTGCATCTTGGCCTGATCTAACAAGTTGGCAAGCTCTGAAATTTCAGCATCCTTTTCATCTTTCAAAATATTTACGTCAGTTATCTTGGTTTCAAGCTCTCTATTTCTAGACAGTGCGGCTGTTAACTTTGAGTTCAACTCCTCGACGTTTTCTTTTAACGCATCAATTTCAGCTGCTGTCTCAGATTGAAGGGTTTCATATTCTTCTTGAGCTTCAATCAACTCGTCTTGTAGCACACTTAAATCAGTAGCCAGTTTTTCATTTTTAGCAGCAAGTTCTTTTTTGTCGGATTGCAGTGAAGCTAACTCTGATTTAACCTTCTCAAGTTCCTCGTTTGTCATCTTTGTAATTGAGTCAATTTCAGACGAAATAGAATCTTTCTCTGTTTTCAACTTCTCGATAAATTCAGCCGCTTGACGTAAATTTCCCATTAAAGACTCGCTGTGCGATTCAGCTGCTTTCAAGGATTCGAGGGTCTTTTCGTGGGTATTCTTTAACGAACTGTAATTGTTGTCCTTGTTCCTTATTTCAGTAGCAAGTCCGTTGACTTTTGTCTCCAGTTCAATGACAGCATCCTCTTTTAGCTTAATGACAGCCTTCAACTGATTTTCTATCTTTTCGTGAGTTTTAGTAATTTTGGCTGCGTCCTTCTCCATGTTCTTGATAGTTCTTTCATGGGCATCTTTCTCTCTAGTTAGTTGCATCAACTCTCTACTCATCTTATTGATACCATCTTCAGCCTTCGATTTCTTCTGATCGATTGCTGTCAAGTTATCCTCAAGTTGCTTATTCGAAGCTTCCAAAGCTGTCATCTTTGATGTAGCTTCTTGGAATTGTTTATGAAGGGTAGACAATTGCGATTCCAAATCTTTCTTTATGGCTTTCAAGTTTTGAACTTCTCCCGAGCTTCTAGAGAAATTCCCATCTAATTGTTCGTGAGTTGAACGCAGCGCTTCTAGCTGTTTATTGGTTTCCTCGTAATTTTTTGATAATTCATCATAGTCGCTAACTAGTTTTTGAATCTCTGCCATTTGCTTCGTAGATAATTCTTCTGATTCTTTTTTAAATGTGCCAAAATTGTCAGCGAGTTCCGAGTACTCGTCTAGTGATTTAAGATAGTGGACATAATTAAGTGAACGAACAGGTTCAATATTTGGATCGTGACCAATTGCACCACTCAGTCTGAAAAAGTTTTCTTTGACCAAGGTGACAAAAAGGCTGTCAAAATAAACTTGAGGAAGGCCAGTATCGTCTCTTTCTGGGTTGAAAACTGATTGAGGATCAAATGAAGCGAATGCTGGTGTTTGTTGGAATTGTTGAACTTTTAAACTATATGCATTTTCACCAATTCTACTTCTTAATAACGTGCTCAATTGGACTCTACTTATCGGGGATTGTTTTCTGGTAAATTCATAAACTGAGCCTAACAAAATAGTGATCATCCCTTGAACAAGGATATTCTCATACGAAGTTTCAGCTAAATAAGCCAACAACTGATCTAGAATTGAGGGATCGTGTAAGAACATATCCACTGCTTCAAAATCTTCCCAAACCCAAGATATCAACAACATGAGGTATGCAACAGGAGCTCTAGGATCTTGGAACCTTAGAGCAGAACACAAGGCTTGTCCAACAGCTTCTATGATTGTTAAAACGTCTTCATCCGCAGTTTCATCACCAATTTTGATCTTCAATGCCAGTTCTTTACCCTCCGGATAATCCTCAAAAATATACAAGAATGTAACTGCAGTAAACCAAACCTTATAGGGATTCAATTGCATCTCATTATCAACATTCACTAGCGTTTGGAAAAGATTTGCTTCAGGAATGTTGGAAGAGGAGGACGACGATGATGGAGTGGATAATCGACTACTTTCTAGTTGAACATTACCGTTTTCCTCGGTTTCATATTTTCCGTTCTCTTTACTGGTTCCATTTTGAAACGGTTCATCATCATCTTCTTCTTCTATCTCACTGTCACCTTCGTTATCACTAGATGACATACCATTCATTTTATTAAAGCTGTATTTCTGATCCTTGATAAAGAAGAACTTTGCTTCCTCGTTGTTTTTAAAATAAGCGTGCAGCACGGTTGATGCAGCCATTCTCAAATCAAAAAGGTGAACAGAGTTAACATAGAGACACCAATTCAAGATTGCAGATATAGTTGGAACTATTTCATCGAATTTTTGAGCTGTAGCTGGCAAGCTTGGATCCAAATAAGGGACATCTATTTGAGAAAACTGTAACTGGATTTCCTGATTTCCTCTAATGATATCTGCAGTTGTTAGCAAGGCGTTGACTCTAATGTTATTTGGAGTTGAGAGTGAAAACACTAATTTCAAAACTAGCATTAAAATATCAGAGTCAACTAATACCTGCTGAGCTCTCTGAATGGCGTCACTCCCTTCTAGGACAAACAATCGGCAAGTATCCATTGTGGTAATTAAATTTTGCATTCTTTGCTCATTCCATACAATCGGACCAAACTCGCTTTCCTGTAACGGCTGATTGATTAATTCCGCTAATTTTTTCATACAGTTGGTTTCCAGGAAAAACTTTTGATTGGATGCATTGTATCTTAACAAATTCGTCACTAAGGATAAACAATCTTGAACAACAATGTTACCTTCAATGCCACCTTCTTCGTCAACAATTTTGTACAAGCGGTCAAATGTGTTTTCGAATGCAACCAATTTTTGAATGTTAAAGTTGTCTTTGACGACACCCATCAACAGTAAGATTGCTTCGTTCCTAATTGGTTCATATGAATCATCTAATGTTGAACAAAGTTTAGAGACAGCCAATGGTGATTTGAGTATTAGTTCCTTGGTTCTGATAGGCCTAGTTGTACATAACGCTTGAAGCAGCTGTAAAGTATATAATTTTATATGCATATCTTCAGTTTCAAGAAAGTTCACTAATAAGTCAATGTTTTTAACTGACTGTGTCAGCTCATCTGAAATCCACAATGAAAATTGATCAGCAGTGGCATTGACAAGTAAGCTTGGTGAAGGATATTTACCATTTTTGAGTCTAGATTGTTGACTAATCCAATCTCTTGTTAGATCTTGATCACCTTCTCCTCTAATGAATAAAACTAATAATGTTTCCAAGATCGCTTTCACTGAATCTTGATCAATTGAATCTTTATGTAGCGTTGCAACCAAATTTTTCAATGATTTTTCGACAACTGTTTCTCTATACTGCCTGCTGAAACTTTTTAATCCTAGAACCGCTGCTCGTCTATCTAATAGTAACGTTGAATGCGTCAATCTGTCAACTAATGTTGTTATTGAATCATTGACTTCCTTTTCAGAGGCAGTGTTAGTGCTCATCAAGTTCTGCAGTAACTCCATGTTGACATCAATTTAAAAAAGGTCAATGAGTATAAAAATATCAATTGATCAAACCAGACCTTTTAATGCTGGCTTGGATACGAATTGCTCGGTCTCTTATTTTATGTATAACAACGATGATTGATCTGTTATATTGTTGACAGGTTTGAACGTCGATACCATCTCCTTGGAGTGATCGAGAAAATTGTGTATGAGCACGCGTGGCCTAGGAAAAAATCCTGCTTGCGAACTTGAATGAAGGATACTTTCTAGTTTACACTTACATATACAACCAACAACATTTACACCACAATGAAACAATATCAACATTGAAATACAAGTCATCATTATAAACATTAGAAGCCCAATTTCCCTCCGACAACACCTTTAATGGCATCACTCTTAGCTTGCGCCATCATCTTATCAAAATCATCATTTATATCACTAACATAAGTTTCAACCTTACTAGTAGTGCGATCAAATGTATTCTGAGCGGACTGTCCCCATCTGGCAACATTCTTACTTATTCCATTCAGATTAACGGGTGCTACAGGATGACTGTTCAAATCTGGATGCTGGTGCAATGCATTTGGATCGAAATACTTAGGGGGTGTCGTTCCCACTAATGTATAGTTTTTCGGATTGTACGGGGAGATCGACCATGCCATTGCGTATTCTTCCAATTTTCCCTGATCGGCTCTATCTCTTCCAACTAACAATCTGAAAAGATTAGGGTATGAGAATGAGGTTGCACCTTTCACAAATTGACTCATTGCTGGTCTGTATGGGATCAAAATGTTTTGCAAGAACAATTTATCTGACTGTTGACCGGTTCCCAATCCCATCACCGCTCTTCTAGCGTTCATGATATTCACTAACACTGCTTCTGTTTCGTTAATTCTTAGGAATATATCACCTAATGGCAGAACAGAACTTTGGTCAGCAAATTTTGGTTCGATTCTATATGGTATTCTCATATTGGACAATTCGGACAACGACGGAAGAGATAGTGTGATGATCTTCTTAGATGTTCCAAGAATTGCAACGATGCAGAACCCATTGCTACCAGTCTGGAGTCTGATACCGGTGATACCGACTTTGGAAATATCCCCTTTCGAATACGTCTTATGAGCAGATTTTTTCCCGTTCTTAAGAACTCTAATGTCAGAGCTTGACGCAGTGATCACTAATGGTTGGGTTTGATCAGATTCTGATGGCGGAGAGCGCAAGTGTTTTATCGTTGGAGTACTTGGTCTGCCAGTTATCGAATTAATAGCAATGATGTTTGAGATTTGAGAGTCGTTAGAATCAACCGAATCCACGTATATGACAGAATACCGTCCTCTCAAGTCTGCAACAACTTGATACGTCAATAACCTTCCAATACTGGTACCCACGTACATAATAACCGAGCAGCTGGTCGAGCTTCCTTCTCCAATGACACCATAAGCGAATTCGATAGCTGTTGGTATTATAGCAATCGATAATCCAGCATCCGCCAATTGGCTGTTGAAAATGGCAACGTTACCACGTCGGTCAACAACTGTAAGTTGACCTGATTCATAACCAATACCAACAAACCCAACGTTACTGTTGCATAGCGATGTTACTTTGCCGTAGTTAGATGATTTGACCAGTGCTTTTGGTAAAAATCCTTTCTTGATGTCCCTTGGCGCACGATCACTAATATCAATAATTCTTTGAGGCTTACTGGTTGATGATAACTCAATTGACCCCATTCTTCTAGTCAAATTAGTCACATTCGGTTGGAAATTTGGGTTTTGCTGATAAGAAAACAACAAAACGTCATCGTTGTATAAACTACAAGCCAATTCTAGTTGATCCGAAGCAAACGATATGTTTGAAACAGAGTATTGTAGTGCGTCATCCAACAATATTTGAGAAATGTCAATTTCAAAAACAGTTGAACTATCTAAATCACCTTCTGACGAATTCCATAGTCTGATAAACCCACTTTGATGCCCGGAAATGACTAAAGATCCAATGTCCGCCTTGAACTTCGGTTTGCTTGGAATTCCACCTTTCAAAATCGTACGGTGGACTTTATCTATGCCAATCATAGTGTTTAAGATTCTTCTATCCATGAATGCAGAACAAGTGTAGGTGATTTTCGGGTTTAACCAAGAAATAGTGGACGGGAAATAACTTGCATTGAATGATAAATTACCCATTGGATAATTCAAGAATTTTAGCGAACCGTCAGCCAAAATAATAGCAATTAATTTGGGATCGTGATTCCCGGAGAAATATGGAGACTTCTCACCTAATGGAACATAATCAACAATACTGGAAGGTGAATGAATAGCAAAGATGTTTTGTTGAGCTGGATGGGCATAATATTTAGCCATGTTAGCATAACTAGTCATTGAGTACGAAAGCATCTTCCCGAAATCCATTCTGACCAACTGATGATAACCTTCCCCTTCATAGCAATCTCCACCACAGATTAATAAAGACGTCCTTTCAGGATCCGATTCACATAACCAACAAGCTTTCTTCACCGCTGTCATTTTATTTTCTTGTTGGGTATATTTATTGCCTGTGAGTTCATCAACATAGCTATCGAATATAGTTCTTGCCAAAATCTTCTCACCAGTTAAAGCATCCCAAAATACAATGGAATTATCATTATGGAATGTAACCATGTGTAGCCCGTTTGGATGCCATAGCGAATGAGTAACTTTTGGAACGTAATTATCAAATGCATCGTAGTCATAAGTCGAATTTTCACCACCCGGTGCCCCCTTGGGAACTTTATAAATGAACTTATGAGTTACTTTGTTCTGTGGTAAGTGGAAAGCAATCGACATTCTAGAATACGATATCAATAAGGTACCAAGATCTCTGGGGTTGATCTTTATTGAAGAGACACGATTATCTATCTCACTAGGGAATGTACCATACTGCTGAGGCGTCAGATTCAAAATAGTTTCTCTCCCGGTCTCGATATCATAAGCTTTCACATATCCGTTCTTTAAACCAACATATACAAACTCCAAGGAGTAATCCGACTCAAAAGCAGTTATTTCCATCTTTGATATTATGGTATGGATGATTTTCTTGCTATGCAATGAAATGACAAATATTGTGCTTAGATTGTCAACAGCGACCAAATAAACACCCTTAATGAACTTCAGCGTTGTTATGGCATTCACAGATGGTATCTTTAATAAGGACGAGACTCTAGATTGTCCGAATATTTGAATGTGATTAAATTCGGTGACGACAGCCATCAATGATTGCAATGGATCAAACGCTAGAGTTTTAACTTTGCCTGCAATTCCGTAGCTTTGCAGTTCGTCAATTCGGAAAGGAACGGTTTCTAATCCACTTGAAAGGCCACCACTTGTCATGTTACTGCTTTTAAACTTATTGGCGATTGATAACATTCCGGTACCTGAAGATAATGGGGGTATTGATGAGGGTGATGATGGAGTAGGCGTGGTATCTCCGTCGCTTCCACTTGATGCATCTTTCTTCTTCTTATCAAATATGTTTAACTTCTTTTTCAGCATTGTACAGATTTGTGCATATACACATATATATAAAGATGAATTTCCGATATTAAATATAGCGTAGCTTTGTACTTTAACAGCCAATTAATATGTGGTTGTTCATATGGGTAAGGTACGGATAGATACATAAATAGATATATTCGTATATTTAATAACATTGGGTCTGCCAAAATATATAGTGTAGATTATGCGATCGATTACGTAATACAGCACACATAGGTTTTGTTTGCTTTCTTTTAACTTTAACCGTCATGATTGTGTTCATTACTGTTTACGAGAAGTATAACAATTCAGTTAAATTGTTCAACATTAAGCATTCAAGTAAAAAATAAACATTAACAGGAAAAACGCACCTGAATTTAATAGGAAAAAAACACACATATCGTACTATATAAACCTACAAAAAGACAAAACAAAAGTCCTAGAAAAATATCATATCATACTAAAATGAGGCACCTGCTAACAGACTAGCAGCACTCTTTGCATCAACTTTTGAAATCTCATCGTCAAATGTATCTTCATCCGGCAGATCACCGTTCAGCAGCCCGTCAAAATTATCTTGTGCAGTTGTCTCAAAATCCTTTTTCGGTCTCGAATTCCATGAATCTCCACCATCTTGTTTACTTATATTGTGGGAATTCAATGGTAATGATTCTCTGCCTAACCTACTTAACGATTCTTGTGGATGGATCAATTTATTTGACGTTAATAAATGCAATTTCTTACGTTCTTGTTGAATTTGTTGCTGTGCCACGGCTTTGAAAGTTTTCCTGACCAAGTTTGACAAATAATCCATGTATTCTTGGGCTTCAACTAGCATTTCGTAGGTGGTCCTTTTAAGCTGATGTTTCAACTCTTTTTCGTAATTTTTTGCAAATGATAGCATATAAATTGCATGTTCAACTCTTTCTGGGTCAAGAATCGATTTCGCTTTAATTTTAGCAATAGTGGCTTGTTGTTTCTTAGAGCCATCTTCAGCATTGATCAATTCTCTCATTAGTAAGTGTCTATTCGTTAGTGATTCTTTGATATTGTAGCAGTCATCTGAAATAAGTTGGAAAGTTTCACTTAAATGTGCATTAAGACTAACTTCTTCAATTAACTCAAAATCGTTAAACAATTGAAGAACCTTATTGAATTTGACCCATATTTTACCCATTTCTGGATCCAGCTCTAATGGAGCCAATTCCGATAACTTGGTGTAAAATTCGGTGTTCGTATTTGATGAATGCTTCTGTAATCTCAGCAGCTTGTCTAATTTTTCTAACAATTTTTGAGATTGAACGTAAATGGACTTAATCAATGGTCTATATTCAGCCAGTTCGTTTGAAGCATCATATGGAGGTTGGAACTGTTTTAAAGTCTTTCTTTTGATACCAGTTGCCATGACAGAATTTGTTGATGGTTTTGTTTTCGATGGGGTATAAGTGAAATCATTTTGTTCCAGGAATAGCACGAATTCCTGATTTCTAATTAATATTGGATTAGTACAAACTCTGTTAAACCAATCTTGAACCGAAATGATCAATGAATTGATAAATTCTGGCGATCCTGAGTTGTATAAAGTTGGAATATTTGGTAATGCTGGAACAAAGACTTCTATGTTGTTATAAATCAAGTATTTGTAAAACTGTTCCAATTCCTTAAAGCTTCTTCTAACATCCTTGTATGCGTTCTTTCTGAACCCAGGGATGGCATTGATTTGGGCATTTAATTTAATGATTGGATTTTTGAATTGGGCATTGCCATTTTTTTCAATTTCAGCAACTTTTATACTCAAGCTAAAAGAGTTCTTATTCAACCTTTCAGGCAAATATCTTTTGAAGTCAAGATCTGTTGGGAAGCTGTTGAGTGGAGCATTGAGTTCCTGATCTTCCTTGGTTTGTCTCGGCTGCGCTTGACCTTTAGCGTTTTGTTGTGGTTTAGATCTTTGAGGAGAAGGTATGCTTTGTTGCTGAGGTTGGCTATTGTTCGAAATAGGTTGCCGCTCTTGAGTTTGGGTCTTTATTGCTGGTGCAGGAAGTGCTGGGAGTGCCGATTCTGTTGGTTCCGCTTGAGTCGTTGTTGCCTGTTGATAAGGATTCTGGTGTTGTTCGGGCTGGATGATAACACTGCTTTCGGCGAATGGGTTGTTATCAAAATCATCAGGTTCATAAGGCACTGCGGAAGTCATTGGTGGGGTATTAATTGAGGTGAGTCAGTTGGTGATATACCAATGGGACGAGATCAGAAAAGAGCGGGCATAAATAGTCCCCAGATGTGATGTATTGGTGTAGGTTATATACTGTTGTATTTGATTCAAAAGGTCGCAGAGAAACAGAGACAAAAGAGACAAAGAAGCAGATCTGCCAATTGCAGCGGCGGCACCCCTTCGCTCTCCAGAAGGATCTGTCTCTGCTTGTTTTACATTACATTGACCCCATGAATTGAATATCATTGAGTATCCATTGTACGTCGGCTCTACGAAGTTATACCTAGTTATACGTTGGTTCGGTTAAATCGTCAATATTCGTGAGTATATAAGGTAAAAAAATCAAAATTTGATAAAGTAAAAATGTATACAGTGGAAACAATGTAGAGAGAAAACAACAAAAAGAGCTAGCGCTTAAGTAGTATCAAACAGCAACTAAACCCAAATTGACGATAAATACTGTGTAAGTCCACCTTAAATACGAACACATTTAAAGTCAACATTGACAAATGGATCAGTTGAAGTTGTTTCAACGTCTAATTGTGCAGCCCAGTGATCTCTAACTTGATATTCCGCTTCTTCAAACCCATGGTTGCTTTCATCCTTATAATGCCATTTATAAACGTTACTAGTTCCATAAATATTTGGTAAGATTTCTTCACCGGCTCTTTCAAATTGATAATTGATTCCTGACATTTTAACAATCTCAGGAATTAATTCGTTGTTCAAATGTTGATGCAAGTTTTTTCTAAACTTCATGTTTTGACAGTTCATGCTTGGTTTAATGTTTTGCTCATTATATCCAATCTCTTTCATAATGAAAGGAGGTAAATAATTTAAATGAACATTTAAGGTATCGTATTCATTTTCCCAAGTTTCATCTTTAATGTATTGCTCAAAATCTTCTAAGCTATCGAATTTTGCTTCTTTTGACCCACGTCTGCTCTTAGGGGCAGCGTTCAAATGATCTAGGTGTAGTGGCTCAAGATGAGACTGGGAGCTCTTTCTTGACATCTTGAAAGAATTGAGGGTGGTGGTATGGACTGTCTAAACTATAAATGTCGTATAGATTTTTTTTTTACTAGGCTTGAAAGGAAAGCTATAGGGAGTAAAGTAATTAGGAGAAGCAGACTAGAACGTAAATAAAAGGGAGAAGAGATAGAGAGAGCAAAAAGAAAGAATTGTGGGGGGATACTTATAATAGGAGAAGATTGTATCTGAGGAGGAGATCACAAGACGGGTACATACACTGACAGGAAAGCATTAGCAAATAAAAGGCATTCAAGTAAAATTAACAAAGGAGTAATAAAAATAGAGACAAAGCTACTCTCAATGTGTATATAGGGTTAAAACAAAACGCATGACACTTTTCACCAAATAAGTAAACAAAAGAGAAATAGCGCCATACAAATTAAAGTGGCCCGTTGCTTGTTGGCTTGCTGTGTTTCTCTGTTTAACCTATAATCTATATTGATATTCTTCTCTCTGTACTACAATCATGAATAATGTTCTTATAGTTAAAACCACACTGGCTATGATTATGGCAGTTGCTGTTATAGTTGAATAACCCCCTTTTCCCATTTGATTTTTAATCAATCGCTTGGGTGCACCAGATTTGTTGTGGAGTTGCTTGTTGTCCTACACGCTTATTTGTTAAAACACTACTTCATGCCTAACCTTTTTATTATTTTGTTATGTGTGCAGATGGATAGATAGATAATAAATAGCTCTTGAGATGGGCACTATTCAGGTGAAATAAATGGTACACTTGATCTAGCTGTTCCAGATTTACTCTTCCTATAACTAGTATCCTATATTAGCCATTAATCCCATAAGCACACAATGTTTGGTCTAGGAACTCTATTCTATTGTAAGTCAGGACTCTTTCTCCCGCCTTTGACTGATTGACTGAATTGACCAGTTTTAAGTGAGAAAATGAATAGGCAAACCTGATCCAGTTTCACTTAATGAATATCTAAACATCGTTCAACAGGAGCAATACTTATTGTCTAATAACAGCAAATTTACATTTCCTGACAATCATAAAAAAAGAAGTATATCGTACTAACACACACATCAAAAATCTCAAATTGTTCCAGCAATTTTATTTCTAGTAAACGGCATAGCAGTCCTATCTGAAGATAGATTCCTAAACCGCATAGGATGGGGTTCATCCTCGTCCTCAGGTATGGGTGGGTCTGTATCAACACCAATGGGTTCGGGTTATGATTTCGGTGGTGCTATTGGTGGTGCTGGTGATTTAGGTTCAGTTAGTGGGATTAAATCAAGAATAGTCAATTTGATCGGTGCCACGAGAACATTGTTGAGGTTTCCATTAATATTGGTTAATGTCTTGGTTATCTTGTACGAATTGGTGTTAGGTTAAAAAAATAAGAAAAGAAAGAAACATGCAAGGAGGAGGCAAGAGAGAAAGAGTTAGTTACTTAGAAGTTGATCTGTACATTCTCTTACGTTTGCATAGGTGATGGTCACCCTGTATAATTTATCCAATCCTGTATATCGTGTTGATTTCAGCTATTTGATTTGTTGTTTATTTATGTTTGACTATACAATAGTTTTTTTACAGAAAGAAAATTAGTTATTGATGGAACGGTTGTTTATAAATCATTCTAATCGACACTCTATTGCTTAATTTCTTTGGAACAGAAACAGATACAGTAACATACATACATATATGTAAATATACTGAATCTTGTTGTGCCAACCAAAAGGCGGCGACATTAATAAGACAGATTATATGAATATGTGTATATATAACCAAAAAAAAACACAGATACAACAACCAAAAAAACGAAAAACCATTTAATAATAAACCAATTCATAAGTAAAGCGTAAAAAAAATATTAAAAGGTGAGCACGCTTACGAGTGGATAGATATATACACTCGAATCCCCGTATACAATACAAGCCGTAATCCGTAATGCAGCCGGCCCACCTGAAAATAATGAGATAAATGAATGGGGAAAAAAAAAGAATCAATCATTCATCTTGATCGTTTTGCTTGCTTCAATAAGATTCAAGAAACTTATCCAAAATTTCGGATCTACTATTATCCCAATTGAACAAATCGTCACCTAACGTTGCTTGCAATTTCTTAAACATTAAGATAGTGTCATAAATCAATATGAACTGTTTCAAGTTCTGAACCATACTAACTCTTTGAGATCTAAACCCTGAAATCACATCATACACCAAATCTTTCTCGTCGTCTTCCTTTGAATCAGTGGGATTGTTATTCTTACTTAACAATAAATCAATAACTGTATCAATCGTACAGAAACAACCAGTACGTCCGCATCCTGCTGAACAATGAACAATCATTGGGATATCAACCGAATTTGTTTTTTGTACGATGTATCTTTTCAAAGCCACTATCGAAATCAAATCGTGCGAATTTATTAAAGCCCCATAATCTGGCCAAGATAAAATCTGGACCTGTAAAACTTCATGTGATGGTTTACCATTAATAGTCAGTTTAATTCTTCTAACAATACATTCGCATAACGATTCAGGTGTCAGCTTGAAATCAGTCGTCTCTTCCAAAACATCAACGAAGACAAATATTCCATTTGATGAATAAGTTCCTGATTCCCAATAAGGTGCACATTTTTCAACTTCATTTTCTTTTTGAGCCGTTAATGATAGGATGAATGGAATTTTATGATCGTATGTAACTTTCCAAAAATCACCAATGGTTTCTTCTAGCGGACCTTGAGTGGCAATGTATTGCAATTTAGATTCTGGATAGCTCAAATATGAAGCATTGATATAAGAATTATCATGATCTAATTCTCCTTCATCGTCACTATACTTTTGAATCTTAACTCTAGCATGTTCATAAGGGAAAATATCTTTGTATCTATTTTTTCTGCCTAATTCAACGCCGACAGAAAAGCATGGTACATCTGGGGTCATGTCGGTATGTGAATGTCTTGATAACGCTAAATTCAATCTATTCCTTTCTTGGATTTGTAAATCGTTGAATTTAGAAGATAATACAGATGCACCTGAATCGGATCCGATAACGTTTGATAACCAAGTTGGTAAAATATGAGAATCCGGAGTGGTTATCGAAGTTGAAAGATGCAAAGTTGAAGCCGGCCTAGATGTCAAAAATTCTTCATGATGTCTACTTTTAAAAAAGGGGATAGTTGATGTATCCGGTAATGTGAAATGAGTTAAACCATGAGACGATATAGGGGATTTGATTTTGAAAAATCTGGAGGCTGATCCTCTGCCGGCAGATGTACCGTCAGTTGAAGGTGAATAGGAGGGCTGTGAAGATGAAGGCGATAAAGAGGAAGGTGAAACTGCCGAAATATGAATCTTTGGTGGATTCAAATTGGATGGTGACTCTTTGTTAGGAGCAACCATCACTTTTGGCATGCTTGCCTGAGAGCCCGATTCAACATGCGTTGGATGGCTTTTTTCAAATCCTTTGAAGCCGCCCTGTAAAACATATATCGGAGAATTCCAAGCTGGAGAATTGGCAAATTTTGCTGATAAATTACTAACCGACGACGATGCACTATCTGTTGAGTCGGTCGAAGCATCATAAAATATCATAGTTGGCAAGTTTTCCTCATCTCTTTCCAAATATTTATTGAACAAAAGTTTTTCATCAGAAGTCAAAGTGGAAATACATCTGTCCAATGTAAACGTCGCTCTTCTTAGAAGTGTAGATGGTAAACATAAATTAACAGCACCCACAACATGTGATTTACAATAATCTTGAAATGGTCTCACATCAACAACAAGTAAATTAGGCAATCCATCTTCTCCAACAATTCCTCTCCAATTCTCTATATACCTAAAGGATTCCTTCATTGACAACAGTTTACAACCTTCAGGTAAATTATATTTGATATCTTTGAATCGACTTGGGCGCAGTGCCATGGTATCCGCACTGATTGAAAGTTTCTTTACTCCGACACGAAGTGGAACTGTCATATTGGGTAACGCCGGTGAACATGCCGTTGTTGCCGATGTGGAGTCTATTAGGGGCAGATGGGATGAACTCAGGGAAGTATGTTTGGTAAAAAATTTGAAATCAGTGGCGGAGTTTGGTGTCACAATCTCATTATTTGAAGAGGTAGATGAGGATGCAGAATGTAATGAAGTGACTCCAGTGCCTGGATTTGATTTGAAGTCTCTAAGGAAAGTTGCCGATGTGAATGCCTCACTTTTGGTAGATCTATGTCCAAATGTCTTTGTTGGGGTATGTTTTGGAGTATGCTGTTGTGACAGGGAATCTGGTCTTACAAAGTCATCTTCATATTCTTCCTCTTCTGTGATTTTCTCTTTTACAAATTGAGATGCCTCTACCAATGTATCAGTACTTGTTATCGATGCTTTTCTTTTTGAATATGAGCCATATAAAGTATGTGAATTCTGTGAATCAACTAACGTACTATCAGAATTTATTGAGGATATTGAATTGGTGAACTTTTGATGTCCTGTCATCTCGGATTTTGAATTTTCAGTTTGGATTGGCGATGCCTGGGCAGGAATTGATGATGGAGATAGTTTGAAGGATAAGGGGTTGTGGGCAGCCGGAATATTAACATTTGGAGAATGAGTATTGTTGACACGACGTTCATTGTGTTTATCCTCTGATCCCACCCTCGAGTTTGAATTGCCGTTAGTATTTGCATTGCTGTTATTCGTTACACTGTTCTTGGATTCGATAGTAGGAGTGTTGTAGGTTCCCGTATTAAATGATGATGAGTAGGGACTAGAAAAGTAATCTCCCTCATTGGAGAAATGGCTATTGGGAGATGAGACAGGGAATTTGAAATGAGGCGATCTTGTCAACGAAGACATTGCCTATATATTTGCAGTCAATGGCTTCGAAAGTAGAAATATGTGATGTGGCTAGCTGTGTAAGAGTCCTGCAAACAGGGTATACTTTCTACGAAGAGGAGTTTTAACGAATGAAAGATCCAGAGGTGTAGATTGAGAAAAGAGACTGTGGCGTAGCCTGTCGTTGAAGGTCAATAAATAAAGTATGTGTATAAGACGGTTTTAACTGAGTGAGATACCGTGAACTGATGGATTATTGAATATACTGAATGCTTCTCTTAAAGGAGTATCAAGTATCAGTTGACGTGTTTTCCTTGTTTAAAAGCTGCGGTACAAGAGTAAATTCTGGAGGTGACCAACAGGAAAACAAAAATATGAGCCTGTTCTAAAAATAACTGAGCACAAAAGTAGTCGCCTAGTAACAATCAAGTGAGTGGTTAAATATGATAAACAATGCTCCTGTTTAATAATTCCAGCTAAGCTCAAAATGCCGAGGAGTATATAACAGAACTTGAACGTTATCTTCAGAATTAGGATATAGCTTACCGTGCTATAGAAAGGAAGAAGTATGGATGTAAAGTGTTTTATCGTCTTTGCGAAGCTCGAAAGTATGGAAAATTATGGTGTCGATATGTGTGCGCTTTATAAGAATACTGTCCAGAACAAGTGATTTGAAGGATGGATATATATGTATATCTGTTTAATAATAATGTGCTTTGCTGCTGTTTAGTTTCTTATATTCTAAACTTTAACTGACGCTCTTTTCTTCTGTATGCAGTAGAATATATTTGTTACAAGTCTGATATGTTGTATAGGGAAAAGCTCGACAAATAGCTTTTTCAAAGCAGCGGAACTGTTGTTGTCTCTACTTGCAAATAAATAGAGAAGAGTTAAAGATTCAAAGTAAAAGTCTTAAAGAAGAGGAGTGATGGATAAAAGGGCTAGTTTAAATGTAGAAACCAGAGAACAAAGGGGAGTTGAGGGTTTGAGGTTTGGGTGGATCGAAAAGTCGATTCAGTGAAACAACAATATGAGAGAGAGGTTAGAGTACGTTTATCAGCAGCGGAAATAAGGACCGTGCGGATCGCACAAGGGGGTTGATGTCATACTTTTGTGGCCTCCCTTGCTGGAGTTTGAGATGGAATTTATGTAGGGTAGAGAAAGAGAGCGCGCAAAAGAAACGAGGCCTAGGTGTTTTGCACGGTCGACGGCTGGAAGCCCGTCATCGCCATCTTCGGGAACATGAAGGCGTGCATCTACGACCATACTATGAAGGCTCAGATAATTAGTCACCAAGTTTTACTTGTGAAAGTATGAGGAAAAGGCCAAAGTTTGAGGATGCTACTCGTTGGGGATAATGGCAACGGCTGAGTGGTCCAGCACTTATCAACGCTCATTCACTGCCATTCGCTTCGGCCTTCAGGGATGAGGTGAAAAGATCTACTAGGCTACGACTGTACTACGACTGTACTGCCTTTTGATTTGTGGCAAAGCTCATGCTATCAAGGTAAGAGAATGCTGAAGAAAGAAAACAATATTTTTGTTTTTCACTGGTACGACTAACCCGAAAAGTAATCAAAAAGAGAATGCATACATTTCAGTTGACTGGTGTAAGTTATACTTTTCTCCCTTTTCCCAAATCTACGTTATTTTCCGGAGCAGTACGAACATATGGTATAACTAACTATCATATTCATAATTTATAATACCTCTTGATATTAAAAGCTTTATGCCTTAAGCTCAAGGAAATGAGTACAACTGGCCTGGTGAGAGTACAAACAAGTTTGACAAAACAAAGAGATGTATGTTATCGTACCCAAGGGACAAGAAGGAAGCTTCCCGACGAACCCCTAAGAATGGAGGTCTAAAAGGCCTAGACTGTTGTCTCCTCGGTATCCGTTGCCTAGAAACCAATTTATTCGTCACCGGCGACTGAGAGCCGCGAGTCACTTCAGGTCCAGTATTAAACACACTAACTATTACCATAATCTACCCTCGTTTATACCTTAATACAAACAACCGCGTTCTCAATGGGCTATATATGTATATCTCTCTTGATAACCTTTGAATCAATTCAAATGCTTAGTCTCTTGGGCTTGCACCTTGACTGCTTTCAGTTGTGCTAAGAAAGATTACCATGAACCATAGCCAATGCACTGGACCCTTAATTCTCTCAATAACAGCGTTAAAGATAGCCATAAAAGCAAAATGATTCAAGGATAAGAGATCTTAAGAGTGCCTTATTACACATTATAGGTTTTACTAACGGCTACCCCCTGTTTGTGATTTACGAAATACCATGAAATGAAATACAAATCATTACAATGCATGTTTCACATAGACTTGATTTGCCTGCAGCCCATAAAATCTATAAATAGCTACAAACAGCACAGTTTAATACAAGAAAATGGTCTAAAACTTATGAGTCTTTAATTGAATAAGAACTTGATCTAGCATATTTAAGCTTATACCAGCAAAGTTGGTTAATCGCTACTCTTGTGGATTCATTTTTTGAGGGCAACTCAATTCAAGCTTCGAGTATGCATCTCGTGTAGAGAGAAAACAATTATTGGCAAGAGCGACGTAGACGTAGCGCTTAAACAAATCATAATTCGCTCGATACGGGCATGAAAATCAGCCTAGTAGCCCTGATCCAGTTCCTTGTTGATCACATACCTATAACTCTGGCATCCGTTAATGGTTCTTAGAAGTGTTTGGTTGCCATATGCCCATTCATGTTTATAATAGCTCAATAGTGTTCTCGCTCGTATTAACATGAGACATTGCGTTCTTGTTTCATTTGCTTGTATCAGATTTGTATCTAGACTCAAATAGTTGTCGGTTTTGTGTGAATATGCAAAATTTTAAGCTAAATAAGGATATTAATTGTGGAAAAGACTACTACTAAAAAGAGTAATAATATTCCAAATCATCTAAAACCTAAGAGAATATAGTTCTAGAATTTTTGTAGTTGAATGTGATATGGCTTTCTAGGTTGGATCTTTAGAACCTTAAGGAGGTTTAAACGTTAATAGAAAGGTTAAGCTACAAACCTTCTGCTTATTGCATATAGTGCATAGGATAATATGCTGATATTGGTGATAAGATATGCAGCGTTAGGAAGTAAGAATCTTCCTAAACCATTTATGCACCGATGGCACAAAATGAAAGCCAATATGATGCTAGAACATGCAAGTAATATACATGAAACAGCTATAGATTCAGGACATGTATCTGTGGTTTGTTTTTGCTTTCAGAGCCCCACCGAGTCTTATACCAGTAATCAAATTGATATTGATATAAAAAAAGAAGAGCATTATTGTTTATATATGGTAACCGATTATATATTGAGAATTGGCTGGAATCGTTTGTGAAGGTAAAGGGACGACTAGAATTCTGCTCAATAGGAAGAACCCAGCGTTTAGCAGACAGCTTCCACATCGAGAGACTGTGTCGAAACGCCGCACAGAAAGTTAAAACCGGAGTGATGATGTCATTATACATTTAGAATCACTAGCCACCACCAACTTTATTTTATAAGGGTTCGTAGCTCATGCGCCATTATCTGTGTTGATGTCCGTAGATAATCCGTGGATTGTTCCAATTTTGCGGCTCCTTAACCTGCTTCGCTAATAGGTTCAGTACGTACATATACTACACAAATCTAATTCTATAATGAAAACTGTAAATAGGTCCTGTATTACGTACAAATAAGTGTCTCTTAAATAATTTGAAGCAGGTATAAAAGATTTTCGTCTTAGGTAAGCCCACTTTCAGGCATCCGGAATTCCCCATCAGGATAACTTAAAACGGCTGCTTTGGTATAATCACCAGTGTTTCCATTCTTACCACTAGTTTTCGCAATTCTCAAGTACAGTTTAACAGATTCTTTTTCTCTGTCATCGTCGCCATCGTCACCAGCTTCGGTTTTCGCTTCATCTAATGTGTAGTTCAAAGCACCCATCAATTCATTGTAAAACTCCTTATTATCCCTCATTAAAACTTCTAAACTAACGGAACAATTCTCGCCGTTATATCTTTCAATATCATTAATCAACAAGGAATATTTATCTAGTCTATCACTAGGAGCAATATAGTGGCCGTCTATCATATTATTGTTATCATCATCAACATTGCTCCATGAAATTGAACTGTTAAATGGCGTGTAACCTTGGAAAATAGGTGGTTTGATCTCACCTGTTGGATCAGACCGTCTTAGTGATCTATCTGTTTCTTCAATAGATGCTAAACCCCATCTAGAAACGCCGTTGACGAGCAACCCAACCAACACGCCCTGGAATAGCATGGCTGTGAAACCTTTGGTATTAGTACCTGGGACCAATAACAACGCTAAAACGTAGTGATGGATACGCAGATTTAGTCCGTTCAAATTGGCTAGTATAAAGATCATGACGATGAAACCTAAATAAATAGCCAAGTATTTCATAAACTTACCAGCACGCCATAGCTGATAAGCTTGAACAAGAACTGCCGTTGTAATCGTCCCTGAGATGAATAATGTTGCAGTGACTGCTCCTGGTTGTGTGGTTATATCCTCCATTGTCAGTCTATCAATGGGCAACCTATCAAAAGTGACATTATTCAACATCCCTACCCAAAAGAGTGGATACCAGATCAAAGTCTTACATAGCGGGGAAGAAGGTGACGTTAACGTTGTCTGACAGGACATTTTCCAAACTGTGAATAAAATGAAGAGTAAGGGTAAGAATCTTTCGAATCCGAGTGAGATTAACGTTGGTAACGATTCAGGATCTTGAACACGGACTAATCTCGGCGGATCAAAGATCAAAATAATTGTCCAAAAACCAGCAGAGGCCGTTGTCCAGTATGATAACTTGCCTGATGTAGACATGAACATGACTGGAATACCAAGCATGATGTTGATAAATGCGACGATAACACGGGGATCGTTACAGTTGTGGCATTTGGAGGTATCTGGAAACTTGACAAAAGTGAAAGATGCTGGGAAAAATGAATCGAATCCAACGGATGGGTTAGTCGTACCGGAGTACTGCGATTCTGTCGATGGGAAAGAATATTGTGAACCAGTGAATTTCAAACGAGCACATCCTCCAAGGTATGGGGATATTACACCAGCGTGAATGGCAGCTCCGCATGGGTACGAATCTGCTCTGTAGGGCAGTGAGAGTGCGTCGGAAGTACCTTCGTGATCAGTAATCTTACCGCCACCAACGTAGAAGTTTTGATATTTAACGTTTGAATCGCCAACTGTTATCGAAGAGTAAGTTATGGATTCCGAATCGCATAGTGCTGGACACCTGAATATAACTTCACGGTCCTCAAAAGGAGCACATTTAGAACCGTCCAATCCACAATTTTGATTCTTTCCTTTCCAAATGGATGTTTCTCCGCGGCATGATAAGCTTATAATATCTATTGAGCCATCTTCGAGTGATGGATCGGAGTATATGGATTGTTCTGTTAAATAAGGTGAAATCGCATAGTTAAGACAAAATACCCAGAAAATATAGTATATGATAATAAACGGTAGTTTAATTCTTAAAGGGAAAGAAGTTGATATCCTAGCTGGGAAATTTTCAAATTGCTGTAAATAACTGTTTTTGAAAGTTGGTGGATCATCACGAGGATTGGATGGTCCTTGCCATAACTTGTAGAAAAACTTGCTTGTCTTTCGGCTTATTCTTTTAAGGATTCTTTTTGATTTTGGTAATGAAAAGTCTTCCTCAAACAAGTCTGAATAAGCAGACGCCAAATCTCCACTATTATTTTGATCAATTGATGGTTGCAAATGCTTTGTTACGTTAGATTCTTCGCTGTCACTAATGTTGAATGATTGCAACTCCACATCGTCAGAAAAAGCTGAGGAAGATTGGGCCGGCGGATTTGGAGAGATGGTGTTGTCGGAATGCATTCTAAGGGAGGAGGCAGGTCTGGCTAACAGTTTAATAGCTCTACTAAAACTGCCAGGTTATATACAAAGATGATTGGGTAAGGAAGAAGGGGGGTTGTAATGTAGCTGATCCAGGAGAGATGGAATAGATAAATAAATGAGTTATCTGTACTTGCCTGGATCAGCCGGAAGCAAGTTGAAAAGTTACGGGCATGGTAAAGGTGTGCCTATGCCAAATGTAATGTGATAAATAGACTTGTAGCTCTGATACATCGATCGACTGTTAATCCCGTCGATACTGGCGTCGCACGTCATCGTCGCACAACATCGTCGCAAAACAGCGTCGATCTCCCCGGGCCATCGGACTCTGAAATATTTTCGCTGTGAGGCTCGCTCAAATACCATGGCTGTGCTCAATTTTTCACTTTTGTTCTGCAATTTGCGTCCACATGGTGGATTATTATTACTCACACCTATACAAGCTATTTCTTATTTATTCCCCTATCCCAACCCATCTGTGATCCTCCAGTTGAATAATTCAGGAAAATATCTACATATCTCTTTTCCTTCTACTTTTTATATACTCCTTTTGAACTCTAATAGTCGTATCCATATATCCATATACTTATAAGTATATACACATATACACTTACACAACTTACAATATGTCCAACTTAGTCAACGTCGAAGCAAAATCAAAAACTCCAATCCCGGCTGAATACGATGATGTCAGAATTTTAGCTTACGATCCATTAATTTCTCCAGCTTTATTGGCAAACGAGATTCCAGCTTCCAAAATCTGTTTAGAAACTGTTGTCAAAGGTAGGAAAGAAGCTGCGGCCATTATCAAGCAACAAGATGATAGATTATTGATTATCGTGGGTCCATGTTCTTTGCATGATCCTGAAGCTGCTATGGATTACGTTAGAAGATTGAAGAAACTATCCGATGAACTATCAAACGAACTGGTCATCATCATGAGAGCATACTTAGAAAAACCAAGAACAACCGTTGGTTGGAAAGGTTTAATTAATGATCCTGATTTAGATACCACTTTCAACATTAACAAAGGGTTAAGTATTTCAAGAAAATTATTCGTCGATTTGACAAACGAAGGTCTACCAATTGGTTCCGAAATGTTGGACACCATCTCTCCTCAATTCTTGGGTGATCTACTCTCTTTCGGTGCCATTGGTGCTAGAACTACCGAATCTCAACTTCACAGAGAATTGGCTTCTGGTTTATCATTCCCAATCGGTTTCAAAAACGGTACTGATGGTTCATTAGATGTTGCTATTGACGCTATTCAGGCAGCATCCTGTTCCCACCACTTCATGGGTGTCACTAAACACGGTTTAGCTGCCATCACTACCACTAAGGGTAATGACCACTGCTTCATTATTCTAAGAGGAGGTAAGAGGGGCACTAACTACGATGAACAATCAATTGCTGAAGCTAAAGCCAAGATGCCAAAAGATGCTGTTTTAATGGTTGACTGTTCCCACGGTAATTCTAACAAGGATTACAGAAACCAACCTATTGTTTCTAAAGAGGTTTCCAGGCAGGTTTCCTTGGGCGAAGATAAGATCATTGGTGTTATGATCGAATCACACATTAATGAAGGTAAACAATCTATTCCAGCAGATAAATCTCAACTGAAGTACGGTGTCTCTGTTACTGATGGTTGTGTTTCATGGGAAACTACCGTTGATATGTTGAAAGAATTGGCTGAAGCAGTCAAGGCCAGAAGAAGTTTAAAGAAATAAATATAGGTTCTATCAAACAGCCATCCCCCATTGTTGATGTGTTTTCTTTCATCTCTCTACATTAACGTATATATATAAAAATCTACAATTATATTCGTACTAAAGCCATGTTTCAGCAATAGGCTGCGTTTTTCTATATAGTGTCAGTTTTCCCTCCCTGTTAATAGAATATAAAAGCAATGTGCCATTCAAAGTAGAACAAATCAAGGGTCGTCTTTTCTCAACCGGAAAAATGAACAAGCAACGGGTCCTGTGCAAAGGTGTGTACGGATCTGTTCAAACTAATTGCTTGGGACACGACTCCTTTTAAAGAGTCATCTTCCAGATCGAGCTTTTGGAATCGAAAAGGTCGATGTATAAATCTATATGAATATGTCGATCCTCAGATCTAGGGTACCGTTTGACTCGGAATAAAGGGAGAAAGAAAGTAGAAGTAGATCAGACGCAAATAGCATCCATACTACGTTAAGAAGAATGTCCAAAGAAGTTGTTCACGTTATTGACGTTGAGTCAGGAAATTTGAGATCTCTTGAAAATGCTATAGAGTACCTTGGTTACACAGTTCGGTTCGTCAAATCATCAGACGACCCTGCTTTACAAGTTGCATCAAAGTTAATATTACCAGGTGTTGGTAATTTTGGTCACTTTGTGAAACAATTCAATGCGAGAGGGTTTGTGAAACCGGTGTTGGAATATATAAAGACAGGCAAGCCGCTGTTTGGTATTTGTGTTGGATTACAGACGTTTTTCAAAGGTTCGGAAGAAAGTCCCGATGTTGAAGGTTTAGGATTGATTGACTTATCCTTGAAGAAGTTCAACGGTAGTACTAAATCAGTGCCCCAGATCGGTTGGAATTCATTGTCTGTGCCTAAATATAACAAAGACGGTAAGACCCTGTTCTGCATGAACCCAAACTCCAGATACTATTTCGTTCATTCTTACGCTGCCATTGCTACACCTGACGAAATAACGAGATTAGAAAACGATGGATGGGATTTAGCAGTTGGTAAGTACGGTGAAGAGGCTTTCATTGCTGCCATTGCCAAAGATAATATATTCGCTACACAGTTCCACCCTGAAAAATCTGGTATTGCCGGATTAAGATTGATCAGAGCATTTTTAGAACAAGATAAGATAACCAGTATTCCAAAAACACCAGTTTCTGAATCTTCAACGCCAATAGAAGTTACCCCAACTGGGCTATCAAGAAGAGTTATCGCTTGCTTGGACGTTAGAACTAACGATGCTGGTGATTTAGTCGTTACTAAAGGCGATCAATACGATGTGCGTGAGAAATCAGGTGAAGCTGGCGGAGACGTTAGAAACTTGGGCAAACCGGTGGAAATGGCTGAAAAGTACTATAAGCAAGGTGCTGATGAAGTCACATTCTTGAACATTACAAGTTTCAGAGACTCACCAATTAAAGATGCACCAATGCTGAGCGTTTTGAAATTGGCTGCTCGAACTTGCTTTGTCCCATTGACCGTTGGTGGTGGAATCAAAGATGTCGTTGACCCTGATGGAACCAAAGTTGACGCTTTACATGTCGCTACATTGTACTTCAGGGCCGGCGCCGATAAAGTCTCTATTGGCTCTGATGCGGTCGCTGCAGCTGAAGCTTGGTATGCTTCCGGTGGTAAGCGTACTGGTACCACTCCTATTGAAACAATTTCAGCTGCTTACGGTGTTCAAGCTGTGGTTATCTCTGTTGATCCAAAGAGATTCTACGTTTCTGACCCAAATACATGTCCTTACGAGACTATAAAAACTTCAACGTTGGGACCTAACGGTGAAGAATACTGCTATTACAAAGTTACCTCTCAGGGTGGTCGTAAAGTTCACGATATAGGCGCTGTTGAGCTTTGTAAAGCTTGTGAGGATTTAGGTGCAGGTGAAATCTTGTTGAACTGTATAGACAAAGATGGTTCTAACTCTGGGTACGATTTCGAGCTAATTGATCAAATCAAAGGTGCTGTCAGCTTACCTGTTATTGCATCGTCTGGTGCTGGTAAACCAGTTCACTTTGAGGAAGTTTTCAAAAACACTGGGGCTGACGCTGCTTTGGGTGCTGGTATGTTCCACAGAGGTGAATACACCGTTAAAGACGTTAAGCTCTATATGAAAGATCAAGGATTAGATGTCAGAATCGACGATGAAACTCTATAGAATTGTGTATGTTAATTTTTTCTTTTTTATATTCTTTTACCGTGGAAACTTTATTCTTCTATAATAATATCAACTTTTAATGCCTTAATTCAAAATCAAAAGTACAAAGAACAAAAGCAAATGAAAACACAAAATACATTAATGCGAAACGCTTTTTAGAATAAATACACAAACAACGAACTCTTTAAGAAAAAGCAAAAAGTCCAAAAAATAATACAAAATAAAACTCTAACAAGAAGAAGTTGTGAAAGGCTAGTCGAGTTTTTCTAAGCTTTCTTCAAACTCTTCTATCTTTTCAAGTCTATCTTCAGCAGCATCTTCATCAATCTTAGTTCCAAGACTGACACTGAATTGACCACCACAACCAACCACTTTGATATCATGCTCTTTGGTGGCGGTGTTGTTAATTCTTGTTGGCTTAGCAACATCTTCGTCCAATGGACCTAAACCTAAGGCATAAGTATCGGCGAAACCCCAAGAGAAGGCAACACCATCTTTAGTAACAGCAATTGAATGGTGAGAACCAGCAGCGACTAACTTACATGGTGGTAATGTAGTTAGCTTGGTTGGAACTGGTAGCGATCTAACATTACCATGTTTGTCCTTAACACAATCGCCCTTTGGCAACTTACTTTCTTCAATACCAATTTCCTTCATGTCATATCTTCCGAAAACATAGACATCGCCAGAAGAGGATAAAGCTAAAGAATGATGTTCACCACCAGTGACATAAATAATATCCTTACCAGTCAAGGTCTTGATTTCGGTTGGTTTTTCCACAACTGCGCCATCTTCAATTTCAGCATCGGTACCACATTGACCATATTGATTCAAACCCCACACCAAGACTTTACCATCTGTAGTAATGGCAAATGAATGGAACTCACCGGATCCAACAAACTTACATTTCTTCAAACCAAATGTTCTTGGTTCTAATGATGACATTCTGGTTCTTTCCAGAATCTTTCTTCCCAATTGGAATTGTTGGCCGTTACCCCAAGCATAAACAAGACCTTTTGTATCTAAACCTAGTAAATGATCTTTACCGGATGCCAATTGAACAATATTTTCAAAATCTTCAATCTTCAGAGGGGTTTTTTGAATCATCACGTCTTTGTTAAAGCCCAGAATACCTTCATTACACCTGAATGTACCCCAAGCGTAAACTTCACCTGTCTCCAATAACACGGCTGACAAGTTATCGGTAGCAGCCAATTGAACAATTTTCTTTTCAGTTGGCAAACCTTCAACTAAAGCCGGAGTGGACTCGATAGCATTCAAGTCGCCATCTTCGTCTTCGTCATCAGCAGCGTCAGCATCTCTTAATTGCTCGCCAGCACCCGAGGTATCTCTACCTAACACACCAGAATCGTTACCACCCCAAGACCAAACTTGGTTCTTATTATCTAAAGCTAAAGTATGCATACCACCAGCAACGATATCAACAACTCCAACGTCTTCTTTCTTCAAAAATGGATTCAATCTAGGTCTCTTGACTTCTTTAGTCTTTGCTTCTGGCCCAAGACCAAGCTCACACATTGATCCGGTACCCCAGACGAAAACATCCATACTTTCTCTCTTTGGCGCAGGGATTTCATTGATGGACTTTAATCTCGAGGCCTTTATTGATTGGATAGAATGGGAATGTCTGGCTCTCTTTGCAGGAGATGGTACAACGTTTCCTTCCGAAACTAGGCCCGATGCTTGTCTCTTTTTACCATTTGCCTGTGGCATTTCTGATCTCTTTAATGCAACCATTTTTTTTGAGAAGACTAAGAAATTTCTTGTGCTATGCTTTTTTCTTGGGTTGGCAAGGTCTTTGATATACAGTTCCACCTATATATAGATTGGCGTCTAAAAAGGAATACCCATAGATCACCTTTCTTGAGACAAGGATGGAATTGGTCAGACGCTATGGTGCACATGATCTGGAATCTGGAAATGATCTGAGGTCTTCGAATGGATCTCTCCCAAATTTTATTGTGGGCCGGATGTCTGCCACATCTGAAGTGCGTGTCATTAATATTACGTAATTTTGGGGGAAAGAGTATTTTTATTTCTGTTAAGTGAAAAAAAATTTCACAAATAAGGTAGTTCATTGTTTAGGGTGATAGCAGTCTGATATCGAAGTAAACTATACTTATTTAATAGATATCAACTATTAATTATCAAATATACATATATATACATATATATACACATTATAAGTCAATATGGGTAAAATTTCTACAAAAGACGGCAAAGAAGCCCCTCACCGTCAACCTTTATACAAGGATATCACTCAACAAGGCGGTAGATTAAGCACAAAGAAGAGTAAGAAAGAAAAGAGAGATCGTGAAGCTGAAGAAGATGCCGAAGAAGAGCATATTTTAGATGCTGTTGCATCAAGAAAAGTTTTACAACTAGCCAAAGAGCAACAAGAAGAAATAGAAAACGAAGATAATGGTTTCCAGACGTCAGCTGCACCAAGATTCCAAATGATTAACCGTGACTCTGAGGACGAGGATGATGATAACGCCGAGTACGAAGAAATGTCCGAAAATGAAGAAGACTATTATGAAGGCGATGAAGAATTGGAAGAAGTTGATGAAAAAGATCTAGAAATGTTTGAATCATATTTCAAGAGTGAAAGTAATCCGTTTGGTAGTTTCAATTTGGCAGATAAGATCATGGCCAAAATAAGTGAAAAACAGCAAGCACAGAATCCACCAGATGAAAAGATGGAAAGACCGCAGGACAAAGTATTTTTGCCTCCAAGAGTCATTGAAGCCTATGAAAAAGTTGGAGAGTCTTTGGCTGCATGGAGACATGGTAAATTACCAAAACTGTTCAAAGTGTTACCAACTATTAAAAACTGGGAAGATTTGATTTTTGTTACAAACCCGGAAGCGTGGACCCCGCAAGTCTGTTACGAAGCTACCAAACTCTTTGTCTCTAATTTAAATGCACATAAGGCTGAAAGATTTGTGAATCTTGTTCTGTTACCGAGATTTAGATTTGACATAGAAGACGCTGAAGATCATAAATTAAACTATCATTTATACAGAGCATTGAAAAAATCATTATATAAACCAGCAGCCTTCTTCAAAGGTTTCCTTTTCCCATTGATAGAAGATGAATGCTCTACAAGAGAGGCAATGATTGTTGGATCCATTTTAACCAAATGTTCTATTCCAGTGCAGCATTCCTCGGTCGCTTTATCATGGTTATTAGAGCAAGAATTCAGCCCATCTACAACAGTCTTCATCAGAGTTTTAATTGAAAAGAAATATGCACTTCCATATCAAACAATTGATGACATTGTATTTTACTTAATGAAATTCAGGGTTATTACTGATCAAACAAAAGACGATATCATTCTCGAGGATAACCATGAGATAGCAGAACAAAGAAGGCTCAAGCAAACCCCTCCAATGCCATTGGTTTGGCATAAAGCTTTCTTATCATTTGCTCAACGTTACAAGAACGATATTACAGAAGATCAAAGAGATTTCTTAATGGAGGTTATTAGACAAAGAGGGCATAAAGAAATTGGCCCTGAAATTAGAAGAGAATTGAATGCTGGCAAAGAGAGAGAAAATACCGTTACTAAAGAAGGCGCAAAGGATGGGATTATGGCATATTTCTAAAATCAAGAATGTATCACGTTTCAATTCACTTGTACTTTATATTTATAAATAGTTCTTTTAAAAGAAAGGTCTTGTTTTCTACTCTGTCGCCCTTAATGCGAGTCAAATTGAAGCTTGACAGTTTCAATCTTTAACCTTAGACTTTCTCTGGCTGGTCTATTTATATTAAATGTAACCCAAAAGTAAAGACAAAGCTGTCTTCCAGGAAGGTAAAAAAAAATAATGATCAAACCCAGGATCGAACTGGGGACTTTCTGCGTGTTAAGCAGATGCCATAACCAACTAGACCATTCGACCATTAGTAGCTTCTGCATGGAATCCATTCTCTATTCTTATTTTTATTTAGTTAACTAGTTTCTATTGGTTTCCGATGTTTCATATTTCTTCCACTTTTTATTATTATTTGTCAGAACCTCACTTTCATTTGACGTGTTATTCTCTGTATATGGCTACAATTTGTGGTATTTATCAAGTAAGCCACAACAATAGTGAAGTCATAGTCAGTCAAGATTGCGTTAAACAATTCCGTTGACCTTGTTAAACCATACGATTAGAATAGGTTAGGATTGGAATTGAAGGAGCCAGTGAAAATTCTTCACTAAAGGTTCAGATGGGAAAATAATTTAAATAGATCTGTATATCGAAATTATATCTGAAGAAATTAAAATCAGAGCTCTTCTAGAAAAGGGCCGTCAAGCTTTAAATAAACTAATTGACATAAACTTTTTAATAGAATATTTTGTTATATTGTGTTCCTCAAACCTAGTCATTGGACTTTATCCAAGTCCCAATTATTGAACTCAACTTAGTATGTAGCTGATACTATTTTATTTAGGCCGAGGAGGCATCCACGCCGGAACTACTTGTACGGTAGGTAAAGCTATGTTATACCACTAAAGAGCAGGGATACTAGAAATAGCTGTACATATGATTTTCTAATCCGCGATAATATAATTCTATCAATATGAGTTTGCAGAATAGAGTGTCTATTCATCAGCAATGCCATTGGTGATGAATAATTAATGTAAATGGTAATAATATATGGTGGGCAAGATTGATCATGTCATGATATTATATAATTGGTTATATAATAAGAAAGTATTACGTAATCTATGGTACCTGGATTAAAGTCTATGGTGTCCTGATCGATTCCCTTATGCCATCCCAGTCACAAGAATCTCATGCCGCTCAAGTGAAAGAATCATCCCGTAAGTTTAAGCTTCCTTTTTTCTTCATTCTCGGCAGATTCTTCAGAAAAACCATAGAAAAGATAGGGCCCTGTTTTTTCCGGCGCAATCTCACCTTTTGCTTATCTCTACAGATAAGAATGTTTTTAAACTGCCGTACGGATAAGATTGTTCTTAAACTGCGCGGAAGCTAGATAATGAAGATGATCTGTTATGATGATAGGATTTCCAAAAAAGAGATAATGACAAAAAAAAGAACCGAGAAGTAGACATATATCCTCCGAATTCAGTAGTTATTACCTACCTAAGTGGATTAATTGAAAGATAACGATGCATATACTGACTGTTGAGTTATCAATTATGACCGAATTTAAAAGAAAGATATTTTCCTGATTAAATTAAGGCCAGCAAAAATAATAATTTTAATTGGCAAACAAATAGTATCGATCATAGTACTATAGACAAACATGAATGATATCAAATCGGCCGGCGAGAACGTAAATTTGGAGCCTGTTGTCTCGTCTACTACGGAAACCTTGGGATCTCCAGAGATCATCACATGTTTCATCTCTGCAAATGGAAAGACTGTGAACATCACAGGAGATGTTGACGAAGCTATGAAAGTTGTTTTGGAAGGTGAAATGGTTCAATTTAGTGAAGAAGACAACAAAAAGTTATTGAGAAAGATTGATTTACACGTTCTTCCATTAATTTGTTTGTTATATGCCTGTCAGTTTATGGATAAGACTACTAGTTCGTATGCTGCAGTTATGGGTTTAAGAGATGACTTTAATATGGTTGGTCGTATGTACTCATGGTGTGGTACTGCCTTCTACATTGGTTATCTAGTTTTTGAATTCCCTGCCAATGCAGCTCTTCAAAGATTCCCATTAGCAAAAGCAACTGCTTTATTTATTGTGATTTGGGGTGTTATTTTATGCTTGCACGCAACTCCAAGCACGTATGCTGGTTTTATTACTTTAAGAACTTTGTTAGGTATTTTTGAATCTTCGGTTACTCCTGCCATGGTTATCTTCACTGGACAGTGGTACAGAGCAGAGGAGCATTTCTTAAGAACTGCACTTTGGTTTTCCTGTAACGGTATAGGCATTATTATGGGAGGTGCCATCGCCTATGGTGTTGCGGAGCATGACAAATACTATTCTATTACTGGATGGAAAGTTTTATTCATTGTGACTGGTTTGATGACTGTTGTTATTGGCATTCTGTTCTATGTGCTCATCCCTGATATTCCATCTAAGGCTTGGTTCTTAAACAATAAGGAAAGAATTCAAGTTGTTGAAAGAATTAGAGGTAATCAACAAGGTTTCGGTAACAAGCACTTCAAGAAGTATCAATTTTATGAAGCAATGTTGGATGTCAATACTTGGTTATACTTCTTTTTTGGTGTGGCATCAAATATTCCTAATGGTGCCTTGACCAATTTTGGTAGTATTCTCTTAAATTCCGATTTCGGATACACTGCCAAAGAATCTCTTTTGATGAATATGCCATGTGGTGCCGTTGAGTTTGTTGGTTGTATTTTATTCGCTTATTCTCAAGTTTGGATCCCACACAGAATGGCTATTTCTTTGATTGCAATGACTATTTCTTTGGCATCTTCTTGTATGTTGGCTTTTGCTGATAATTCACCAAATGCAAGACTTGCCGGTTATTACTTGATGTACGTTTATCCAGTTACCACTATCTGTGCATTATCTTGTTTTGCATCCAATACCGCTGGCCATACCAAGAAAATTACTACCAATGCAGTGTTCTTGATTGGTTACTGTGTGGGTAATATTATTGGTCCACAAACATTTATTTCCGCACAAGCACCTTCTTACACTGGTGGTAAAATTAGTTTTGTTGTTTGTGACTGTGCAACCATCATCATTATTGCACTAATTTACTTGAGCTACTGGGACGGTAACAAGAAGAAGGAGAGGGAACAAGCCAATCTTGAAAATGGCGATCTTGCAAATATCGAAAATCTTGAATTTGCAGATCTGACCGACAAAGAAAACCCATACTTTAGATATCGCCTTTAGTTGGCCACTTTTTTAATCCTTTTTTCTTTATTATTTAAATACTGAATAAATTTTGATGCTTTCATTTTACTAGCTTATTTTGCAATTATTCCTTTGTTTTTCAAAAATTGTTTTTGTTTCGTTTTGTCTTCTTCTCATTGTTGAGCTAATAAACAAATAAACCTACTGATTTTAGAATATTGAATGTATCTTAAAGTTCTCTGGGGTCATTTGCTTTACGCAAAACTCTTCTATTTTTGCTTGCTTGTAATAAAACTGGTCTTTAAGAGCACTTTTTCTTTCCCTTATGGCAAAATATCTTCATACTCAGTTGGATAAGGAAAACACCAACGGGTCTGGATGCGTGAGTACGCTCCATATTTGACTGGGCTTGTAATAAAGATTATGACATTATTCTGATTAACAGCCCGTTTTCCCCTTACTAGTTTACTCTGCCTTAGCTTCAACGTCAAGAAGAGATTTCTCGAGGTTCTCCTCAATAATCTGAAGGGTTTTTGTCTTTGGTCTATATTAATTATGCATTTCTTACCTTTACGTATGTTAGTTAGTGTTAGTTAGAACCTTTTTACCTTCTAGAAGAATTAGTCTTCTGGGGAAATATGCTTCTCGCTTAAAGGTCCACATTTAAGCCGTATACATTCAAAGCTAAAGACCAGCTACTACTTATATTATACAACCTAAAGTATTGGTACACTTTTACACATATAAGAATATGTAGAATACTGAACTAGACTTATGATAAGTAGGGATGTATTGTGTAGTAGTTCAGCTATATTTCCAGTATACGGTCGAAAGAACTATACCTAAACACTTGCCGCGTCAGGTAATATACCATAACTAAACTAAAAGGTAAAAAGAGCTATAAAAGGTGTACATACGGAATTCATAGATCCCCTTTAAATAGACAAAACCCCCTTTAGCGAAAATGGTGGTTTGGGAGTAAAGGTTTGTTAACCTCAAACCTTTACACCGATCATTCCTCGGGAGCGTCTAGGGGGACAACAGAATTGTCTAGGGGGACAACAAACTTACGTAATATTGTCATATTACATAGTAAATTATCCAATTATATGACATAATCAATTTCGCCCACCTCAGCTGTGGTCTCAAAGACTTGCTCCATTTGTGGCTCCATGATAGGATAAAGAATCATATGAAGAACCAAATCACAAAGGTTCTTATACTAGTGGAAGATAGAATGTAGTTGTGGTAGTAATAAGTTAAGCAGCTGCTGTAGTAATTAACTTAGGTGGTAATATATAGTGGGCAAGAGTGATTTTGCCATGATACCTTTTTAATTAGTATATATAATGAAAATCTTACATGGTTGCTTTGTACCTAGACAAGTCTGCTCTGTCCTTAGATGCTCTCTCTCCCTAGACGGTCCCTACCTCTGACTGCTAACAGGATCTGGACGGTATTTTCGCTACCACCGACTAAAATAAGTAGACAGATGGCTATAATTATCGGTATATCTACTGTAATTTAAGGAACTGACTCTAGTCTTTGGGCAAACATCGTCCATTCCAAGAATTGGCTATTCTTAAAAGAGAAGTGACTAAAAATTCAAGTTCAGTGGCTGTACGCTTTGACTGTTCGCCAAAGAATTGGGAAAGCGACTGAAGTTATAACAATGCGACTGCAATTACCGTTCGAAGGCTAACCTTTTGCGAAATGACTACCAAAACCGGAAATCTTTTAAGGTGATCAACTGACTATATCTATGTGATGTGATGATATGTGAATAAGCGCCTGCTCATTTGAAGCTAGTATATAAATCAGAAGGAGGGGCGATCAACGAACGGATCAAATCGGAAATAGTCATACTTTCGGGTTCCAGGAGAGCACTTTCGTTCAGCTTTAAGTAAGACGACATAGTATGCTTAATTGATGTGCAACAATAAAGGGTAAATACATAGAAATAAAAGTGGGGAACCATAAACTCCGGAATTTTTCTCTCAGGATCTAATTCCAAATCTGCAGGATCAAATCTGCAGGATCCATCTGCCGTATGCTCTAAATCTGCTCCCCTTCATATCTAATCAAATGGGAATTTGGCTTACTGAGATCAGGTAAGAAATCACGAAAGCTGGAACTTTGACAGCGGTATTAGAAAACCGAAAGAGTATGTAGCACAAGAATATTATGCTTTTAAGAACCTTCAAAGCGTCGCTATGCGCTTAAAAGGAAACGCAGATAACTGGCCTGAAGTTACGGCTATAGCTAGATGAACGATTCTCTTGAATGCTTAGGTATTCACGTTATCACACTCCGAACTTCAAGTCCCATTTTCCAAATATCCCGAATGCCTTTTTCGTAAATAAAGAATATAAGAAAATCTTTCAATTATAACAGACTATATCCAGATATTACTCCAGTAACGCCTTAGCTGGCGGATAAAAGATAGTGCATTTGCGGGGTACTTATCAGTAGGAGATTTATTTGGAGGAAAATTGGAAATTAACACTGACGTATATAGAGTTTCAGAATAAGCCGGTAAAAGCTATGAGGGACAACTACTTCTACAGGAAGACTTTTCGCCTGATACTTGACTATTCGGCTATTTTCCGCTTCTGTCATGGACAATAAAGAACGCTTTTTAAATGCTTTGCTTGATTTGGATAAATTTGAGAATTTCCTCAGACATGGATTCACATATGCACTGCATTTGTGTGCCCAAATATTCATCGTATTATTTAAAGTGTCATTATGACATTTCAAATTGACCATCAACATTGGCGTTTGATAAGTGCTCAGTAGGGGAAACTGTGGATTAAGAGAGTCGATTCGATTCCGGCATGCGCTGAATCAGTCTCCTTTTGACGTGACTACAACTTTCGTTTCTTTCGGTGCTTTATATACGGGGTGCAGCTACCAAGCAATCGGCATTAATGTTCTGTTGTATGAGCCGCATTCCAAAGTTTTATTTTTCCTTGGTGGGGATGTACTCAAATGGGCGCTTATAAACTTCAGGACTGTGATAGAGATTGATCAGAACTGTTAGTTAGAGGTCATTTTTAATGTCTACATTCAAAAACCCGACCGTGAGATATTAATTAGCAGGCCACATTGAATACATCAAAGAGGAGGAACCGTATCCATACACAAAATATATCAAGCAGTAAACTATATCAAACAATTAGCTATGCGCGGTAACGCTTAGACCTGAGATTTTAAAGAGTTAGGACCATGGTAATGAGACACTCTTGAAGACTCGATTCCTAACGGCTGCTTCAAATGCTTTTTGTCTGCAGAAGGCTCATTCTATTGTCTTTTGAGCTCAAAGCTGTACCTCAGCTTTTAAGCAGTTTAAGAACTTTCTTTAAAATCACCAGTTCGATAAATTGCTGTCATCTTGGGGACAATCGGTTCCCCATGCATTACAGTTCTCAAGCCATCACTGGAGGGGAAGCCCTCAGCAGGTAAATGCTTTCCAAGGTTTTTTGTTCAGTTTGATCAGAAGTTCATCCACTTCATACAAAATAGAATGACCGTTTCAGCAACAAGAAGGTCTAATATCTAAGTATATCCGTTAAGCAGAGGTACAAAATCCAATGTGGATATTTTGTTCAGCGTGAAACCTAAAGCTACCCTTTAGAGACCTATAATGTTTTTATGTGGGAAGAAAATAAAAGCTCCCAGCAAGAGGCTTTTCATCAACCTTCCAAAAAAGAGGAGAAACCGGTATGTCTTGATTATCATGCAAGATGAATACTACCAAATCTTTCATTTAAATCTATTGTACCTCATTCAAATATGAATCATCTTTGTTGATCGCTTTTATCTCCGCTTCTATGTAATTCTGACACCCCATTTAACCCATAACACTACGACTTTGAAAGCTATTTTAACGGTAACAGTGATTGAAGTGTAAAATACACATATGTGGTTGTAATTTCAGGATTGAAGAGATCGAGTTTTGGAACAAGAACACCGCTTCCAAAGTGGGGACACCTCAGGTGGTGGCCTTACGTCTTCACTTCACAAGGACAGAGTATGGGGACTCTCAACCGCCTGTTATACCTGCTCAGATCACTATTTCTGTCCCTCTCCGTGAAACCCTTAGAATGCAGTAGAGCTTTGCGGCTGCTCCCAAGAACTTTAACTTGTTGGAAAAATTGGAACACCAGAATCACTTCAGACAAGAGAATTTTGAGAGTAAAAGCAAAATTTAGTAAAACTTGAACCAGAATACACAAACATAAAGTGCTATATAGCTTGTTGTATTTTTCAAATGAATACACATGTATTGACTTATCTCATTGGTCCATGATAGGACTCCGGAGGTATATAATCCTGCTCTTTTTTCATTCTTTCACTGACAATGAAAACTGGACATGACCTTTTTTAGAATAGCAATTTGCTATTCCAGATTTCTCACACTCTGGTATTGACAACAAAGCCCAGTTTTCTCTATTGTAGCCACCCCGCATGGCTGTTGTGTTGGTTTCCTTCACCTCCCCTTATATTTGTTATCGGCGGCTGTATTCGCGGAGATTGATATCCCTCAAAGCAGGTTCCTTGATAGTGCGGCTGGCACAGTGTATAATATGCGTCTAGTTAGCAACAAATTTATATTCGAATGGTATATGCTTCAAGTTTCTAAAAATATTCATCAATAGGTAATAAAAAAGGATCTATTGTTTTTGGGAAGATCTCCGGTGACAGCTGTTTTTGAATTTAGTCATTAAGGTGAAACCAAATATCTGTTCTCCACTTACTTGCTGTATAAATAGATGTAATATTCTCACGTTGTCCTTTTGTTTTTCATCCCCCTAGAAAAATAATGATTGTGGAGGTTTAAGCTGCTTTATATATATAGCATTGATTTATTTATCAGAATGAGTGACAGGGATTCCGTTTCCATTACCAAAGAAGACTCTCACCTAGAGTCCTTCTCTCAGCATGAAGGTGGTATTTCAAAGCCAGACTTTTCCTCAAAGTCTATAAAACATTATTTTAAAACTAGAGTTACAGAACTGCTTCCATCAAAAGAGCATATTGAGCAAAATAAGAATTTATTGAACCCTATTCCGGGCTTAAAATTAGTTAGTGGTGGTCAGTGGCTACTTATTACAGTTGCATTTTTTGCTTGGGCATGGGATGCTTTCGGCTTCTTTGCTGTCTCTTTAAATGTTTCTAGAATAGCAGAAGATTTCGATAAATCAGTCAAGGATATTACATGGGGTATTACCTTAGTGCTTATGTTGAGATCTGTTGGCGCATTCTTGTTTGGGTATCTTGGTGATAAATATGGTAGAAAGTGGCCTTTCGTCCTAAACTTGTCATTGATGTGCGTTTTAGAAATCGGCTCTGGCTTTGTCAAAAACTATCAACAATTTTTACTAGTAAGAGCTATATATGGTATCTTATTGGGTGGTGTTTTTGGTGCCGCGGCAGCTACATGCTTAGATGATTGCCCAGCTGAGGCAAGAGGCTTCATTTCTGGCTTCTTACAACAAGGTTACACCTTTGGTTACTTGATGGCTGTCGTTTTCACTAGAGCTATTGCTGACAACACATCCAAGACTTGGAGAGCTTTATTCTGGTTTGGAGCGGGAGTTGGATCCTTAATTATCTGTGCAAGAATATATCTACCAGAAACCAGTGCATTCCAAAGACAAAAAGAAATCGAAAGATACAATATTGAACATGGCATCTACCAGAAATCTTTCAAAGAAAAAGCTATTGATTCACTAAAAATTTATTGGCTAATCATCATCTACTTAGTCATATTGATGGCTGGATTTAACTTCATGTCTCACGGTTCTCAAGATTTGTACCCAACTTTATTAACTAAGCAATACGATTTTTCAAGTAATAGTTCTACTGTCACCAACTGCGTTGCCAACCTTGGTGCTATTACCGGTTGTATCACAATTGGTCATTTATCCAACTTTGTTGGTAGAAGGCTTTCTATTATGATCTGCTGTGTCTGTGGCGGTGCCATAATTTATCCATGGGCTTTTATTAAAGGTAGTGGTATTAACGCTGGTGCATTCTTCTTACAGTTTTTTGTTTTTGGTGCTTGGGGTGTGATTCCAATTCATTTATCAGAATTAGCTCCACCAGATTTTAGATCCTTCGTTGTCGGTTCTGCTTATCAATTAGGTAACTTGGCTTCATCTGCTTCATCTACCATTGAAGCCACCATCGGTGAATCATTCCCACTGGAGGGCAAACCGGGCATTTTCGACTACGCTAAGGTTATGGCTATTTTTGTTGGTTGCGTCTTCAGTTACGTCTTATTAGTAACCTTAGTTGGCCCGGAAAACAAAATGGGTTCATTCACAAGTGAAGACGCCAATGAGGAACTTGCTCTATACGAACAGGCTAAATATGAAGAAGAGATTGAAATTAAGGGTGAAGCCATACATATTGAAGGTACAGGTACCTTTGATAACTCTGTCTCTAAATAAGCGCCTATTTTAACATTCTTGCATACTTTTTTAGGATTTTAACATAAATTTTATGCATATTACCAATTAGATGTAAAGCATCAAAAGCGTAAACAAACAAAAAGCAACTTGCTGAATTCCTTTTACTTGTTTATCCATTATTATAGCATAAAAGGAATGATTGTAAACCTCTAGCTGGACAGATATTTTATCACTGTTAGATATTTCCCAATATACAGAATGTATGCGTTCTCATTTATTTCACTATTAATATTTATTAAATACATTTCTTTGAAAGTCCCCCAATGTCTATGAATTCTTTTCCAAGACTGGCCATATTCTCCAGAGCTCATGCTACCTCTATCAATTAAGGAATGAAAGGTATCCGCCCCATATCCTACTCCCTATTACACCGCCTTTCCCACTCCTCTTTTGATCACTCCTATTTTGAATCGTTATAAATATGCCGCTATTCCTCTTTTATCCGCTAGATTCACTGTCTATGAGATTAAAGATCTTCAAAAAATATCCCCTCTCGTCTTAAACCTTTTTATGACGTTTTAAATAACTATCGAACCCCTCACAGATTAAAAATAGTCCATAACGATCTAGCAGTAAGGGACGAAAAATTGGAAACACCACAAGCTCTATGTCATAAATACAAAGCTCTTTTTACTCTTAACTAGTGATTGAAGCAAAGTTCTTAGATAATAGAATATTCAAATGCAACAAAGACAGCATATATCTTAAGTTCCTGAGATATGCTTAAGACAATAATTGAGTGGTGAATATATGCGTGGCGTCTAATGTAGGGTAACCTTTTTGACGAGATGAAATCCTTCTCCTTAACTGTTTTGGAAGACTTCATTAAGCAACTGTCCTTTGTTGGTAAACTGCTATAGGCTACTATCTATCGCTGTAGAATTCTGTCTAGGATGTGATGTTGAGATAGTTGAAGATGTTTTCGAAAGTACTAAAACATATGACCAGCGTACAATATTTCCTTCCTTAGAACATTTTTCTACGTTTTATTGACTTTAATTTGACTTTAATTTGACCGAGAGGATTCGATAAAGAAAATAAGCAAAATTTTAATTCTACAGATAGAAGTGTTCAAAATAAAGGCCTAAGCAAATTTAGCTAAAACATAAACAGAAATATGTATTTGTTTATTGATAGAGAAGTTATCGGCTAGTTAGTTGATATTACCCTTCATGGATGCGAAGATTCTGAGAAGAGAAGCCCAGAAAAGAAGATCACGGGGGATGATGCCTGCCCAATTTAACAGCACATGTGGGAATGAAAATACACATGCTTACACATACACACTTACTGAGTACCCAGTGGATCCACAGATCATCTTGGCCATAAAATGATTCAAGAGAGGAAGAAATGTTCCCAAAGCAGACGCGGAGTTCTTCCTTCCAACTCTAAGCGAATAAGCGAATATGTTATCTATAGAAGTATTGTGTGTGCTAACACTACCATCACCATCACCATCACCATCACCATCACTATAATCATCATCATCATCATCCTTCATTCATTATCAATCATCTATCGACCTAACCCGCAATCTTTTTATCCATGTACTCCCACCATATACTGACAGCTGATCAATTCAGCTTCGACATTGTAATAAACGGGTCCAAAGATATTCGGTAGTATTATCAGACCTTACTAATTGTATAATGATAAAAAGTCGGAGCTCGAAAAAAAGAAAATTAATCTGAATCTACGCAGTACGAAGATACAATAATTTCCGATTATTAATCTTATATAGTCGTATCATGCCCTTTAGGCTGGCCTAGTCTTTAATCTTTATATTTCATTCATTAGCTTATTCTTTAATCTTCATATATATACAAACGCATTCTGAAATACATTGTGCTATATTTATCCATAGTGCACCAACCGTCTTCTAATAAAAATATACGCCACGCTCATCTTGACTTGCAGAAAATAAGCCTGCACAACTTGATTGACACTGTAGGGTACATACTCAACGTGATTAATATATATAATGTTTTCTTAAAAGCTAACAGTTATAATCAATATTTCCTTAATAGAAACGTGCAATTCTCAGAATAGTTGATTTACATAAAGAACCCAGCAATTTAAATCATTAATCCTCATTAAATTACAACTGCTCACGAAAAAGGCAAGAAAAGTTGGCACACAAACAGAATGCCTTGTTTAAATCAGCCAGTGGCAGATCAGGCCATGGGGCACCCAACAGGAATATCTATAGATAAAAACGAAAGTCAGACCAACCAACAACAATCGCCTCTTCCTACCTTGAAAAGAGAAAATACAAGGAGACACCAGCAAACTTTAGAAAGTTTTCATTTAGAGCCTCAAGATTTCCAAAACTTCTTACTTATGAATCCTCCAATTTTAGAATATTCTTCTTCTGTATTTGTGAATCCAAATTTCTCGTCTGGCCCAGGACATATAACCAATAACCCTACCGGAATCGCTGGCCCAGCTCCATATCTCTCAAGTCCGTCGTATAGCAATACTACTACCGCTAACTCTTCATCTCAAGAAAATACTTCAGGAGCAACAACAAATGACTCAAATCCAGATACCGACTCAAATTCTTCAAATCAACCTCGTCCTCATCACAACAACTTCCAAAATAGTGAAGAATTTGGCCACGCTTTTGACCCAAACTTCATGAACTATAACCAACAGCAGCAGCAACAAAACTTCAATAATGCTCAAAATCACACACAACAGGAGAACATTGACCCACACCATCAGTTACAACAACAACATCAATTTCAATTTTTCAACCCGCACTACCAACAGCAACAGCCTTCTCAATTCCCCGACGTTACTGATAATCCAATGACGCTCCAACAGCAGCAACCATTTAATTTCCAACTTCCACAATTGAAAAGACGTGTTTCTATTTCCAACGGTCAGATTGGGCAAATTAGTATGATGTACCAAAAAAATGAAAAGGACCTCCCTGATGTTCACCACTATCACAGTCCTCAAGTTGGGTTCCATGGAATGCACCATCATTCTGAAGCTCACCCTCTTCAGCCTGGTCTCTCTTCTCAACGACCACCAGACCTTGCTACAGTTCCTACTGACCACCCAGGAAAAACTAAACCAAAAGCAACAAAGTTTAAGCCCAAACAGCAAGTCACAAAGCCATCTACTCAAAGACCGTTGAAGATTGAATCTTCTATACCACCCACCAACAGTAATTGTACTGTGAAACCTACCAGTACGGCCATAGTAGATACCGAAGAGATTAAAGTGGATCAAGATGGTATCCCACAACATCAACTAATATACAACAATGAAATTATCTTCAATCCTAACAATGGGCCAATTCCAGGAACTTCAGCTTGGAAGAAACAAAAAATCTTGGAAAGGAATAGAATAGCTGCTAGTAAATGCCGTCAAAAGAAGAAAGTTTTACAAGAAAAATTACAGAATGATATAGACAAACTAAACAAAGAAAATCAGCTTTTAGTCTTAAAGAACAAATATTTGGAAGATAAGCTGTTGGGTTTGAAAACTGATTTAATGTTCTTTTTCAACAATCAATCCCAGCAGCAGAAGCAAAATACTGATTTTTCTTTGTACAAGAACCTACTGAAGTTTTTCGAATTACAGGCTGATCAACTATACTTAGAATTCAAAGAAAGTCTGAGATTGGATGACAAAAAGCAGAAAGACGAACAAAATGGGGATTTGGACGAAGAAGATGATGACGATGAAGAAGAAGGGGAGATGCTGAACAGTAACGAAACAACAGATGATGGGAGCTAAACTGACTGTTATTGGCCACGGTTGGGTTAAGGGGTACATATATAGGGTAAATTGTACGTAAATAATGCTATTTATTTGTGAATGAATGTGGGAGTGTGGCTGGTGATAGTACACGCGCCACCAGATTTTGCCTTTATTTTACTGCGCATAAAAGCGGCTGATTCCCGTTAGCTGAATTCCCATATTAACACTGATCAAAGGTAGAAACTGGTTAATTTCCTCATCAGCAAAAGGTCAAGTTACTTCCAATCATTTGCTATCATATCAACTCAGTTTGCTATCAAATAGTTACTGCAGATACCACTTAACTCCATATCGACAAATAAACCGGTAGTTTATAGCAAGAAACAAACATATTTCTCACGCTTATGACCCTCTAACCTCATCAGGGGAAATAAAAAACACACAGACAAAGCTCTTATCACAACTAATTCAGAACATGTCATCTCCACCATTTTCCACAATATCAAGTACTTCAGCATTTGAGAATGCTATAATTTTGGAGGAACAGCCCTCTTACAGGGACGTTCCTGAGTTTGATGACATTAATAATTCTCTATCTAATCAGTTATTGGAGATAAATAATAATTTAAGTAACTTAAACAAGAATTTAAATTATTTAGATGATCAAATAAAAAAGGTCAAGACAAGTGGAGGGAACAAAATTGATAGGTCAAGTACTGTTGACAAGCATCAAAAAACGTCGTTACGGTTAATAAACCAATTATTGCAGTCATTCAAGAAATTATCAAACGAAGCTAAGAAGTTGAACGATTTGGACACGAGTTTATTGAACAAATCCCAATCTTTCGTCAAAGATAAGTTACAAACTAATATAGCTAGATCTTTAGGAGAGTTTAATGAATTACAGTCGTTTTTCACTTCTTTGGAGAAAAAATTAAACGACTTTAACACAAATGAAATTCTTATTGCTGAGGAACACCACAAGACAAATCAAGAAGGCGGATCTCAGTCCCAACATCCACAACAGCAACAGATGATTATTGAATATGAACCTATAAATGCGGAAGAATTAGAGTATCAACGGAACTTAATAGAAGAAAGAGAGAGAGATATTGAATCAATTTCAAATGGTGTTAACGAACTAAACGAGATCTTTCATGATTTATCATCATTGGTTATATCACAAGGTGAAATCATTGATAACATCGAATCAAACCTGTACAGTAGCCTTCACGACACGAGGATGGCCAACAAACATCTGGTTAAGGCCGATAAGTATCAAAGAAACAAAAGAAGGTTTTGTTTTTGGGTATTGATTGTGCTAATGGTCATCCTATTATTTATTTTATTAGTTATATTTGCTTAACAGCGGTTTTCTGATAGATGTATACCTATATATCTAATTTTTGTCTTTATGATTAATTAATTAATGATTAAATACACTTTATAACCACTCTATAAACCTTCTAGTCTCCATAAATTAACATTCCCATCGTCGCCAGCGGTTAATAATTGATCTTCGCCATACCATTTAATACAGTTAACTTCAGAAACTTGATGACTTAGTTCAACACTGGAAACAATATCCCACTTGGGTTTATCACCTTCTTTAACCTCCTTATAAACAACAATCTTACCATCAGATCCACAACTGGCAATCAATCCATTCTTATTCCAACCGACGCCGTAGATAGAACCAGAGTGAGCGCTAGGCAACTCGCAATCTAACACCCAGTCTTCCTCGTCTTTTAAACTTGAAGGTAAATTACTACTGCTACCATCTTCATCACCACCAATCTTTTTCCAAACTCTGACAATGGAATCATCGCTACAGTTGACTAACCTCACCGAAGCATCATCAACGTCTTCAAAATCAGAACACCACACAGTTCCTTTGGCGCCCAACAAATTGCAAACACAAACCCAGTCATCTTCGTCGTAACTGTCCTGCTTCCAAACCCTACTTGAATCATCATAAGAACTTGAACATAGCAAGTTCTTACGAGGATGCCAATCAACGTACTTAACATCCTGTTCATGCTCTTGAATAACATTAATACATTCGAATTCTTCGTTGCTTTCATCTGTTTCCCATAGCCAAATAGATTTATCTCTGGAACACGAAGCTAAGTAGGTACCGTCATGAGACCAATCAACGCACTTGACTTCATTTTCATGACCTTCAATAACGGCCAATAATCCCCATTCATTGTTGAATTCTTCATCAACTTCTTCAGAATCTTTACCCCAAATGGAAATTGTTGAGTCAAATGAACCTATAGCCAATGAAGGAAACGAGCCTGTTGGTTTGAAAGCCACAGATCTCATGGTTTTGGAATGTGTCGAATCATCTAGGATGGATATCAGTTTCTTGGTGGTGAGATTGTAGAGTCTACATGTTTTATCAGATGACACTGAGGCAAGTAGGGGAAGAGTAGGGTGAACTGAAATGGACCAGCATTTGTCAGTGTGGCCTTTGAATGTATGCTGTAATGTAAGTGGCATTTATTTGCTATTATTTATTACAGTATTATCACCACGAATGAATGATATTTTGATATAGGTAAACAAAACTTGCAAAGCCGTTAAGTATAAGATGTTAAGATTCCAACGATAATGCAGAACTGTATTTTACTTTAACCTGGCTGGAATTTATTCGTATAGTGAGTGCGATCGAAATTGAAAGAGCCACCTTCGGTTTAGAGAAACGATACTGGAAGTTAACGAGTAAGTGGGTTATTCATGCAACGATAATCTCATTTGAGTACCCTTGGAACTGCTAGAAATGTTATTGGGAAGGTACGTAGGACGTTCTTCTCGTCCAATGGGGCGTATATTACCGCAGATAACGTCCTCTTCGATTAGATTCAAGTCATCTTCACAACCACCAAAAAATGATGACGGTAAAGACGAAGACAGTAATTCAGTCCCTGCTAATGCAAACAGTATCAATGATATAGAGAATTTTTCACCAGACCTTTCGTCAAAAGTGTCCCGGCAAACAGGATCTATACCCATGATTGATTCAAAGCTATCTGACCTGATGGAAAAATCTCAATTTCACTATGACCCCGCAAATGTCAAACAAGAGACCAGTTATGAATTTCATGTTCCACCTTCTCCGACAGAGTTAAATAAAGAAAAGATCATCAAGAAGAGAAATAGATCAAAGTTGAGAATTATGCTACCCTCATTACTTATTGGTGGCGGTATCATATGGTTAGTGTATACTTATGAATTCTTCAAGCCGGATCCACATAGCGACAAAGACACAGAATTGTTAAGACCTGACAAATTCTTACCCTACGCAATCACATTCAAGCACCAAATTGACAACGATCATTATTTAATCGAACTAACGAGACGTAACAGGGGTCTTTCTTTAACGCCATACAATAAATTATTCGATGGTAAGAAACTATGGTCAATCGAAATCATGCAACCGGACATCAACATTGTTAGAAATTATACTCCATTACCCTTATATGTCGCAGGTGTTGATCCTGAAACTAGAGAGCCACATTTAAGACTAGTCTCCAAACCTGAAGAAGAAGGCAAATTTATCATTGTGGTTAAAAGGTACCCTGATGGTGAATTTTCAAGATGGCTAACAAATCTGAATTTATTAAATGAGGTGAATGTTAGAGGCCCCCATATTGAATACAAGGTTCCATTCCATCCGTTGGATAAGTATGAAGATAGACCTCAGCTAGCTCCTTTATTATCAAAGATTGAGCCGGATCCAGAGTATCCCGAGAATATCCCACCTCCGGAGACATTTGCGTTCTACGGTGCAGGAACAGGTATGCTGCCTTTATTACAGCTTCTATATTCTCCAAATCCACCAAAAGGTTTCATCCACGCTTATATCTCTTTAAAAAAGGAGTCCACCTTAATGGCTCAATTCAAAACTTTGAACTATTTTGCTGAAAAATGTGGCCGTGCCAAGTTCACTTATTTAATAAGTGAAGATGGCGAGAAGCTAACTGATAAGCTTGTGAGTAAGCCAACGATACCTAAATTCAACGGACTAATGGATATGAAAGTTAGTGATGCGTTGTATAAGCAAAAACTACTAGCAAAGAAGAAGAAAGAAGTCAAGGCACAGATCAGTGGTCGTAGTGTTTCTGATGGACCGGCAGATGACGATTATCAAATCGATCCAGCAACTCGAAAGCCATTGCTTTACAACGGATCCGAACTGATACCTAAGATTGAAATCAAAGTTAAACCGAAAACAGCATTACAACAACTAAGCTTCTTTAAAAAGACGGAAAAGTTACCAGATCCTTCGTTCTCATTTGTCTGTGGACCTGAAAGCTATCTCACCTATGTCTCTGGTAAGCCAAATTTGAACAATTTGGAAGGTAAAGATCATGCTCCGATCGCCGGTTTGTTGAAAAACAAAGGCTGGACTTTGAATAATATAAAAAGATTACAGTAGATTCAACATTCATTTTTATATAGAAATACCCTTTGTGCTTTTTTTTCACTTTCTTTGTATTAATCGAAATTTAAACTTTTCTTGTTTTACATTAAACTTATAAATACACTATAAACAACAGAATATCCATCAATCATCCTATAATTACAACATCAACTAAATCACCTTCTTCTTCCAACTCCGTATCGGCAACAGTGCCATGCATTGGCATCTCTTCGTCATCAAACAAAAGCTTGATTGGGGTGGTGACAGGTAGTCCAGCTTTCTTCACATAATACTCGGCAATCTCCTTGATCTTAGTAGCATGGTGCACCTTGACTTGATATGATTTGCCATCTTTACCCTTCATACTGATAGAGAAATACTTGATTCCATCTTCTTTTGAGTTGTTGTCACCAACGTTATTGAAATTTGCAATATCAAATTCATCTTCATCATCAGAAACAGCAGATTGGGCCAAAGTTTGCCATTCATTTTTGTCATAAAAGACTTCCAGTTTCTCATTATCAGGTAAATTACGTATTTCATCTTCCATTTGCATTAGCAAACCATCCTGATACAACTCCAGTTTCAGACCACTAGGCATGCCCATTCTAGCCAGGTATATATCCAACAATTCTTTCACATTCGTCAATTCCTTTGTAGGAACACGAGTTTCATTTGCCAATATAGGATCCACTATTATAACGCTAAGACTATCATCTTCTCCATCGAAAGTAATATCATCATAAGCTGGCGCAGCTGCTTCTTCACGGATCTGTCTTTCAACCAACTTTAGCCGACGAATTTCTTTGGCTCTGTTATCGGTGGTCAATGTGACAGTCAGCATATATCCATCTCCTTTCTCAGTATAGGTAAACTTATGGTCTGATCTTTGTCCTAAAACACCAACTTTCAAATGAGGATAAAAAATCAAGTCAAGTTCTTCAACGTAGACAACTAAATCATTCTCAGTGATGTCGCTTGGCAAAAAATATCCGCCTTCATCCATTTTGTTCAGAACAAGAGTAATCACTTTGGAAAATGTAACGCCTCCTTTCATCTGAATATCAACGTAAAGCGTTGATGGCCAATTTGGCAAATCAAACACAATCTTTAATGAAAAGTAAACCATCTTGAATGGAACCATATTACCTTTGAATTTTATTAGTTTACTGGACTGAAATTGATCAGCAAATTGTTCCAATATATCAGTGTTCTTAGCGCTTTCCATTGTTTTCAGTTCTGCACCCAGCTGGTTCATAAACTTAAGGTCAGACTTATCCATTGAACTTTTAAAATCAGATCTATCAATACCTTCTGCTGCTTTATGGATTGACTTGTTTCTTTCACGTGCTAAGCGTACTGTATCAAAGGCATTAACATCGGATATCCCCAACATATCAATCAAATCATCGTTAGTGGTTGTACTTGAAGTCAAACTTGTTTGTTTATTACTGGTTCCAAAGCTGTTATTACTACCAACAGACTTGCTGTTGGGGCTATCGTACATGGAGATTGGTGTGTTTGAGCCATCTAGCGAATTAGATCGTAAGCTGCTTTTGCGATCCAATTTCTGTGAGTCTTTTTCTTTCCTTTTCTTCTCCTTCTTTCTTTTCTTATGCCTTTGATAGTTGTAATCTGGTAAGTCATCTTCATCGGCGCCAAATGCAAAGAAGTCGTCAGCGGCATGAGGTACAGTTGGGCGGCCTTCGTTCGACATGAGACTTGCTTGCATATATTAGTAGTATGAAATGAGTGGATACACAAGAAATCGACTTATAACTGTGAACAACAGATAAACGAGAGGGAGAAAAGAACCTGCTTGTATGTTCTTCTCAGTCTTCAAACTCTACTTACTTAACTGAAAGCTCTCTTTATTCCTCTACCGCAAAGAAAAGAATCTGATTTAATCGCAGGGCGGGTGAGAAAACGGGTACAAATTCACGGCTGTGCTGAGATACCTAATTGATGACATAATCTCAGTTTGTTCAAAGGATAATATGCACAGCCTCAAACCTGAGCACACTCTTCTACAGGATTGTCAACAAGAAGATGTATAACTTGAAGAAAATGCCTTCAGGTCATGGTACATCCGTCCCACCAATCCAGAGATATTTATAAACTATAATACATAGCTGGAGCCACTAGATCTATTGATTTATCATAGTTTCGCTTATAATGCTACGCAGAATCCCAAAAACTAGACTTGCATACTGTTTGAGTTCTCCTTATTCAACAGTAGCATCCAAAACTGTTGAAACTGTCCCATTAGTTAACGATCCTAACTATCGTATACCAAACAATGCCACTTTAGTTAGCGGAATTCAGCCAACTGGTTCTTTTCATCTTGGCAACTTTTTAGGCGCCACTAAGACATGGCACTTGATGGCTGAAAGAATCAAAGCTGAAAGCCTCAACTCTCAAATGATTTTCTTCGTTGCTGATTTACATTCCCTAACAGTACCACAAAATTTTAGCTTACTGAAACAGCAGAGAATAGAGGCTTTAGCATCTATTATTGCTTGTGGTTTGAACCCTGACGAAGCTATTATATACTGCCAATCTGATGTCCCTGAGCATACACAATTACAATGGGCATTGACTTGTTTTACGGGAATGGGATATTTGAACAGAATGACGCAATGGAAATCCAAGTCTAACGTCTCATCCCAGTCTGACATCGCTACTGAAATTGGTAAGGTTAAACTTGGATTGTTTGCATACCCAGTGTTGATGGCTGCAGATGTTCTTTTATTCAACACCACTCATTGTCCGGTCGGTTTGGACCAAGCTCAACATTTGGAGCTGACTAGAGAAATTGCACAAGCCTTCAATAGAACTACAAACACTGAGTACTTCAACATACCAAAAACACTTTTGGCTCCAACGAATAAAATCTTGTCCTTAAGTGACCCTCTTAAAAAGATGTCAAAGTCTGCCCCTGAAGAGAATTCCAAAATTTCAATGACTGACTCACCACAAATTATTCGTAGAAAAATAATGAAAGCCACCACCGATTCAATAGAAGGAAAGCTAACCTTCGATACTACCCGAAGACCCGGTATTTCCAATTTAATGACCATTTACGCAGCTACAAAGAACCTCACTGTGCAAGACATTCTCCCTCAAGTCGAAGACTTGAATAAGAAAGAATTCAAAGAACTTGTCGCAGAGGCAGTGGTCGAAGAGCTTAAAGAGCCGAGTCGAGTTTATTCTGAACTAATGGCAGATCCGGAGACGCTACAAAAATGGAAAATAAGAGGAGCTGAAAGAGCAAGGACGATTGCTTCCAAGAACTTGGAAGATGTGTATAGAATTTTAGGCATGGATTAAGCACCCAACATACAAAACTTTGTTCATAACTGTGTGTTGTTTTTTGTCTACGAACAATCCGACAATAATATTGTTAATATTTTAATAAAACTGTTAATATGTCCCTTAAAATAACTAATAGTACACTTTCTCCCATTAGATTTACAGCAGCTCATCCTCAATTAATCCGATAGATTCACCATATTGAATTAAGATTCTTTGAACTTCTCTAAACTTAGAGCAGTTTAGAATCAAGTCTTGTAACAAATCTTTTTTAGAGATCCCACAAACAGTACTATCCATATCAATGAACAACTCTTGGAAAACTTCGATCAATCTGCTTTTGAAGTTCAATTCACCAAGCCTCTTTACATAAATAATCAAGAAATTCTTGAAATTTTTAGCATCACCAAGGTATTCATAGATAAGTATCTTGTTTTCTAAATGATTCAAAGAAATAACAGTTTCCAAATTCTCATATCCTTCTTTCATTAACATCACTTTGGATATCTTATTGAAAAACTTACCCTTACCCTTTCTAATAATCTCTTCATTAGTGTGACATTCGAGGAAACTTAGCACAGAATCTCCATCAACGGCGTTCAACGTCCTACTAGAATCCCAATACTGAGAACCAAATGCCCACCATGAATCGCTAATCAAAGACCACGAATTCATTTGATGGTTGAACAAGTATCCATTACCATTATTCAAAGTAACAACAGGTAACCCATTAGCAGTAATGGAACACATTGTAAGGTTTTCCGATCTCGTCAAAATATCGCCGTTAACTAAGATGATGCCGTTAGCATCAACAACATTCTCATTTGTGTTCTGTTTATAAATTGGCTGCAATAGTGGATACAATGAAGTTGGCTTGAATAGTGACTTCTTTAAGTCTAAATCCCAAACAAATAATTCGCCAAGACTGGTAACTGCCATCAAATATTGGCTCTTGATCTCTAAGAATGATAACGGAGAACCCAAAACAATCGGGGGTAATATTCTTCTTCCAGAATCACTGTATATTATAACATGACCATTAGAAGTTGAGAGTACCCAGTGTTTATTAGATCCAGTGGCTAGATGGACCCTATGCGGGATGAAATCAACAAAGATCTCTTTTTTCGATTCGTCTGAGATTTTCTTGAATAAAGCAATTCTGGTAGGCTGAGATTCGTTTCCGTTACCATTCTTTACTTCTAAGAACATGCATTCATCACCGGGTAAGACTTGCTTGAGGTATACTTTCACTCTTGGGACTGATATACGGATGTTACTGAATGAAATTTGTGGGTTTAGGATAACAGATCCAATGAATTCAATAGGCTCTAGCTCTCTTTTCTTCTTGGTTGCCGGGCCAGCTTGTGGAGGCTGAGAAGTGTCTTCCTTTTTAATTAACTTATTCATTTTTGACATCAGATCTTTAGAAACGGAAGAAGATGGAGTATCAAACTCTGTTATTGATATTGGTCTTTTCTTGGAATCTGTTGCCAAAGTTGGCACTGAACTTGGAGGGGTTTTCTCTTTTCCATTCGACGAAAGAAGTATTGGCTGTATTATTTTTTTATTGTTCTTTGTGGTCGTTGATTTTGCGGTGCTAGGAGCCGATAGATCAGAATTAGCTGCTAAGGTTGGAGATTCTTTTGCAGGCATTGTGGTGACAGGTTCCTCTGGTGTCAAGTCTATCTTTCCCTCTAAGTTGGTTTCCTCTAATTTGACTACTGGTCTTTTATCATGCTCCTCATTAGTTGCAGAATCTGTTTTTCGAGCTTCTGAAAGTTCTTTTTGTTTCTTTAACCATTCATCACGTAATGGAATTTCAGTGATCATTTTTTCTTGTGTGATTTTGTCAAGATCAACGTTGGTACCGAGATCGGCAGGACTCACAACTTTACCCAACTCATTTTCACCAAAACAACCAATCAACATTTCACCAGCTGAAGTGGTGATGAATAGAAGCCTGCCGTCACCGCTCCAACAAATGTCTTGTAAAGCATGTTGACTCACATCATTGGCAATAATTACCGGGGCGACACTGGCTGTATTCCAAATGGCTATTGTTGAATCAATTGACGCCGTGGCTAATATATAATAATATTTACCTTTATCGGGTGAGTTATCCAATGGATTTTGGTTTTCTGGATTAGAGTAAATACAAGGAGAAAACTGAGTCATTGTGCACTTGAAACCACGACCAGCTAAGCTGCACCAATTTTCCCAATGTCCTTTTTTCGTCTCTGGTTGGCTATTGCTCAATAGTGAAATCAATGACATCTTACCCTTTGCTGTATTAGGACACGATATGATTTTATCATCATTTGTGATTGACATTTTCCTGATAGTAGCTTTGTTGAGCTTACTACTATTGATTAGATCTCCTATTTTTTGTGATATTCTATAATTGAATTTTCTACCAGTTTCAGGATCAGATTCTAATGAATACTCAACAACATTACAAAATTTATCATCGCCTAACGTGAAAAGAAATTTGCTAGATGTGTGATCGAAATCTATCGCTTTAACCGCAACAGTGCTATCATCACCATGTTCCTGGTGTAGTTGTAAAGTACTTAAAATTGTGCGGTAAACCATATCGTAAATAATAACTTGATTGTTGATTGTCGAAAACGCAAGTAGTTGATCGTCTGCAGACCAAGAAAAGTCAAGGATGAGACCATTGACGTGTTTGAAAAGTTGCGTTATTCTATGTTTCTCAGGGTCATTCGCATCTTCTATAAGGTATATTTCGCCGTTTTTATACACTGCTACCAAAATTTTAGCATTTGATTTTAGGTTTGCATATTTCATTGTGGTTATTTTACTTCTAGATCTCACATTAATCAAAAAATCTGGCTTTTGCGCCTGCTCTATATCTGATCTATTAATTGATGGGGTTGATCCCACTTTCTCTGAGGCTGTAGTTATGCTCAGTTCAGTTTTCAGCTTTTTTGCGCCTTCCTCTGCTTCTGGTAGAATTCTTTCTCCGTTACAGGATTTGTCTTCAGTTGTGGTAGTATGCAGCAGCTGTTGTTGTTCCTGTGGATCAGATGGAGCGCTTTCGGGCATTGGCGCAGTTGAGGTAGGCTCTGTAGTTTCGACTGGCACTGTCACGGTTGGTATTAATTTTTGAAATTTAGACATAGAACGAATTGAAATGTTACCATCTCCACCCGCAGTGGCTATATACTCATTGGTTGAATTTATCGTTACGAGGTATGAGTTGGACTCTTTGAAAGGTGAGGTGAGGAAGTACATGAATGAAGACTGGAACTGATTCTTATTTGTAACTCAATTGGGACCCAATTTGGTATAGATATAGTGTAGTATAGTAGGATTAGTAATTTCCTTCGAATCTGTGGATGTCAGCTCTATGACAGGTCATTATAAACAGAGCTGAAGTGAAAGTTAGCTGCGTGAACGTGAAAGCCCAATGCTTGACATACAGGTCCATTTGATATTTGCTTTTCTGTGGGTCTTACATAAGCAATGTTTCCAAAATTTAGTGCAAAGGTGTATTTGAATATACTTCTGCCAGTACGATTTGTGTGTCACAAACAGCGAAGAAAAATTACTTCAACTTTGGATTTTGGATATCGGCAAATACTGCAGGCTTTCAAATATGTACAATCAGATAAAGGCATCTTGAAAGGTATAAAAACAAAGAGCACGAGCACAGAAAGAAGTATTAAGGACTTTGATCTTAAATGCTGCAACGCTATAACTGAATTTTTTGGATCAATTACCCAGTTTACCTACACAATACAGCTATACATCTCGCGCATATTTCAAAGCATAAAACTTCAAATATAGACAGATCCATCTATCAGACCCTAATCATAGCAAAAACACACACATAGCGCTATCCCATACAAGACAACATGGCTTCTACAGACTATATCAGCGACTCAGGCTCAGACTATACGGAGTATTGGATTGACTGGTTTCTAGGTAGTCGTGGCAATGAATATTTTTGCGATATTGACGTTGAGTATATAACAGATAGATTTAATTTGACGGGATTGAATCAATTCGTTGATAGAGTGTCGCTGCTAGTGGATATAATAACAGACAGGTCACAAATCAATGAAAACCAACCAGAACAGACAAGGCTGAAATTGGAAGATAATGCTAAACTTCTCTATGCCTTAATTCACGCAAGATACATTATCACGCTAAGAGGGCTAAGTAAGATGCTCGACAAATATAGAAACGGGGACTTTGGTTACTGCACAAGGGTGTACTGTCAGCTCACACCTCTGTTACCTGTTGGCTTAAGTGACACTCCAAGGGTTTCTTCTGTGAAACTCTACTGCCCAAACTGTGAAGATTTATACAATCCTAAATCATCAAGACATTCTTCAATTGATGGTGCGTTCTTTGGTACGTCATTCCCTGCAATGTTTTTCCAGACTTACCCAGAACTAATCCCAAGCCATAACGTTGAAATCTATACTCCGAAGATATTTGGATTTCAAATTCATGATCCTGCTAAATTGACAAGATGGAGATTACTACAGAAGGAGAAGCTAATTAAAGTTTTAGATGCACAAGAGATCCCACACGGAAAGAGTTCACCAGGAGGATTCGCTGAACCAGTTGTTGCGAACGAGGAAGCTTTGAAAACCTCTAGTGGTACTAGGAAACAAAGAAATTAAAAACTGTATATTACAAAGATTGGTTCTGTTTATCATGCTGATTTATTTTTCCACATACACCTTTTCATTCTTTCATCTCGCTAATTTTGCACTAGGTTATGCTATATCACACATGCTGCTGTTATATAGACCATTAATCTATATGAATATATGTAATTCTCTTTACTTTAATGTTAAACCAAACCACAACTCTTGCAAGTACTCGATAGTTCTTCAAAGAATAGGTCTTGATTCAGCCCCCTTTTTCACAATGCTTATCCGCAGTGTCACTATTATTGTGACTGTCTACAAATGACATTTTATTAGATCATATGTCCATTCTATTTATTTTGTTTGCTGAAATTAGATTATTTAATGAATGCACTCTGGGATGTGAGGTAGAGTGGGCATTGGTCAAAAGCTAAACAAGGTTCAGGAATCAGTTGTTAGATTCCTTTTTTTGGTTCGTATATTCGCTCTTTTCGGTTGATAACTGTTTCCGAGCAAGGCTTACTTCACAGTATTGTAGTATCATTCATTCAGTATCTTCTTACAGACAACTCATGCTTCTAGATTTTAATTTATATCAGACTCAAAGGAAGCAAAGGGCAAGTTTATAACAATAAGAAGTACCAGAGGTTAGAGAATACAACCTAAGTATGGGTCAAATGTTGGTATTCTGCATCGCATGTGTAATTGGATGGTTCAAATGTGTGGATTAACGAAGAACTGAGAGTCACTGGAAGAACTTCCATATGGCGGTAACTTTGTGTTTCTTAACCGCGGAAAAGTCCAATCACTCACATAAACTTATACTGGGAAAAACTCAATTAGCAGATTTTCCGGCATGTAGGGTATATATAAATTAAAAGGATTTTAATTCTACCGTAACGCCCAGGGAGTTGCAAACACTGAAACTTGGAATTTGAAACATAAACGAACTGAAAGGAGATTGTTTTATCTATAGAGCAAAAGTTATAAGAGAAAGCTTATTTTTAAAGTGTCCTTGATGTCTAGTATGGCCATCCATACCAGGTATAGAAAATCCTTGTATAAATGTAAATATGCAATGAATGAATCCAATCGGTAACCAGCACCAGGTTGAAATCCATTGTAATATCTTAATGAAGCAGCTTATTTCCAAGCAGTACCAGAAGCTCTTGGGCCGAACGCAATTTTTTGGCTGTCGATATCAATGACAGTAGCCAAGTTCTTAACCATATATTGACCAAAGATGATTTCAGTAGAATCAGAATCACTTAAGGAATCAATCATTAGCTGGCATAAATCGTAGGCGTCTTCGTAATATCTCCAAGCCAAATCTAATAATGGAACAGATAAGGTGGAATTATCATCTAAAACGAATTCAATTGTAGTATCCTTGTATTCAGAGCAGGTGATGAATGAAGGGTAGTCAGAGTTGTATGAGAAAGCAGCTTGAATAATGTCCAAGTACTGTTGCTTAGCTGATAAGGAGGTTGAACCTGTATCCACTAAAATTTTCTTGCCTCCAGTAGCTTCAACAGTGTTAGAACCTTGCTGAACTGAGTTGAAACCAACTGATAAGTCGATCTTAGAATTCATGTCAAAGAATCTGATGTCATCAGAAATAGTGGTATCGTAGCCACCGAATGAAATGGTTCCGGTGGTCATAACATCAGAACCCCAGTCCAAACCTTCAACACCGTATGAGAAAGAGACGATCCTTTTATCAACCAAACCTCCTTGAACCATCGAATCAACAAGCATGGTGTTGCTACCAACGTAATCTTCAGAGTAACCTAAACCAGCGTATGAGTAACCACCATTATCACCGTAGTAAGAAGAGGCTAAACCAAATTTGAAAGTGGTAGATTCAGTGCCGTCTAGCGATAATTTGTCTGTAGCGAACCTTCCAGAGGCACCGAAATCAGAAAAGTACGTCACAGAGAAGTCTTCATTGGACTGAACGTAGGAGCTGGATTCGGAGGCAGTAAAGCAAGAGCCACCTTGACATAGTTCATCGCCTGAGCCAAAAACTGTTGAGTCAGCAGCCCATAATTTGAAAGAGCCGGTATCGGCAACAACTGTTATCTTTTGAGAAGGAGTGCCTAAGTATAATGGGAAAGTACATAAAGTTTGATGGATGTCTGAAGAGACTGATAATAAATCATCTCTCTTCATTAGCTTCTTCATGTTGATATCATGAATGAGGGTGGAGTTTTTGTATCTAATGTCGGATAAGTAAGTAATAATTCTTTGTGGGTCCTCAGAAGCCAAAGCAGAGGCAACCAAAGTGGAAGCAATCGCTAATAAAGTCGTGAATTGCATCGTATTTATGCTTCTTGTTTCTTAAAAATTAAAGCTTGTATGTTCCATACATATTTTGAGAAAGGGCGTATCTTCGATCATTAAATGACGGGAAGGATTAAGCTTCCTTATATACTCCACAACTTCAGGCATAATCTCAGTTTTGATGTTCACTTAAAATCTGCGTGATAACGTATGAAATACATACACTGATTTGTGTTTTTTACTTAATGTAACTCACAAAGACGTGACATAAGCAGTAGCCCCAAATGCAATTTCATAATAAGTGGTTTCCCTCGATGTGGAGACAAAAACAATATGAAAGAACTACATTGAAGTATTACTTACTTTTGTATTCAACAATGGATACCACTGCGCGCTTCAACACATCTTGATAGACATAATGAAATTCTATAATAGAGTTCCTCCTTTGCATGCATTGAATACTGCATGCCGTAGGGGCCGTGCAATATGCAGTAATATGTATCAGAGCGCGTTTAGGTATTACTTTGTATATCCAGTATATAACAAATTTGCTGGTTCAGGGTTTTACTGACTAATCCTCAGCCTGAAATCGATCACCAACCGTGAGGGAGACCGTGTGTGTATATACTCCAAAGGCAAAATCAGGGTATATGTAATAAAAGTGCTAGTAAGAGAAAAACAGATAGAGTGCTGTCGATCTCGAGCTAAACCCCTTTCAGATCAAGTTTCGAAACCCTTTATTTTACAAAAAGGGTTCTTATATCTATATCAGACATCAGCATCTTTTGGTAACTTATGACCAATTTCAGATCGGTTGAAGTAGTTGTCCAGTTTCTTTCAAAGTTTGAACATAAGAAAATTAATCCGTGCGTATATACTTGGTACGAAACCTGGATTAACTTTTATCGACTATTTCTTAATTTGATTTTGTTTATATCCGTGGAAGCTGTTGAAATTCTCCCCAATCTCAACTAAGCTTTTACCTTTGATATCGTATTGATTAGTTATATTAACATCGTTTTACCTTCGTCCTAAAACACTCAAATAAACACGATGGTATCAAACTCTATTGCGCGTTCTACCAGTAAGGTTAGAGCTCGGTTTGTGAAGTTTCTTACTAAAATCACAGCGAATGTTTAAATATGTGCGGCTCTGAGTCTGCAAATATACGTAAATAAATGCGACCAGATCTGGCGTCTCCTTTTGGCAATAAGTTGAGTATTTGTTAGTAAATAAATAGACCCATAGAGCGAGAATAATCCCTTTAGCTTAGAGGAATAATTTGTACAGTTGATATCAAATATCATATGCTTCATCTTATTCATATAACTTGTGCAACATATTGGCTACTTATATATAAGGAAAGATGAATAAGAAATAGATAGAAGCCATCCGTGTATTGGTAATACAAATAGAGTTTTGGTTCTGGTTTTGGAATGTTGAACGAATATGACCGTGTATCACAAGTGGTGATTTATAGTGCTTGTTGAACGCTATTCAATAGAGCAGTATATATATATTTATTTACTTCCTCTATTGTTCACTGTTCAAGGCTCTACCTACATGATCGGAATCCTGCCCAATGTAATTATTGTACATGGGAGTTTCCCTTAACTTAGCAATTTATTGCAGAATAAGTACTAGCGGCTATTATTTGAGACGCAGTGAACTTTATAGCGTGCATAATTTAAGATCAGTACTTTTCTGTATTTGAGGGCTACTTGAAAGCTCTTCAGAAAGTTCTATACGTCCTGTTATTATTCAATTAAAATGTAAATATCAACCAGGTTTGGAAATATCAGTAAAAAATGATGATCATATAAGAGATGGACTGACTCTTGGAAATCGGGACACACAGCCCCATATCGAGTCTTATAGCACTGATATTCCAAGCTCTTAAATGTTCCTCACAAGGAGCCTTAAGAGATGTAACCTAAAGCCCTAAAGCCCAACCTTAGAAGTGATACTCTAAATTGATGAAACTTAGCTATTCTTCAGAAATCATCCCCAATGTTAATTCGAGTTTGGCGTAATTTCACTTTAAAGCGTCGAGGATCAATTATTGTTTAAATGTCTGGATCAAGATGACCATTGCGATCAGCGAGGCTTTTAAATGGTAGGTTGCTCAAAATATCGTAGCCACTCACTGTGTTCAAGACATTACTTGGAGTATAACCAAGTAATGTGTTGAGCGATACGTAACATTATAAATATAAGTTAGTGAATTTGATATTGGCAGTTTTCGTTTTCTGGTTGACATCTATATGAATACCTACTTCAATCATTTAAAGACATGATAGATCAAGTCTTGGAAGCTTTGGTTGAAGGTCCGCGAGTAGTTGGGATCTGCCGACACAAACTGTGGGGCTTGCTTGCATTTCACAGGACCAAAATAGGTAACCCTCCTTACTGAATTTGTGGTGCGAAAGTCGATGGTCAACTTATCAATATAATATATTATCTTACACACTACATACAATTATAGATAGGCTTTCAATGCAATTTAGGCAGGATTAAATTAGCCATGGCAAAAGTAACCCCAAGTAGGACTCTTCCACCGAAATGTTCAGTTACCATCGACGCTTCTTCCATCGAAGCAATTTCCAGATCTGGCCAGAAATGAGACTTTGTTGGTACTACCGACCTAGACGATTAACATCGTCTCATATCCACCCCCACGCTGGTGTTCATTAGTTAGATTGAAATGAACACCAGCGAAGCTTATCATTACTATACAACTGCAATTACTCATCTAAATAATAATAATAGAAGTAAATTAATCTTGGCATGGTACGTAGATTAATTTCCCCGCGATGCGGTTCACGTGGCCCCGGTAAGTTGACAGTTTTGCGGGAGGATAACAAAACAAACACATATTGGCTTTTTTGGTTGCTGATTTCAGATTGGAAGGTGGCAGTATATAGTGTTACCACCGAATAATAATACGCAGTCCTCCATCTCTTCACCAAGGTAACCCAGACAGATTGGAAAATGAAAGAACGAATGTTCTAACGTTCCATTGGCATGATACATATAATCTATTTTATCTCACGTGCTGCTCGAATGACACATCTCTAACAGTTATAGTTAGGATGATGATGATCTGCACTAAGTGCGTACATTAAGGAAAACTGTGCCACATTCGCTTCACAACCTTGAACTGCAGTTGAGCTGGCTCGCTATCTGGTACTAGAACTAAACAAAGGTCAAAGCTTGGTTTATACTTGTTTTGGACCGTTCAGGAATATATTTGAAGTATTGAAAATCAAGATACTAGTTATTTGACTTCTGGAATCAGTTGAGAAACTTATAAGACACTTCGTTACGCGTAGGGTACTTACTCTGAATTGAAGAACATGGGTAAAGAATTCCAGTAGACCTTGCCCATGTCTCAGGCTTCGATCATCATGCAAGTGATTTCCTTTCCTACCTAAGAGTATTGAAGGATAACAAGCGCAATGCCAAGTATATTACTTGAGTTCTAACAGTGCTTTGAGTGAAAATCTTTCGGGATCACTTTCTTCTACTTCTTAAAACAGAACTTTTAGGAGTTTGATATACTAGTCAAAGAAATCATAAGAATGTGAGATTTGAATGTAATAACGATGCTATTTCTCAAAATTCAGCGTGTAACTAAAAAGATTCAATGTTTTAGTTGATATGGACTAATATCAGGACTTTTCTAGCTTTAAATAGGAGACTGTGCCTACTCAAAAACTTCAAACTCTGGTAAAACATTGAATTTGAATTTAGGACTTTTTCAAACTCTTTGAAGAACTGAAATCTAAGAATTTCAGCCCAGCACAAATTGCTGCTTGCAAATTAAATTAGAATAATAAAAGAGATCATTCAGAACAATCTAGAGTTTGCGGACTAAGTCATAACCTAAAGCTATCAATGCAAACAGTACTCTGTAGTATTTCTGAGAAGTTTACGTATTGTGGCATATGAAATTCTTTTTGAGGGTGCACTATTTGTTACTACATTTCTTTACTGTTAGCTTTTTTCAAACAAGCCGACCTTTCAACTGCGACAATAGTATATTTTATTTTAATGCAAAGCGACTAAGTCAATAACTCTGAAGATATAAATTGGACATGATGCGTGGAAGTGTATGCACCCAATTACATCTCCAAATACAGTAAATAAGAAACACGGTTAATATTGTGTGTCAGAGGTAAGCTCACTCAGTAGTTGAGGTTTGCTCTAAACAAGGGTTGTCTAGGATATGCTTATATGTACATCTTCAAAAATTCTCCGAGTGAATTACATTTCTCAGATTGACACCAACGATGGAACTTTGGAGCTGGAGTGTACGAAATTTGGAACACGGAGAAAACTCTGGCTATAATAGAGGCCTACAGGATAGCTGGATTATTAGTGAGAGCCATTTGGAGAGCTCCTGCGAATTTACGTTAGGGTTCTTGGCATAAGCAGCACCTGCATCAAGTGGAGGGAGATTCCGTATTCTTCTTAGATTTAATAATCAATAAAACATCTAAGGATAAATCCAATTCTGACCTCATTCTTTGTCCTGAAACGGATCATGTCAGCATGCGTCTTTGCTTCAAGTTAAGGATGCAAGTTTCAAGCAAGCCGATTTTGTATTCTGAAGTTTGTGTACTGTTGCAAACCTGAAACAAAATCTAAAGCTGGTGCAGAGAAGAATTGATTTATATACATGGCTTGATCAGCATACTCGTTTACTCGCTTTTAAGACGCCAGCTTTGGATCCTCAACATTCGTAAATGCAGGTTTAGCATTCCGGATCAGAGATCTTCATGAAACGACTTGTTTTTTTAACTCAGGTGGCTAATTGAAAAAGAAATTCAGCATATGGATGGTGATGTTTACTGCAGGGAAAATAATTTGCATCAAGGTATATATGTATGGTGGGTTGGATCCAGAAGCAATTGCTCTCAAAATTTTAGTATTCACTAATCTCATCAGGGTTTGTTAATAGTAGCGCAGCAAATTTGTTTTGTGGTAAATCCACATTCCCACCATAATGGATGTCAGCTGCTTATCAAATTAGGCTAAGGTCTCGGTATTATATATATGCTCCTAATGAAATAACCATAATAATAATGACACTAAGGATATACTCAACCGTCGCTGGTGAGCGGCAGCGCAATTCGTAGAAGTACACATGGTGATGCATATTCTATTCCATGACAGGTGCCCTTAGTGTGGGAAGGGCTGCCCAACTGTTTTAGTGTTTCTTTTACTACTCAACTTGTTATTATGAAGGGTATCGGCTGACAGTTGAACCAACATGGAAGCTGTCCCAACCATCAGAATAAATTGATCCATAAAACTGAAAAGTAGGCCTGTATATATAAATAAAGCCAAGGTCGTAAATCACAAGGTATCAAACATCTACCCTAATACCGTTCAGGGTACAACGGACTACTGCCAGGGTGTAGAATGTACACATATCTTTCTCCTTTAACTCAATATCCCTTAAGATAATCCAGTGTATCCCAAGTGCTACAAAAGAGCTATTGCTCTAGAATGGTCCACTGATGAATGCTACATACGTACGAATATATATTGATTCCAGACAGTACACCAAGTTGGTAAGCGACAAGGCATAGTTAACAAATTGTCCAAAGACAAATCGAAAATACCTTGTTCAGAACTAAGACTTATCAGATTCTGCACTAAATTATAATGCTGATAGGGCTTCCTAAAATTGGTCAAAACCAGATCTCAAAGATTCTATCATGATTCTTCAGGGATGGTTAAATTGTGCATTTCTTTAAAACGTTGATAATTCATTATTTATGTCACAATATTTACCAAAACGGTGAATGCTGCTGGATAGACTCTAAGTATAGAGCAAATGCTACGAGGAATCCACGGTCTTTAATAGCTGCAAAGTACGCTTAATTGCTAGCTACTTATCTCAACTAACTCAGTTCCCTATGTAGAAGCTAAACTTGCATTTCTCAGGGTATCTTTTGTACCGTATTTATCTAACGGTAGGGAGATTCTCAAATTAGAAAATCATTGAAGTTGTGAAGGTCTTCTGTATATTAAGCCTACCTCATAGGGAATACTGCATCACAAAGATCAGATCGCAACAAAGAACCACCTCTTCCCAAACTGCATCATATGACCTTTCTAAGGGGTATTTAGCTGTTTAAAGCAAAAACCCTGTTTGGTATCCTGAATCAAGCCATGCCCTGAATGAACCATTTCGGTGGTGGTTCTAGTTCTGCTGTTCCGACTCAGAATAATAATTAAAGCTATTAAGTTACTATCCACTGAGATGAAAGCATCTTATTTATACAAAGAGCAGACAAAGAGATGACTAGAATGTAAGTGAATATAACTGAATAATATATGAGTCTGTCTATTCAAAATTGAATGAAGGCCTGCAGAATAATAGATGAGACCCCAGACGAACTGAAACTGCATGTACGGAATCTTCGAAATTCCGTTTTTGTTGCAACGCTGTGTGCATTCTGTAGGGAGACAACCTGTTGTTCGCAAGCTACAAACCTATTTGGCCGATTCATATTCCAAATTTGTAGGCCGCTTTCCCATTATTTATTCATTCGTGAACCTAGCCTTGTGTGTGAAGCACTTCTCTGTAATAGAGAAACTATTAATTAAAGAATCCATAATTAATAATATTCTATGATAAATATCAATGGTATGTTTAGCAAATTTATCTGGGTTTTATACGGTTTTTGAACTGAATGACAAGGAGCATACCCAAGGCCTTCAATGAGATCTAGGATCTTGACACCTTTGAAAGTACTCCTGCTTACATCAATTACCGTCAAATTGTATGATGTGGTCGAAAAGCCGTATTGTCTTATCAATCGGAACGCTTCTTTGGATGCTCCTTTGGGCTATTGTGAGACAGATTTATGTCAGTCCCATAAGGTGGCGCAACAGCATAGTCTTGGGGCAACATCAACCGAATCAGTCCATGTTATTACCATTGATAGCTGTATTTATTTTATGGTCAGAGGTGAAATGGGAGAGATAGCTCAGCTCGATTCTGGTTGATTTACATTACTTTTCTGGCAATGCCTTGTTATAAGGGTGCTTTTCTGATTTTATACTTATTCGTTCATCTATTGCTGGTATTAGCATTTTGTTCATAGATGACTTTAGAACGCCGGAACTGGGAGAATCTTCGTAAAACAGTACAATGATAATCTCACGGGTTATCCTCCATTAATGTTGGCCTTACTAAAAAGCTTGTCCTGGTTGTGTTATCTCCTTTATTGGGACTAAATATGCCTACAATTAATATTAATAGTAATATATGAGGCAATCATAAATAATACTTATTACTAAGCTCACCAAGAGTATTCGACTATAAACAAAAGGCTAGATTTAAGAAGATAAAATGGAAATGATTTTTTCTATTATATATTTGTTTTCTAGCCTCCCATATGTTTTAGTTTAATCCTTAGGTATACGAGATGGTCCCATTGAGGGAACCTTTCGAAACACAGCCTTGACAACTCAAACGAGAATCATATTTGGCGCACACAACTGTAATTTTTCATAGGGAAACATATCCTTTTTTCAACTATCATTTCATATCACATCACTTTTCCACGTATGTAAATACCGTTAACTTTTACAGTTATTAGTTAAGCTATTCAATTCATTCATTTGAGTACATTTTTGGTATAATAGATTATAAGTATACGTCAATCGAAGCTTCTTCCACAGATGGGAGATTACGCAAGAAATTATGTAATGCCTAACAGACCAATTGATAATGATAAATTAGGTTTTCAAAGATTGGATTGGATGTACCTGAATTGGTAATGACTAGTCTAAATATGAAGAAACAATTCCTATGAACATATGACTCCTTGTCAATAAAGAATTAGCGATCTTAATCAATTCCATTCGTTATTTTGTTTTATACATAACGGCCGACTGCTGAGCTTGGACCAAGAAAAATCTGAAAATGTCACAAGAGGAAGAGTCAAGAGTAATTGAGAATCCGGACTTAATGCACATTTCGCCTCCGCCAGGTACGCTTAACGGGGTAAACAATGACATAACAGACAAAGAGAAATTACAAGATATCCACATAGTAAATCCAATGAGTTTTTTTCAAAAGGACACAAATGAGAGGAAGACTTCTAAGGCCGTTGTTCTGCTTAATCAAAAAATCAACTTACCGGCCGAATTCTTCTTGGAAGTGTGGAGAAACTCAACCATCAAGATATGTGGAGATGGGGGTGCCAATCAACTATACGACTACTGTCAGGAGAATAACATAAACCACAACAACATGCTACCTGAGTTTATAATTGGTGACCTGGATTCTATCAGAGAGGATGTCAAGCTATTTTATGAAGCTAAGGGCATCCCTGTCAAGGCGCAATATTCTCAATACTTTACTGATCTAAACAAAGTTATATCACTGATTACATTGAGAGTCCATTTGCCTAATCTTGACTTGTCCGATTACAATGATTACGATGAGGTGAGCACAGCCGAAGAAAATATATTGAAGAATACCAGAGGTGAGTATGACTTACTGCAGGAAGTTAAGGTTTTCTTGGTTGGCTCAATAGGTGGTAGGTTCGATCAGACTATATCCACCTTATCCCAACTAATCAAGTGTGATTCTTCTAGACCAAATTTCCGATTCTATATGGTCAATAATGAATATCGTGAGTTTGTGCTACTACTGAGAAAAGGTATGAATTTTTTTACTTTATCTCGTGATTTTAGATTTTATGAATCTGCCGAAGATTGCTGCCCTGAGTTTTTCAGAAATGATACTACGTTCAAAAGAAAGCTGACCACTGTTGGATTGCTACCCCTTTTTGGTGCCGTCAAACTTAATAGTATAGGTTTGAAGTGGGATGTCAAAAATTGGGATTCTGCAATTGGAGGGAATGTGAGTTCGAGTAATCTACTCGTTGGAGATAATGGTTTCTATGTAGAGTGTTCGGGACCTATTCTTGCTAATATTGGTATGGATTAGATTATACACAGATACGCAATGCCAACTTGAATGGTACGTATTTTACAGTGTACATTATATGAATCGTTTTTATTTTCAGTTATTGCATATGTACAGACATGCCAATAGGCTATCGCAAAAGAAGAAAATATTTACAAAACTTCAAGTAAAAATAAACTGTACAAAAGCAAACACAGCTCAAGCAATCCGTAAAAGGAACATTAAGAAAAAAATTAGCTAAAAGTCATTCATATTTGGAAGTTTGAATCCTTACTCAACTGATTCAAAAATGCCTCTAAGTTTAACTCTTTACTCATTTCATCTGGCGTAAAGTGATCACGGTATAAGTCACTAAAACCATGTGATCCACCAGGAGTCTCAAGACCACCTTTAGAGTTAGCCAACTCGCCTGTAACATTGCCCAAGTTACCAACCTGCCCAAATGAGTAAAGTCCCGCCTTACCAACATTGAAGATCGGATCATTTGCAGCGGCGGAAGGCATATCGGTTTTGGGGTTCGAGTTACCTGTAGAAGGCGATGCCGATGATGGTCCTGCCATATTTAGTTCACGGGCGCTGGGGGTTGAATTTCCATGTTGAGAGCCATTTCTAACACTTGGAGTATTAACATATGTATTACTGAATAAAGAAGATGCATCTGAACTCATCACAGTATCGAGGTGATGTTGCTCTTGTTGACTACCACTAGATTGGGAACCTACAGCAAACACGGTGAAATTCAAAGGCTTTGTACGAGATTGAGTCTCTTGAGTCAATGATGAGAACATCTCGTCCTCCGTGTCAAAGAGAAGCCCTTGGAAAGATGGCATGTTCCATGGCGACGGAGTTAGACCATCATTATTTGTATCCAACCCCGAATAAGAATCAGTTCCGGAGGGTAGCATTTCTGGATACTCTTCTTTAACGCGTTGATTCACATCTTTCAATGGTGATTTACCGAAATATGAATTGTTCATCTCAATATTCGTAAGAAGCTCCTCAAAATTTTCACTTTTTGAATTCTTGAAAAAGTTAATAAAGATCTTGATTAGCATAGTTGTTCTCCACATCTCGAAATATTCGTTCTTAAGCTTCATACAGTTGTGATAGTACTGTTGAATATATTGAAACAATATCAACATCAACTGATCATTTGTGCTGTCTGCAGTATTCACATTCAACCAATTCAAAGTAACCACAGAATCTGTAGAGTTGTTAAATTTGCTCAATGTAGTTTCATAGCTCACTTCGTCGTTACTAAAACTTCTTAAGAAAAGAGAAAAAACCCAGAGTAGAGCACGTTGAGAGTTACACTGCATTCTACTTGCAATCAACTTTTCGCAACCATTAGACAGCTTTCTGAAGCTCTTGTACATCTTTTGATGGCCATGCAAGGTATAGTTCAGATTCAAGAAGGCGGCAAAATCAAAGCATATTTTGAACAAAATCATGGATGACTCTGTAGCTTTGATGGCAAGCTCCAACTTTTCGTCAGTGTTTTCAGGATCCTCGTTCATATATAACAAATAATTCAAAACAACGTGTAACGATAACAAGTTCAATTTAACTTCAAGTTTCATTAATTTAGGAACATTGAAAATTTTTTCAATCGGATCATCAATCTTGAAATTATCAGGTAATTCAGACCCATCAACAAGGTCATAAATACCAGTGACATTATTCTCCATATATGCTTGAACTTTAGAAATCAAAGCCATAAATTCAGATTTCTTAGTCACATTACCGGTTGATGTTGTATGACAAAGTTTAACTGCCTCCCTTATCAACAAACAACATTTATAAGTTAATTCAATGTCTCTATTGATAGCATTTTCCTTGACTATCCATTTTAATTCTTTATCAGTTGTATTCACCGACGCACCTTTTCTGAATCTTTTCAAGATAGCACTGTGACGGGTATTGAGCATTGGTAGCTTGATATCAAATTCTTCATTACAGATGATCAAAGGAGAGCCAAAGTCAAATGAGTTCATAGTATCCAGCCAAAGTAACTTGTAGTAAATTCTTCTCCACAAATTCTTAACTCTGAAGTCTTTGAATACATTAGGGAAAAAGTCTGGATCTCTATAAGATCCGAGGACTCTACACATTTGAATAAGTAAAGCTAATGATAGTGAACATTCGTAACTTTCATTGTTCAATTCAGGAGAATGAGTCTGATATAGTCTCAATAACAATAGAACTTGCACATTTCTTAAAGTTACCTTCTTGAAAATACTTTCAGCACCAGGCAACCCAAGAATTAAACTTTTAGCAAGCTCAACAAAGCTGTCATCAATCACAATATTTGACTTAATCACCTTGGCAATATCTACGCTCTTGACAAGCGAAGGATCTTCATAAAATCCTGAAATATCGATGGTCAAATAACTGAATCTTAACACAATTAACAATAAACTAACAATAGACGTGTTCTGGATATGGCCAATATGAATTTTTGGGGTATCAAACTTATCAGTGAACAAAACGTAACTAATTTCTTCTCTAAAAATTGATTCATCAACATAGGGGAGCAAATAATATGCGTATTCAAAGAAATTATCAATCAATGCATTGATGGCAAACATTGGGGGTAGTAATGCATTAACTTTCTCAACAAGCTCGTGATCAACGGAAGTAGACGAAGTAGACGAAACTAGAGTTGATCCACCCTTTCCATTCAATCCACCTTCAAGACAGTAATCCGGATCAGCATATGCATGCTTCTTTTGCAAGTCATTATGCAGTTCAAATGAAGAAGTTGGTTTAACCTGTTGTGATTTTATGTAATCTTTATACTGTTCTTCATGTCTTGACATATATCTGGAGAACAAAGAGCCTAGCTCCGCATCAGAAAAAAAGAATGTAGCATACGATGTTGTCCCTGAATGTAGTAATCTGTTCTCTTTAATAACCATCTTGTCAAACTTTTCTATTAATGATACAGCTGGATCCTCTTTTTCATCTTTAAATAAAGAATCAGGGCTGCTGTCTGAAGCCACAGAAAGCAGCAAGTCATTATAGTCGTTAATATCAATATTGTTTGCTTGCAAAATTTTTTCCATCTTGTTCACCTTCATCTTCAGCTTAATGATTTCACTGAAAAGTTGAACCCTGCTTGCATTTTCATTGATAATACTCGCATAGCGACAATTGTCTTCTGTTTTGTTTTTAATACATCCACCGCATGGCTTTTGCTTATCACATTTCATCTTTTTCTTTCTGCATGCTTCACATGAGATAGGAACACGATTTCTCGTTTTTTTCACTCCACTGTTTGAAGAATTCAGCATGTTTATAACTTAATATACCAACTATTAGTCTGCCAGCTCTTTCTTAATTGGATAGACAGTAAACGATTTGTAATGGTAAAATTTGCCCTTGTAGCTGAGGTTTATAAAGGCATATAGAAGTTTGCGAATTCCAGAAGTTTAATAAAATTATTGGCGCAGTGCGAAACTATGGGGAGATTAGAAGGATAATCGCCGGTGCCTCATTTTGACAGAATACGTGCGGGATTATTCACTTCCAGAAGAGCAGGTTCATAAGGATACACCAAAATAGTCAATATAAGTTGAAAAAGGACTGAAAAAGACAAAATCGGAGAAGAGGGTATAAGATAGTAAGAATAAAAATAACAACATAACAAATAGAAGTTGAATAAAAAATTATAAAGGGAGTCAGGAAAGCAACTAATAATGAAAGCTGGATCGGATAACAATTAAATAAAACGCTAAGTCTACCTGAGATGGAACAGACCAACTTATGACATAGTAATAACAATGCTAACAAAAATAAGATAAAACACAGCAGCAGAAAGAAAAAAGATGAAAGGAACCACCGCTCACCAAGCATCAATATAAAACCCACACAATTAATTTAAGATAACAAGGAAATAAAATCGTACCAGAAGACCATTCATTGATTTAGTATTCCTCTTCTTCTTCTGGGAATGAATCGGCACCTAACTCAACGTAATCTCTTTCTAAAGCTGCCAAGTCTTCTCTAGCTTCCGCAAATTCACCTTCTTCCATACCTTCACTGACATACCAGTGAACGAAAGCTCTCTTCTTGTACATCAAGTCGAACTTTCTATCAATCTTTTGCCATGCATCTGCAATAGCGGTAGTATTTGATAGCATACAAACAGCTCTGTTAACATCGGCTAATTCGGAATCTTCAGTTTGAGTAGTTTTTTCGAAACAAATACCGATCTTGAAACCGGTTGGGCACCAGTCAACTAATTGAACCGTTTTCTTGGATTTAATGTTGGCAACAGCTGTTTGGACATCTCTGTTAACGACATCACCTCTGTATAACAAACATGTGGCCATGTACTTTCCTGTTCTTGGATCACACTTGACCATTTGGTTACCTGGTTCGAAACAGGCAGCAGTAATTTCAGCAACTGAGTTAGCTTCATGAGTGATTCTTGACTTGGAAATAACTGGGGCATAAGACACTAACGGGAAATGAATTCTTGGATATGGCACCAAATTAGTCTGGAATTCGTTTAAATCAACGTTCAATGAACCATCAAATCTTAAAGAGGCAGTAACCGAAGAGACAACTTGAGCGATCAAATTGTTCAAGTTACCAAAGCTTGGTCTTGCAATACCCAAGTTCTTTCTGCACATTTCATAAATAGCTTCGTTATCGACCATAAAAGTACAGTCAGCATTTTCTAAGGTGGTGTGTGTAGTTAAAACGGTGTTATACGGTTCAACAACGGAAGTGGAGACTTGTGGAGCTGGATAGACAGCAAATTCCAATTTAGCCTTCTTACCGAAATCATTTGAAAATTGTTCTAAAAGCAAAGAACCTAGACCAGAACCGGTACCACCACCTAAAGAGTGAGTAAATAAGAAACCTTGTAAGCCGTCGCATTGATCGGTCATCTTTCTGACTCTGTCAGTGATGTCATCTAATAGCTCTCTACCAACTGTATAGTGGCCTCTGGCATAGTTATTTGCTGCATCTTCTTTACCGGAAATCAATTGATCAGGATGGAATAAATCTCTGTATTTACCGTTTCTAACTTCATCGATGACATTTGGTTCTAAGTCAACATACAAAGCTCTTGGAATATATTTACCGTGACCGGTTTCACTGAAAAAAGTGGAAAAACCTTCTTCACCACCCTTTGGTCTTGTTAGACCTTCTTGTAAATGACCATCTGGAGTAATACCGTGTTCCATGGAGTATAATTCCCAACATGAGTTACCGATTTGACAACCAGCTTGACCAACTATAATAAATCAAAAAATACATAAATATCGGAATGTTATAATGTTAGTAAAAGACCTTATAATCATTTAATCTAACTGAATATCAGCCATTAGTAATAACATAGCATTACATGTGAATCATTGGGTTGGGGAAAACTGCAGGTTGGTGAGCCAAATTGATTCAAAGATACATACCATTAACTGAAATAACTTCTCTCATTTTGATGTATTTGCTTGTTTGACTAATAAATCACTTTTAATAGAAAGTAATGACCGTTATAAGATAAATAGAGAAACAAAGATAAGTCTTCTAAGATAGATGACATTGTAGTTTATAGAATTTCGCCTTGTTTGTTATTGATTTGTTTACAATTTGGAAACAACAAAAACGAACGCCAAAATTCCCTGCTTGTTTCTTTGTTCTTTGGTTACGCAGCGCTGTGCTTTTGTTTACAAAGATCCGTTTTGGGAACTTAAGAGAGCGCTTGCTCTTTTCATTGCTATCAAATGGTGCAAGGATGTTCCAGCATAAGCTAGCCGCCACCTTGAATCATAATACACATTCTAGCTTTCTTTAGTTCAGACAAGTCAGTCCATCACACTTCGTTACTTAAACCTTTGATTCTGGATAGAAACATTCATATTCGACAGAAAAACATTTGCTCCTTAGCTTAGTACTACTTATCTAAATGCAGTAGATAAAAGAACATAATCAGGGCAACGGGTAGCTCAAGGTACAGAATCATACCATACCAAAAACAGAAAGAGCGGGAAACTTTTAATTGTGACACTATCCTTGTGGTACACATAGACATAGAATACCAGCCTCAAAAGTACAGCCACATCAAATTACTCACCAGCCGCAATTTGATGTTACCCCACACTTTCTGGACAGGGACCATTCCCAAAAAGCTTAATTAGTAGTCAGTCAACTGCCCTTTGGGCTTAGGCTGTTCGTATAACACCACAATAGAATGTCGGAAACTTTCTATTTTTGACATTTCTGCTTCATACTATTTCCTTATATTTGCTGTTCTATGGACAATAAGCAAATGCAAATGTCTCAAGGACTAAAAATTTGTCTCATGCTGGTTTCAGTCCACCTTTCGGTCCACCTTTCAGTCTTCGTTCGCAGAATATTTCCTGTGCGGTCAGTCAATATATACTCGGACCTTAAAGTAATGACCAGTTTTGAGGTTTCTGAAATGAATTCTCAAAGCTTTACTAAAATGCCGTAATTTTCTTTACCATGGCACTTTTCCAATATTTATGATCCGAAATTCGCCAGTTTATTCTAAACCTTCAATTACCGAAAACTCTGCTATGGGAAAGGCAATGACTACTATCCTGGATTCTTAATCGGGGAGAAAGGAGCTAAAATCTTTTGATTTAGAATTGTGACGTAATATCAAAGAAACAATAGCGGATAAATTTATGGGGTGCCCGGATTTACTTCCTTCTTCATTTTTTCCAAATTTCATGTACAAGCTTTGAGAGTTTTTCTGTTACTTCCCAACATTTGCTTTTATAGATTGCATTTGGTCACTCAAAGGTGACTAAATCATGGGGATTTCCATTCTAAATCTGATCTAAATTCCTTTTTTGCTCTTTAAAGTTTTATGCAATCAATCCGATCTTATAAATTGACCATCAAGTTTCCAATTACTCTTTCTTTTATCGATATAAACTGTGCCCACTTTTATTTTTCGACTTTATCTCTACTTTTGATTCAATAACTTTTAGAGTGAGGCAAAACAAAATGAAGTACAGTAGAAGGTTGTTTTTTTCACTCTGTGTAGTTAGCGATATTGTTTGTGCTTTGACTGGTGTTGATTTTAATGTTGCTGAAGAGGCCTCTTACTTTGACCAAGACTCTCAGACTTACTACTTCCAACAAGATAGAATTTTAGGAACTGCCAAGTATAGTGCTTACAATTCATATGTCGATCAACCTTATGTTGCAAACGGTTACATTGGCTCTAGAATCCCCAACTTAGGATTTGGCTTCTCTTATGATCAAAACGAGAACTTGACTAGTTCAATGTTGGATAATGGTTGGCCGTTGTTCAATAAGAGATTCTCTGGGGCTTATGTTGCTGGCTTCTACGATGCTCAACCTAATACCACTGGCACCAATTTTCCTGAGCTATTGGCAGATGGTGGATACGAAAGTGTCATTAGTGTTATTCCTCAATGGACTGATTTCGGTATCTCCTTGACTGTTAACGACACTGAATTCATTTTAGACCCTCAATTAACAAATGAAACTAATTTTGGTGAAATCAGCAATTATGCTCAGGAATTATTATTATCTGATGGTATGGTAGTTACATCGTATACTTGGCTTAATTTAATCAACGTGAAGATTTCTGTTGTTGCCCATATGGATATTGCAGCTTTGGGTTTGATGCATTGGGAACTTTCCACCAATTCTTCGGAGCCCTTAAATATCACAGTTATGGATGTGATTAACTTCAACACTGCCCAAAGATGCCAATTGGAGGAAGTCAATTTTGATTCTGACGGTATTTACATGACCGTTCACCCAGATGGAGTTGATTATAAACATGCTTCAATTTATTCTATAGTTGACTTTGAAGATGGCTTTGAAATGGAATATAACGTTACTGCATCCCAAGTGTCACTTACCGGTTATATTATTCTAAGTGAAAATTACACATCCTTTACCAAGTATGCTGGTGTTGTTTCTGATGACCTGCTCTTTACAAACTCATCGTCGTTTACTTTTGATACTGCTAAGGAGATTGCTTTAGCTGCTTCAAACTCTTCATGGGATGATTTAATTGAAACTCACAATGAAAGCTGGTCAGATTTGTGGACGGACACAAAAGTTGAAATTACTAATAATCCTTACTTATCCATGGTTGCAGAGGCTAGTATCTTTCATTTGTTGGCTAATACAAGATCTGACTCTACCAACTTAACAAGTGCATTAAGCGTAGGCGGTCTAAGCTCTGATTCCTATGCTGGTATGGTTTTTTGGGATGCCGACTTATGGATGCTCCCTGCTTTGTTACCGGTTGCCCCTGATAATGCTGTTGCAATTTCAGATTATAGGTACTTTATCCATGATCAAGCCAAAGCCAACGCTGAAGAGTATGGTTATGATGGCTCTGTTTACTCATGGACATCCGGTAGATGGGGCAACTGTACTGCTACTGGTCCCTGTATTAATTATGAGTATCATTTGAATGCTGCTATTTGCTATTCCATTTGGAAGATGTATCTAGCGGGTTCTATCGACGATGACTATTTAGAAGAGTTCGGATGGCCAATATTAAACGACACTGCTACATTTTTCTCTGAATATGTCAAGCTTAACGACACACTTGGAAAATATACAACTTTCAATTTGACTGATCCAGATGAATACGCAAACCATGTCAATAACGGTGCTTATACCAATGTTGCTATATCCCAAGTTATGAAATGGACTACCTTGATTGGAAATCATCTTGGCTTGGAAGTTGATCCCGACTGGAGTGATATCATGGAGAACATGTATTTGCCAGTCTCAGATGAGAATATCACCTTAGAGTATGACGGTATGAACTCAACTGTTCTAATCAAACAAGCAGATGTTGTTATCATCACGTATATTGATGACCAGGATGGTTCATTGGTGGATTACTTTGACTATGATAAACAACGTGCTTATGATGATTTGATTTACTACTCTGAGCATCAATCCTCTCAAGGCCCAGCAATGACTTTTCCTGTCTTTGTTGCCGTTTCACAAAAGTTGAATGATGTTGGCTGTGGTTCTCAGACTTACTTACGTAAATCAATTGAGCCATTCTTTAGATTCCCATTTGGTCAAATGAGTGAACAGAACAACGACGACTTCGATACAAATGGTGGCACTCACCCTGCTTTCCCTTTCAATACCGGATCTGGTGGCGTTATTCAAGCCTATTACTTTGGTATGACAGGTATTAGATTCAGTTATAACCTAACTGGTACTGATAATAATACCATAAGCAAGATATTGCACTTTGACCCAGTCCAATTACCATTACTAGAAGGTGATCTGAAAATTTCAGGATTTAAATATATGAATGAATCACTTGATATTGTGATCAATATAGAAAATGCCACAATTACACATAATGGTTTGAACAACCAACCAATAAATATTTACATTGATCATAGAAACGAGATGGGTGGTTATTACACTTTAGAACCAAATACCAACTTGACGGTTCCCGTTTTTGTTACTAGCTACAACCAAGAAGGTTCCTTGACAGAATGCCTAGCTTTCCCATACCCATTGACAAAAGGTATGGATGGTGATATCTTGGATTCCATTATCGACGGGGATAATTCAACTAAATGGCAAGCGATCAACAAGAATATGAATGCAAGAATTGTTGTTGATTTAGCAAGCCTTGAAGTGTTCGATAGTGGTACTATTTATTGGGGTGCTAGACCCGCTGCTAACTTCTCGGTTTCAGTTATTCCCGATTTATCCTTAATAGATACATATTATTTAACTGATGAATATTTAAGCACCACTGAATATTTCAACATCACCAGCGTTTTGAATAGTCAAGATGTTGAAATCACTTCCAAATATAACGCTACCGACGTTCAAGTTAAGATTGTTGATTTGAACTACACCAAGTTTGATTTCGTATCCCCAGTGCAAGCTAGGTATGTTCTTTTAGAAGTGTTTGGTGTTTTGGATGATGACGATGTTGAAAGTGGTGCACAAATTGCCGAATTTGCCTTATTCAACAGCAATGAAATTTGATTTTACGGTTGTTTTTTATCCTTTACATTTTAGAACCTGAGGTTTGGAAATGTACGATCATAGAGCTTCCTTTTTAGTGAAAGCCTTCTTTCGGCTTTTTAGATATGGTGATATTCTTTATTATTCAAAAGCTTACATCTTTTTTGTTTTTGTTCTTGTTTTTTGTGTTGTTTCAATTAACGGCTTCTATATATGGACACATTCTTACGATAAATTTTACATAATGATACCATCTATCAATTCCTTTTTGCATCTTGCAAGTGGTCAATTAAATTGCAGCTACAAATTCAAGCCTATCTTTGCAATCATACACAAATGGTCACTAGGATATTCACCTTCTCTAGGTAGGCCAAGATCCATTTCGTCACGATGAGGTAATTTCAAAAGTTCTTTCAAAACAACTTCATTTTCAGCTTCAAAAGTCGACAAGTCATCAGTGGCAACTTTATCCTCACCCAATTCCCATTCTTTAATGAACAAGATATAATCTAGTAAACCTCTCCAGCCAAACGCCCAGTTGGAAAAGAATGGCTCCCCTCTATTGTTATCAATTCCGGCGTTCTTTGGATCCACTAGATAATAGGCCAATGAATATAACGAAACTGCTCTTAATGGTAAGTTATTATGTAACTCGCTCATTTGTTGAACCAACTCTAGTTGTTCTTCAGTCGCTTGGAATGATGCTGGAACCGGGTCCCTTGGTTGGTCCTCGCCAAACTTTTCAATATTACCACCTTCTTCCTCATCAGCATTCTCACCAGCTCTAGCCTTGGAGAATTGGAAGGAAGTGGAACACGCGATAACTGTTTTACACCTTGAGTCATAAGAAACTGGCTTCGAAACTATTGATAAATATGGCGAGTCATAGGGTTGTGAATTGAAGTCGCCAGTAAAAAACTTCCAAATCTTGGTTATTTCTGGATGTAAAACAGTGATCCGTTTTTCAAACTCTTTTGTCTTCTTCAACACAAGATAAGTCTGCCTTGTTCTTTCGTATGTACCAAATGGATGCCAGAATAGATGAGTTGTTCCAATAACAATAACTTTCTTGGGATTACACTTGAACTGCAAACCAACTAACAAACCAACGTTCTTAGTAATAGTTCTAGGGGTAATATCACCAGTCTCTTCTCTATCATAATCAATAAAAGATGTATCAATAACGTTGAATAGTTTCTCCTTATAGAACACAGCAACCCCATGATTTTTATCTCCTGATCTATAATATTTATTCAGATATCCAAGTTTAGAAAGCTCTACCTTCCAATAACTGTTGAACTGAACAAAATCAACCTCTTGAAGACACATAATATCGCAGTCATAATGCCTTAGCTCATCAAGTAGGATCTTTGATCTTTTTGCCCATTTTAAAATGTCACCATTGTTTGGGAATAGCTGTCTTCTAATCAAAGCTTGAGCCAAAAGGTTATATGTCATAATCTTAACTTCAATTGAAGTGTTGGGGAGAGAAGAATGAGGAACAGTTAGCATTTGTCTTTTGATATATTTAGGAGGATTTTGATTATCGGGGTCAATTCCTGCCTCCAGCAGTTTTTTTCGTTTTTGCTCTTTTTTCAGCTCTCTCAATCTTCTTTGTTCAGCAATGTATTCAGGTGTGATTTCGGATAACTTCTTCCTCTTTTCAGTTTTCTTAGTTTGCTTTTTCGTCTCTCCCTTCTTCGTAGTGGGACTAGAAGTGGGGTCTGGAACAGCATCTTCAACTTTCTTTTCAAGCATTATTTGATTCCTTAAGTGATATTGTGTCGTATGGTGGATCTTCTAACGTCGAAGAGTAGAATTTTCAGTAGGAAGGAGTTAAGAAACAGGACTCTGAAATCTTCAAAAGGTAAAATCTGGAGATGGATTAGGTGAAAAGTTTGTTAGTGCACCGCCCAATATTCGGCTTGCTTACATTGCAGAGCTTTTGACATCTACACACGTTCAACCCAATCTTGTTTGTCTATGTTGAGCTTTTCTTTACAGAATAAAGTTGAATCTAAATCTAAAGCTTATTCTAGACCCAGATCTACTTCATACCAATATATACCATCTAGTATTCGTTATGACATCAGAGGAATCAATTAACGAATCCGTTGGGCCATCAATGTCTCCAGGCGCAGCTACGGTGGACGAGGACCAACCTGAGAACTCATCTGAACACTTTCAGAAAGCTCGACTTGAGGAGGCACTCCAGACCCGTTCAGAAATTGAATCCTTACTAAAGATCATCCGCAGGAAACAACGCGAATGTCTCGAGATAGAAAATGAGAACAAGTATCTTCAGGATTATGTTGGGTCTTTGATGGCCACTGGTTCCTTGAATTGAAATAGATTGGCCAAGGGAATGATTATTCCGTCGACGCAAACCGACGTATATTAAATGCGGTCGATGTTTTCTGCTAGGCGTTTGAGGCTGTCAAGCGGCCAAAGAAGGGAACTCTTTGTTTCCCTCCTTTTGTCTTCAACATTCACATTTATCTATAATTCTTGATCCCTGTCTTTACTTATAAGCCCTATGAACAATTTCATTTTTTTTGCAGCTACACCTAATTAAACCCCCTCACATTTATTAAGTATGGAAAACGAGAACACGCATTACCTTCAAAGGCCAGGTTCCTTGAGAGCTTCTACAGTTCCCATGGCTAGCTACCAACAAAAGTTTGAACAGTTCAAAAGAATAAGCAGCTCTAGAAAGATGAAGAAAATTCCAAATCAATCCACTGCTCAACTGATTATGTCACAAAGAGATCCAAACAGATTGATCGATTCTCCAAACACGTCGAATGATTCTTCATATGTTTTAGGCGATAGTAATGGTGATTTCAGCGACTCAGATGACAGTACCCGAAACATTAAGCGAAGAAGCTCTATTTTAGATACTTCTCACAGCAAAGATATCAGGGCGCTAGTTGGTGGGATTTCAAGTTCCGAAGAATCGGAATCAATGTCAGATGATGGCGGTGAAAATGAAAGTGGGCTTGTGGTTAATGACAATTTTGAGACTCAAGGCCGAAGCAACATACTAGGTGCAATTGTGGATGAAAATAATTCTGATAATATTAATCAAAGATCTGCAGAGATAGAAGAACATGAGCCACAAGAACTTTCTCCACTGATTCTAAGTCCAATGAGTGGAAAGACCACCAATCCTACGTCGACTGGTGAAAGTTTCACTCTAACCCTTGTTTCTCCGTCGTTATCAATTGGCATGTTCCAACCACAAAGCTCAACACTACCACCTCTTATTCCTGAAGAAAATGATGATGTCTACGAGGATCCGTATGGCATCAGAGAAAATAATGAAAGTGATAAAACAGAGATCACAAGAGATATAAATACAACCCGTTACTCCAAAGTGGATATAAAACCTCAGGGTAAGCCATTAGCTTTAGACACTAGGCCATTGATTTTGCAAGGAATTGCACCATTACCGGTCACATCAGCGGGCCCCTTTTTCAATGTTTTAGAATATAATGCAAATTGTCCTACTCCGGAGTCCCTTTTGTTCACAATATTAGAAGATGAAATGTCAAGGTTGGACCTCAAGTCTAATGAGGAAGAGATGTCCAAAGATAGGCAGTTGTGTATCAGTGACTATTTCTCCAGAATAATTTATCGCTTGTTTCATTTTGGAGATATGAGACCCGAGGAATATGTTTCAAGGTACCCATGGGAGAAGTATTATGATGCTTCGGAGTATGCCAATGGCTGTGAGGCAGCTGAAGAAGATACTGTTTTTAACTTTGATATGATGCCTTTAGGATCAGAAATAAATCCATTTACGTCATTGTCGAATTCTTGGAGAGCCAAGAGATCTTTTGAATTCATTCAAAATAACAATTTTGTTCCTTTGAACTAAGTATTTTCTGTTGCTGTATACTTTTTTTGAAAGATTGTTTCTCTTTCATTAGAACTTAGTTTATTATCTATATATCTATGTTTGTGTATATACATTGGCTTATATATAGTTTTCTCTTCTCAATTCCCCAGTTTTACTTGATTGACCATGCTTAAACAATATCGTTCCAGAATATAAACTAGCACCCGACCAAGCTCCCAAGGTCTTAATACACCTTGTTCTTGCATTACTGTTCACAAAGCATTCCTTGAATTCATTCATAAACCTTTGAGTAAACCCTGGGATCTCTGTTAAGCCTCCAGTTAACACTAAATTATCTATCAGTTCCTTACGTATATCAATAGGTAACGAATCAACCATCTCTATAAGTAACTGAACAGAAGACTTTTCGTTGTGGTCATTTTTACACCATTCCAGTTTATCTTGGAATAGTACAGTTTCAACTGGTAAATATCGCAACGAATAAGGCAACTGATACCCCATGTACTCGAACTTCCCATCGTCGTCACTGGCTGTATGCTCTAGCTCAACAGCTTTCACAAAGGAATACTTCATGATAAAGCTCTCAACAAACTCGAACTTATTTTTAACATTCTTTTCAAAGTCATCAATTTCCCTTTCAAAGCACGATAAATAATGATAATGTAGCTTTGAGCCGGATACATTTGTAAATCTAATCAAGTTGTTTAATATTCGAAGATCAAAAATAGGTTCAAGTGTGCACCAATCCCAACCGAAATCCACGACTATGCCATTTTGAGACGAGCCAGTTGCAATCAAGTTCATTAATGACGTGTTTACGAAAGATATTGATTTTACGTGCAAGTTTTCAAGCAGAACGTTTGTTATTATTTTTTTGTAGTACGTGTTGAACAACGTATTACAAACTATTATTAGCTTTGTACTAGTTATGGGCACTCGAAGGCTATTAAATTGTGATAGAATCATGTCATGAACGTGCATTTTAAAATTATACTCAAATGAATTTATTAGTTTATTGTTGTTACCGCTGTTGATGTTATACGTAAGGAGATTTGAGTGGAATAAGGTCTTGAACTTTTTCAGGTCCTCAATGTGGTATTTATTAGTATCTATTTGGAAACCGTCTGTAATTTCAACTTCAAAAGGCTGGTCGTATAAGGTGGAATACTTGGAGGTTTCTTCACTCATCAATGGTTTGGATTGGCCTGACAAACCAAGATGGAAAATACGTGAACCGATCTTCATCACCATTGGGGCAGTATGTAACTTTTTTTGTCTTTCGGATTGCTGTTGCTGTTGTTCTCGGCTCATCTTCCCGACATTGACGTCTCTACATTGACTAACTGATTCCTTAAGTCCTTTAATTTACAAAAGATTTGCCATTCAATACAAGATCAAAATTGTACATTGTATCAAAGTATTGGAGTATTTTGATGGAGTTGATTTTGGGACCAATGCTTCCTGCACGAGCGGCTCAAAAATCTCCATACATGAAAATCGAGCGTCAATATTAAAATGGTATCTTATTAGTTCACTCTTTAGGTCAATTAAACTTCAGCTATGAGCAGTTACTTATTAACAATACCATACATTATAATTTGATACCTTTAAAAAATGCTCAGGTATTTCTCGTTTGTAAACGAAGCACGTCTGGCACTACCTGACCTTTTGATACGAACCCAGACCAGAGTGCTCTCATCCACAATTTTGCTGTATCAACAACAGCGAACGTCACCCTCGTCACAAAGCTCATCAGTCCCGACCTCTGAAAATGATCCACTACAAGAAAAAAGAAAGAGAATCCCTAAGGCGAACAAGATGCCGCCTCGTCCAAAAATCGACGAATCGACAATCTCTGAAAAGTTCATTAAAGGCGGGTCTGGAAAAGGTGGACAGAAGATCAACAAGACAAACTCTAAAGTTCAATTAACTCATTTACCAACGGGTATAGTAGTGACTTCACAAGCAACTAGATCCCGGGAGCAGAATAGGGGGATAGCGAGAGAAATATTGGCGTTGAAGATTGAAGAATTAGAAAAGGGGACCGATAGCCGTAAACAAGTCGTTATTGCTAGAAAGCAGATGCTGAAAAAGAGAGCAAAGAAGAAGACCAAAGCGAAGTATAAGAAGTTGGCCGAAATGGATGATGATGATGCTGCAGTTGAGAATACTGGGGGTGAAAAGAGTGATGGGATTCGTGTTATTCAGGAGAATGGAGAGGAAGTTTATGTCATTGAGGAAGATTTCCTTGATGATGAAGATCTAGGAAAAGTTAACGACGACACCAACCCCAAAGTTTAGATATCTTTTCTTATAGAAAAGTTGCGAAATAAACGAACATGAACATAGTTGTTACTATTTATGAGCAATCAATCTTACAAAACAGAAACAATATTAATAAGCGAAGTACAAAACGTAAAGAGAATAATACAAAAGTAGGTAAAATATACAATAAATCAGAACCACAAGGGGATGAAAAAATGAAAAACAAATATACATATCTTGTTAACACAACAGAAGGAACATCATACTATTACCATTTGATTGTATTTGTTTTTCTCATTCTTTCTAAAATCTGAGCGAAATTAGCCTCACCGTGGTAAGCCTCCAATAGTTGTAACAAATGTGGATCTCTTCTCTTGATCCAGTTAATTGCCTTATTGGACCAAATCCCAGGACCAGTGGCAAGCAATTCTTTACCACCAGTTTCAACATAATGTTCAATACACCGTTTCATTGGCTCTTGCTTACTTGAACATCTAAACAACAAAAACACAGTGTAGTAACCCTTGATGCCTATTTTGGAGAACTCTTCAGATAGAACGATGGATGAATGTTTGGCTTCGATTACTTCTTCTAAAGCTCGTAGGAATTTTTCCTTTTCTGGTAAAATTGCTTCTAAGTCAATTGGGGGTCCTGCTTTTTCAAAAGATTTTCTAAACGTTTGCTCATCAAATGTGGTTGTTGGTTCTTCTATGAACTCCAAAGGAGCATCTAGATTCTCTTGCATCTCTTCTTCATCAAATGCGCCCAATGCGCTCATTGCAGGGTCGATATTATCACTTTCCAACAAATCAGGTTGTGTTTCAGGCTTGACAACTTTCACCCTCTTTGTTGGTCTTTCATCATATTCATTATTGGTGCTAGAGAACGACGCCGAGTGCGCAGCAGCTGCCGTCGCAACTGCAATAGCATCGGGAGGAGTTGGAGTTAGGAAGCTTTGAGAAGTTTTAACTTCTCGAGTAGCGTCAATGTTAGCTGGAATCTCAATCATATCAATTTCTTGATCAAGCAATTCGTTGCTTTGTTCAATGTAAGGGAAGTATAATCTCTTTGGAGAATCTCTATTATCCTTTAAAGCCTTTCTTTCCTTCAACCATTCCTTGTTTGCAAGATTAACAGGTAGTGGATCTTGACCTAATTTAACTTGATAGATATAGTATTTTAAGTAGTTGGCGATACCAAAAATGGATAAGAAGTTCTTGTACCTCTGTCTCCATGACTCAGCGGTATGCTCCGGGAAAGATCTGTGATGAGTGTCAAAGAAACCAGTTGTGAAATTCATTGATTCGAAGCCCAGCTCATTTTCGACTGGTTTCAAGAGTAAGTATATTCTTTTACATAATGCGAAATCTTCAAGTGCGGTGAAACCAGCTGTTTTCTTTTTCAAAGACATATCTTTAACATATTCACCGTTGGCGTCTTTTAATAGTTGTCTAGTGTTACCAATCTCCACGTAAGTGTACTTAATATCATATTTCAAAGTTCTAATTCTTTCTCTCAAAGAAGCAGGAGATCTTTTCTTTAACTTGAAGTACTCAGTCTGGGAAATCTCTTTGTAAATCTGATGACCTTTGTAGCCTAACCACGGTCTTTTTCTGATTTCTTCATATAGCACAGCATCTTCTTCTGGAGTGAAATATCTGAGGGCCATTGATTGTGGTTCTGCTTCTAGGGAGCCTAAGATATCATAGTTTTCAGCTTGAGTACCGGGAGTATTGATAGAAGGGGCCGGGTTTGCATCCGGATCAAAGAGCAAGTAGTTTGCCAATGGAAGTTGAATAAATTTATTGTAAGAGTCTTCAACGAATAGATAGGAGTATATCTTATACTCATTGTAAGGTTTCATGACAGCATAAGAAGGCGCAGAGAGGATGATAACATCTGGAGCAGAATGGTCTTTGACAACAACACCACCACATTCGGCAATAATTTCTCTCAATTCCTCAGTTCTATCTAAAGGTGGATGTAAGAAGAACTTTAAAGGCTTAAACGCGATATCAGTTAAAATGTCTTGATGGCCGTTTATTTGTTGACGCTGTAATTCTTGTTGTTGCTGATCTTCCATTGTTATTCTTCGGGTAGAGTAATTAAGATTGGTTGGGAATGAGTAAAGGAACAGAAGGATGATCCAGCTTGAAGGATAAATTGACAGAGATGAGATAATGAAGATGGGATCTGATGGGTTTGGTGTAACCAAAAAAGTAAATATGTAGGTATACAAGTGCAAGGTGTTGGTGTCAAGTGGATATGCGATGCTGTTTTGTCTTTGCTCACTCTCTCACTCGCAAAGCAAAAGAGACAATTCCAGGAAGTTTCGCTCGTTCGTATTCGTTGCGGTGTGTTTTTTTCCTCTTTGGTTATTGGACAGAGACACAGCCACAGCTACACAGCCACCAGTCCTTCATTAATCGACGCGTCTACAATTCGCCACAAATTCTCGCTCGGTCTTTCTACCTCGCCACTGCCTGCCAACTTTAATTTCTACTGGGGAAAAAAAAACAGTTGACCAAAAGAAACGAGCGCCGCACCATCTCACAGCCTTATCGAGCTCTCCCCCGATTGTTTTTTGAAAGGCTTATATTGGGCACTTAAGAGCTTGTCTGTTATACTGGGCATTTGACTGAATAGTGCCATTGATTTCAACAGAATCAATACAGAAGGCCAACTTCTGAACTAAAATGGATGTAGATATAGGTAACTGGATAGAAGGACAAACATACACACATACGTATATACACAAATAAGTTATATTCCCTTACTACTTAGTATAACCACCATACAACTTTTCATTGCTGATATATAGACAATTTGACAGAGAGAGAATACGGTAGATTATAGCAAAATAGGTAATTATGTCAAACCCAAACCCATTTTTTTTTGGATCACAAGGGGGTAAACCAAAGCCAATTTCTAAAAGCTCAAGGATTAGATCTCCAGCTTCTTCAAGACCAACTTCTAGAGAAACTTCTCCGCTCAGGTCGACCTCAATACTTCTACAGAATCCTTCAAAAATACACATCCAAGATGATCCCATATTGGAAGACGACGAACAAGATACAGCGATGATGGTCCCTATGTTGCCTGTTTTCAGCAAGGAAGGGCAAGATTCGGTCGATAGCGGGCTACTTGAAACGATAGCTCAATCTAATCGGAAAAACGATGAAGCAGATACTCCTGTCAATAGAAAAAAAATCATTGAACAAGAAATTGAAGGAGATTTCGATCAGGAATTCTATAAAGATACTGGTATCAAAAAGAAAGTCAACCCAGCTGTAACAAGGGCAAGCTCACGAGAAAATGACCTCGATTTAGGTGACCCTGATTCAAGTGAAGATGAGGCCACGGACGATGAGATTTCTACCCACGACCAGAATGTTTTAAATGATAAAGGACTTGGAAACACGCCCTATAATACTGATAATGATAATAACCTCACACAGGATCTTGAATATCCAGAGTATAATTCTAAGAGTGAAATGATTAGAAACCTTTTTAAAAGAAAAGAAGTCAATAAGGATGAAGATGAACTTGAAACATCACTCACTCAAGAAAATTCAACTCCGGATTCTGATATTGCATCTCTTAAGTCACACCGCCAGACTTTTATCGAAAGACTATTTCATTTAGGTTCAAATAGTGTATTCCCAGCTGGGACCAGAGTAGCAGATAAATCTAAAATTCCAGATGAAGAAGAGCAATTACTAGATGGATACGGACTTCATGAAGCAAAAGGAATGGTGGGACAACATATACCAATGGAAGATTTGAAGCCATCATTTTCTGCCAGATCGCAGGATTCTCAAGAAACATCTGCAACCGACAGCTTCTTATTCACTCCTGTTCGTCAAGAGTTAGAATTTGATGAGGTTGCCCAAGATCACGAGTCTTTACCTAATAGAGTTAGGACAGGTGTTACATCCAGTTTAATGCACTTGTACAATCCGTTGAATAGTAACACCAGCAATGTCTTCTCTGATTCAGAAGTTGATGCTACAGAGACTGAATTTGGATCAAGGGATGATTTTGCAGATTCAGATGTAGATGATTCAAGAGTGAAAAATTCGTTGAAAAAGAAAATAAAAAGCTTGAAAATGTACGCTAGCCAAGTTTCTAGCTCCGACTTACTTTCACCTAGAAACTCATTTGAAGGATTATCGGCTCCAACACAACATCAGAAACCTCACATGCATAAAAGAACTTTTTCTGGTAATTCATTATCCAATTTGTTGTTAGGTAAGGTTGAAAGAAGACACAGTAATCCCGATAAAGTTAAAATGCCTAAATTTTCAAGATCAAAGTCTGAGAATGACACTAGTGAGAATAAAAAGAAGAAAAATATTAGGAACATTCTAAAGAAAAAAATCAAAAAGAATAATAAAACGGCAGCTAGAATCACTGTTCATATTGCAGATTTGTTGCAAAGGCAAGTTTTCATTTTAAAGTTGTGTAAGGCATTTATGCAAACCGGGTTCCCTAATCACAGACTAGAAACATACATGTCCAACACTTCGAGAGTTTTAGAAATTGACGCATCTTTTATCTATTTACCAGGGTGTATGATCGTCTCGTTCGGTGATCCTGCAACACGTACATCTGAAGTCAAGTTAGTCAGAGTGACACAAGGCCTCGATTTAGGTAAATTGGACGAAGCGCATGAAATATATAAGAGTGTTGTTCACGATAGAATTGAAATCGACTTTGCGAACAAAAAATTGGACGAGTTACTAGCTAGAAAACCATACTTTAATACCTATTGGAGTATCTTACTTTACGGGTTGTCTTCCAATACGGTTATTCCTTGGGCCTTTGGTGGTTCATGGATGGATTTAATTCCAACTTTTGTCCTTGGTTGTCTGCTAGGATTCTTGCAATTGGTTGTAGCGCCTAAATCAAGTATTTATTCAGCCGTTTTTGAAGTCAGCAGTTCTGTCTGGTTGAGCTTTATTGGTCGTGCTGTCGGATCTATTGGTGGTGGTGAATATTTTTGTTTCAGTGCTGTTGTTCAAGGTGGATTATGTATGATTTTACCCGGTTATATCATCCTATCAGGTGCGTTAGAGCTTCAAAGTAGATCGTTGGTGGCTGGCTCCGTCAGAATGTTCTACGCTATCATTTACTCGTTGTTCCTAGGGTTTGGTCTAACTCTAGGTTCTGCTCTTTACGGTTGGATCGATAAAAATGCAACTACAAATACATCATGTAAATCCAATATCCCTGCTTACTGGAACATTTTCTTCGTGCCTGTGTTTACTATTGTTTTGTCTCTAGCAAGTCAAGCCCAATGGCATCAGGTATCCATCATGACGATTATTGCATGTGGTGGTTATACAGTCTCTTATTTCTCTGGCAAACACTTCAACATCACCGAATTTAATTCTGCATTGGGCTCATTCACCATTGGAATAATGTCTCATCTTTACACCAGAACGGGAGTCTCACTAAAGAAAATTGGTTACTGTTCGACCACTTTCAGCAGTATGCTTTCCGGTGTCTTTGATTTGGTTCCTGGTGGTGTTGCTTCTAGAAATGTGCTAACTGCGGGTATCAAACAGTTACAATCCAATGGAACATCAACCAGTTTGTCTGACAGCACTTTATCGTTCGGTATCACCATGGTGGAAATTGCAATCGGTATTACTGTCGGATTATTCTTTGCAGAACTGGTTGTTTACCCATTTGGAAACAAGCAGAGTGCCAGTTTATAGGCTTATATAACTCGTTCGTTCTGTATTATTATAACTAATTTTCAATGACATTATAACACTATAATAAAAAGCCCAGAAGATTCACCTACCCCAGAATTTGCTAAACGGCCTGGCAAACTACTAAAACGAAATATAATGTAGCACAGCCTTTGTGTCACATTTAAAATTTCATATCTCCACCAAAAAAATATCCAAACGTACCTGTATTTTTGGATCTTATCTTTGTGTGTATGGTGACACTACATGTTGATTGCTTTAGTGCTTTTCTATACGGTGCATTACCCAAATAGAGAGTAAATGCATTAAAATTATGTCGGAAATGACTCTGGCCCCGGCATTCACTCCAAATATTGATCGAGAAACGAAGCAAACTGAGGTATCACCCATACAATTGAACGATGAGGCTCCTTTATACAGACTACAATCATCCCTCTGCATCGATCCAGAACTCAGCCTATTGTTCTTATTTGGAGGCTTTGACCAAGATGATATCATTGACGATCAGATATATATAATGGATTTGACGAAAAATAAGTGGTTGCCACCAAGGAGAAGTGGGATTTTTAGAGAAGGCCACTCATGTACCTGTTTGTCAAGGGGGAAAGTCCTAATCTACGGAGGGTTACCGGTTGATGATGTTTTCCAACAAAATACAAATTCAAATTTGAAAAATTCACTGTTCAAAAACTCACAAATACTAGTATACGATATTCTTGAAGATTCATGGTCTATTCCATTCCAACATCCCACAACGTTAAACCAACCGGGGTCCATATCAAGACATTCGATATGCATGTCAACGGATAAATCAAAAGTGTATATCAGTGGTGGATACAATAATTCCATCAAAGAAGAGCCAATTGATGAATTGTTTTGTTTTGATTTCAAAAGCGGGAAGTGGGATAAAAGAAGGTTTGTAAGCAGATTTGATCATTTTATTTACGAATCAGATAACAAGATTTGGTCATTTGGTGGGTTATCGAAACAAATGAATCATGTTAAGAAAATATCAACTTTTGATTTAGAGAATAGTGTTATTGGAGAACTAAGACTGAGTAACATGCCAAAACTCCTAACTGGAAATCATTTTTATTTAAAAATATCAAAATACATGATCTTGGATATATTCACTTCACAATGGTCGTTGGATCAAGAAACCGTCAAACCATCAATTGGATTATTTGATTTACAAACTTTGAAATACGTTCCGTTGATATACGGGAATTTTCAACTGCTAGTCAATTATAGGTGGAAACATTTTTTCGTATATGATGATCATTTATGCATGCTGGGATATCCGTTGACTCCGGAAACGAATGATACTTCGTTTGATTACAAGCTTTCACATATGATTAAAATTTCTTTACCAAATTTAGGCGTTTCTACCAAGGCCGCAGTCAACATGGATAACGGAACGATACTCAAACAGTTTTATAACATGTTCAAAGAGGACGAATTCACTGATTTTCAAATAGTTGCAGTGAATTCAACATCAAGACCAGCAGATGGTGAAGATTTTGAACGAAGTGCGCCTATAAAAGTGCATAAGTTGATACTTATGACAAGATGGCCGTATTTCAAGAGGATGTATCAGAGTGGGATGGCTGAAAGTCAAACAAATGAGCTTTTCATACCAGAACCTTATGGATGTGTACTAAAATTACTTGAATTTTTTTACACTAATTCTGTTGAATCTTGTTCCATTGACGAATTGACTGGTTTGTTACTGTTGTCCGAATTATACGACTTACCGGATTTGAAATCCATATCTTTAAATAGAGTGTACTCTGATGGGTTTAGAATAAACAATATTTTGAAAGTTTGGGAAGTTTCATTGTTTTTAGAAGATTCCATCCTAAGGCACAATTGTGAGTCTGTTATATTTGAGAACTGGGGAAAGTTAGTTAAAACCAAACAGTTCAAGAACATGAAGAAGATTAACATTTTAAAGTTGTTCGAAAGGTTGAACGATGATAGTAGAATACTCGTTGCTTCCGATGATCCATCTCGCCAGCAATCACCACAGAAAAAAATAAAGCTGAACAGTGATGGGCAAAGTGAGGAGTCATTTACTAGGTATGGAACACCTGTTTCTGTCAGAGCCGGATTGTTTGGACCACCCACTCCATTCATTGGCTTACAACAAGAGTCGTTATTCTACCAAAATTATGACTATCAATCGCCATTGCCTTATGTGAATAATGAATCCGTGGAGGAAGAATACGAGGAGGAAGTTGAGGAAGATGAAGAATTAGATAATAACAATAGCCTAACACAATTAGGCGGTGGAATGGATGATGATATGCAAGATTAAAGGAGCACGTCAGGGCTTTTGCTTTAATGACTTCTATAGACGAATAGTTATTGAATTTTTTTTGTTTATTTACACATACATAAGTATAATATTATGAATGAAATTCTTTCTTTTTATCTGCATTGCATCCCTCAAATACCACCTGCTTCTCTGTACCACCTAATAGCACGATCAAACCCAACGACAACTAGCCCATCATTATCACCTTCTCCTCTAATCAAACCTTTCTTGATAAAGCTCAATGAGCAGCAAGTGGCATTATCCAACTGGTTACTATTATCCAACACATCATTGCTAACGTCAGTCTTACTGATGCCAATAGTAGCCTCTCTTTGTTTTGTTTCCACGTTCCAAACTCTAATCTTATCATCCAACCCCCCACTGGCTAGCAAAGTACCTTCATCATTGAACGATACAGTAAGACACCAGTTATCATGTGCATAACCACCAATACCAACGTTTGATGAATGTGTTGCAGATGTTAAACTACCAATAGTTTCACCATACTTCACGTCGTACAAAGTAATCGTACCGTACGATCCAGAGTCTCTCGCCACGGCAAGTAACTTACCAGCAGGGGAGAATTTGATCGATCTTACAGTTGACAAAGAACTAGAAGCAGTGCTTTTCTTCAACCCATATGATTCAAATTCGTACAGTGGTTTCAAGTACTCTGTATCGAACAAGTAAACAGTACCATTTTGATGTCCCACTGCGATTCTTTTCTTAACTGGATCAATATCTATAGTGGTAGCAAATGAATTCTCCTTTGATGGCGTAGACCCACGGTATCTGAAAATTGGTGCCATTTTCAAGATTTCTTCTTCTGTGTTATTAGCTCCCGATGGGAAACTTAGGTCATACACTTGTGTTTGTCCAGATGTTAGAGTTGAGGCAAAAAGATTAGATTCACCGAGAGGATCTTTTGCAAATTTGTTAGCCCAGAATGAAGTTTTAGAATTTTCCAATTCCTGAGGCAATCCAGTAAGTGTATTCAAAGTATTGCTTCTGTTATCGTATTTGTAAACATAGCATTTCCCACTGAATGAAATGGTGGAAATCAGGAGTATACTCTGTTCTTTGATGATATCTTCAAAAACTGTAACGTGATGTAAGCCTAACTTATCCACCAGTTGCTCGTACTTCAATCCTTTATCTGCAGAATCATTAGTCCACATCTTAAGGAATCCATCTGCTGAACAAGTTATTGTGAATTGTTTTGTAATTGCAACGTCCAGTATGTCTGACTTATGTGCATCACCAACAACTGCCGTTGAGATATACTGTTTACTCATGATGCTGAGAAGGAGATCTGTTAGTTACCTACAAAACTTGACAAGCTTAATTGAACGTCTATATATAACAGTATATTGATGGGTCTAAGGTATATCGTACCATAGTTGTCTCCATAATTATCAGCTTTTATGGAGACAAGGTATATATAGTGTATGAAACTTCACCTTGAAACTGGAGATTTGGTCCAGAAGCGAGATTACATAATAGTCATTTTTCGTTAAGAGAACGTTAAGGCCTCAAAGACTAATTCCTTATTATCTCTTCAGCATACTAAAAGCAGGTTAATGAAGTATTTACTTATTTTCTACTCAATTTTAACATATTTTGGAGGTATTACAGTACAACAAGAATTATGTAAATAAAGGTATGTGATTATATAAAGAGTGGGGGCATAAGCATCTTTTCCCCCTTGTATCTAGCTTTAAGGACGGCAATGAGGTTTCTGGTGGGATTAATAGAAGTCTCCAAAACTTAGTCCTCTGAAAATTCAACAAAATAAGAATAAAGTGAGCACTTGAGTGCAGATTATGACTATTCAAATATCAAATACTGGAAAAATGGGCTCTATTTCAAATGATTCAACAAAGAAAAAGATCAAGACAGCAGAAATCCATTCAACAAAAACATGGGGCGTTTATGACCCCCTTTTTTTGCCGCTGACCTCTATTTATGTTGTATATTTCATTTCAATTTGTCCTTATAACATTTCATAAGTCTTATAATTAGGAGTCCAAACCTATAAAGGCTCAACTAATGTAGCACCCAATTCTCGACTGTCCCCCTTTTGGACTTTCTCGCAATCAAGAAATCATTTCACTGCCTCGGCATCATTTATTTGTAAACGCACGTAAAGTGCGTTGCATTCACTTGAATAACAAACAAGCGTAGTGTGAAAGTTGCTTAAGTCACAATCTCTTCTTCGTTTGTAGATACCAATCACCTAACACGGATATATATTTACCCACCGTTAAGGTCGCCTAAAATCATCATGATCGACGTGAGGATTCCATCAACAACGACCTTGAATGAGTACTTATTGTACAATATTGAAATCAGAGCGTCCCCCAACTCAAGAGACGTTTTCAAAGTAAGCAAAAGATACAGTGACTTTATCAACTTTAAGAAAGCTTTGGAACTTGATTTAAGTGAGTCAATTCCATATACTCTACCTTCCAAATATACATCGCTTTACAAAAACAATGAAAAGATAGCTGAGGAAAGAATGTCAGGCTTATCCGATTTCCTATCTGGGGTATTGAACGATAATAGACTAAGAACTCACACGACGGTTCTTAATTTCCTTAATTTGCCTCGATCAGTGTTTGTCGAACTATCAACTCAAGGATTCAAAGAAAAGAATAATAGATTGAATACGGCTAGTATGATTGATGAAATTGATTCTCCTCAGAAATGGATGGATAATTTACGAGATTTGAAATCATTGTTGCAAGACGTTAGATCCAAAATGTTTTCCAATGCCAACGTTGTGGATTGTAAAAAGTCATTAAAGTCATCTAAATTACGTATTGATGCCTTACAAAAGTATATATCCAAAACTCAGGAGTTGGGGCAAGGTGAGCTTCAAAGACGGATTGACTTGCTCAACCAACATATACAAGATTATGAGGAACTAACTACTTTATCGACAGGTTTGTCAGCAGCACAAAGTAAAACATCAAGAATGCCATTAAATCAGCCTCAGCAGCAACAGGAATTGTTTAAATCGGGTACTTTATCAAAAAGAGTGTTGGGTAAACCAAAAGAAACGGCATTCACTAAGAGTTTGGATAATGTTGAATTGCTGCAACAGCAGCAATTAATGATGGATAAACAAGATCAAGATTTAGAAGGTCTTAGATCAATAATTCAAAGACAGAGACAAATAGGTACTGCTATTAATGAAGAATTGAGTATCCAAAATGATTTGTTGAACGATTTGGGGGATCAAGTCAGTCAAAGTGATCAAAAAATGAGTGACGCAAAAAGAAAAATTGGTAGGATTTTATAACTTAATTTCGTATATATATATAATGACTCTTTTTTTATTGTGATAGTTTTATTATAGCTAATAATTACAAACTAATAAAGATAACAACAGCATAACTTTCGGTATTTACGGAAAGTAAAAACGAAAAGAAGCCACGTCCAAAAAGACACAAAACCATTGAAAAAACAAACCTAAACCACAGATAAATCAGATAACAAATCAACAAGTACCTCTGAAGGAATCATGCTTCTTATCATGAATTTCAAGGTCCCTCATTTTGATTAACTCTTCATTACCATCATTGGCGACGCTCAACAACATATTGTAGATCATTTCATCACCAACTTCTTCAGCTTCTTCGAGTTCACCTTTTTCAATTGAGCTCTTGACATCCTTTAAATTCTCCCTCACTAAATCCGTGGATTTCATTAAAACTTCAACCACTTCAACAATATCATGCATTAGTTTGTCAAATAATTGAGAAGTCAAATTAAAGCCAACAACAACTCTTAAAATTTCATTGTTACTTTCTGGATCCTCGATTGAAGTTTTTGGAAGTCCGTAATTTGGAACAATCCATTTTCTGTTTCTCAATAATTTAGAAACCATTGCCTGCGGGAGTTCTGGATATGCTTTTTGGAATTCTTTGGTTAGTTGGAAAGAAACAACAGGTAAAGCATTGTTATACGCAGCATGGTCGTTAATGCTTGGCTCCGAGAAACCTGCCTCTGGCTTTTTACCCCTTGCTGAACAGCCTTCCGGCAAATGAACGTTGGAAATACAAGTGAAGTATTTTGTTTCCTCCAAGAATCGAGAAAGGATTCTCGCATTTGTTAAACAATTGTCGTAGATCTCAAAATATCCCTTTTTACCCAAATGTAGGAAATTGAAGTATTGATGAATCACAGGGAATCCAGGTCTTGAGAAATTCAAATTGAAAGATTCTTCTAACCCACCAAGGTATTGTAGCTTGAACTTCAACTCGGCAGGTAACCAATCTTGATCTCTGAAAATAACCCAGCCTAAACCAGCAGTGGTGAAACCGAACTTATGGCCAGAAGTACTGATGGAAACAACACGAGGCAATTGGAAATCCCAGACTAAATCAGGATAAACAATTGGAGCAATCATAGCACCAGAGGCACCATCAACGTGAAGTGGTACATAGTTACCAGTTTCCTTCTCGAATTCATCCAAGATATCATGGATCTTCTTAATGTTTTCAAATCCACCGGTATATGTAGATCCTAAAATACCAAAGATACCAATAGTATTCTCATCTAGATTCTGTTTGATGAATTTAGTATCAATTAAGAAGTCTTCAGGGGAACAAGGAATAATTCTAGCTTCAACGTCAAAATACCGGGCAAACTTTTCTAATGCAACTTGAGCACAAGAAGCCATTAAGATATTAGGGGTATAGGCATCTAAGCCTTTCTCCTTTCTCTTTCTCTGCCAATTCTTCTTCATCGCTAACCCACCTAACATGATAGCTTCGGAAGAACCGGTACACGCAGTTCCAATGGCTGTGGTTTTCATATTTCCGCTTTCAGTCTGTATTTTAGGAGCATTCCACATATCAGCCAAAATAGAGATACAGTTATCTTGAATGGACATTAGCATTGGATACTCATCGTTATCGGCTAAATTCTTGGTTAAATTCTCCATTATTAACGTTTGAGCCGCTTTTTTAACGTGGACATTGACAAAGGATGCCAAGTTTAAAGTGGTGTTACCATCTAGTGATAGATCATCGTGCAATAGATCGTAAACCAATCTAGAATCCATGCCTTCATCAGGCAATTTGTACTTATTTTGAACACCCGAAAATCTGGCAATTACTTTTGATTCTGGAGACTTACGACTTGATTCCTTGTGGAAATCTTGCTTGGTCTTCATGAAACGGAGTAGGAGATCTTTTGGGACCGTTGAGGATGGTGAACCAAAAGATGTTAATATTCTGGATTCAAGAGCATCCGAATCAATGTGCTTCGATAACGTCATTTTTATGGATTTTATACCTATGAATGATGATTAATTTGAGAAATAAATTCAGACATCGACATATGGAGAGTGGAAATTTGAATCGGCAAGGATCTGGCTTATTTCATCAGCTATTTATATATTAGGAACAAAGTAGCAAGAATAAAAGGAATTGTTTTGTGGCAGGGTTGCTGCTTCTTTAATGGGTAAAACAATACGTCACCTTATCCTTCTCCCTATACTCTGCGGCTGGCAGCCTCATAAAGTCCAAGGAGAGATTTTAATGGCGTTTGAGAAGCATGGGCAAAAGGATATAGGACGGCTGAATAACACGATAGAGAGTTATACATAATACAAACAAACGCATGGCAGTTTGAGACAGGACTTCGGGACAGGAGGCACTTTCAGACCAGCAAGCAATCCGATATAGAAAACAATAGCCATCGCAGTAGTTACCTCATCTACCCATTTGACAGCAGGAACAACAACAACCACGTTGTCGCACACTACTAGAAACCAGCCACATATTTTCTGACTTCTCGCTGCGCCTCCTGCAGCACCTTTGAATCCTCCTCCAGCCACAATACAAACAAAACTAAAAATAGAAACGGCAGCCACTTCTGTCTGATAATTGTATCTCATTCTTTATCGTATTCGTAACAACCATTTTTGAAATTTCATTTTGTTTGTTTCTTTTTCTTTGGGTCTTTTAAACAGCATATCTTGTGTTTTTTGTAACTTCCCTCTCATACCATAACTTCTACGCATTTACATAGGTTCAAGTCCTTTTTAACCTCAGTGCTTCAATTTGCTACAAATATTTAAAACTTCTTTGCTTGGTATTTTTTCATGCAAAGATCATCTGCCTAGATATCTCAATATTCTACTGAAACAGGACAGCCAATAGTTCATTTTTGTTCTTGAGCTCAAGATCATTTATATCCTTTCTTTCAGCCCAGTACAATTAGACTATCCATCTATCTTTCAACTAATCAATAGGAGATAACTGGTATCAAACTTTATTCTGTTCGTTTCGCTTTTATTCGCTTACAGACTTATACACATTACATTGATCTCCACATTCACTCGAATCACAAATACTTGCCTAAAAAAATGCAATTAATGCAATATTTGAATTTTATAATATGTTTATTGTCTTTGACACAGATATCCAGTGCTCAAAAGTTCATCAAATCAACGTCCTTGTTGACCTGTATGGAGAACTCAGAATTCTCAAGTTCTTTCTTTGACGTTGTCTTTTATCCAGATAATAAAACTGCTGTCTTTGATATTATTGGTAATTCATTGATTGACGGTAAGATTAAGGCAGTTTATTCTTTGATCGTCTACGGTTTAAATGTTTACGAAGATACCCTTAATTTATGTGACTTGGGTTATCCCACAGTTTGTCCAATTACTTCTGGTAAAATCAACCTTGACGGTACTTATACTGTCAATAGTGATCTCACAAACAATATTCCAGGTGTTGCTTACACTATTCCTGATCTCGATGCTTATGTTAAAGTTCTTGTTTACTCTGCTGATGACACTAATAATCAAACTCCATTGGCATGTGTCAGAGCTATTTTATCAAATGGTAAAACTGTTCAAACCAGATACGCTGGTTGGCCAATTGCAATCGTTTCGGGTTTCGGTTTGGTGGTCTCTTCATTTGTTTCCATTCTAGGACATTCTGCTACTGCTGCTCATATTGCATCCAATGCTGCCTCTTTGTTCATTTACTTCCAAAACTTGGCTATCACCTCTATGATGGGTGTTGCTAAAGTGCCCCCTATCGCTGCATCGTGGGCTCAAAATTTCCAATGGTCAATTGGTATTATCAAGACCAAATTTATGCAAGATATGATCTATTGGTATGTTCAATCTACTGGGGGTGATGTTACTTCTATTTTGGCTAATAAATCAGTCATCTCTATTTCTGTTCAAAAGATGTTAAGGCTAGTTAAAAGAATTTCTGTTGAATCTTCTGATGCATTAGGTGATGTTTTGGAAGATTCCACTTTGTACACTACCAACGAAGAAAATGTTAATGCTAAAACATTAGTTTTAAGAGGTATTCAAAGAGTTGCATATTTATCCGATATTGAAATTTCAAATCTGTTCATGACTGGCATCATTTTTTTCTTGTTTGTCGGCTTCATCTTGTTAGTTTTGGCATCAATGTTTAAAGCTGTTTGCGAATTGCTAGTTCTTTCTGGTGCCATCAAGGACACTAAATTGGTTTCTTTCAGAGCTCATTGGAGATCCATTATTAAAGGTTCATTGTACAGATTATTCAACATCACTTTCCCAACATTAACCTTACTATGTATCTGGGAATTTACTAGAAACGATTCCCCAGGCTGTATTGTTATTGCTGTTGGTGTCATCCTTGTTGCCATGGTTTTGATGATCTCTGCCACTATTAGAATCTTAATGACTGGCTCAAGATCTGTTAGAGAATACAGAAACCCAGCTTACTTATTATTCGGTGAAGAGAAGGTTTTAAACAAATTTGGTTTCTTATACGCACAATATAAGGCTAACATGTACTATTGGGTTGCGGTTCACTTGTTTTATTTATTTGTGAGAGCTTTATTAATTGCAGTGTTGCAAAACCAAGGTAAGGTTTGTGCTGTCATTGTCTTCGTTATGGAAATCTTATATTGTGCTGCATTGATCTGGAAAAGACCGTTTATGGACAGGAGAACAAACGTTTTCAACATTCTAATTGGGGTTATAAATGTTATAAACTGCATCTTTTACTTATTCTTCTCCAACGTTTTCAAGCAACCGGCCGTTGTCTCATCCGTTGCAGCTGTTGTTTACTTTGTTTTGAACGCTGTGTTTGCTTTAGTTTTGTTGATCTTCACAATTGTCACTTGTACTCTAGCTATGCTTCATAAGAATCCAGATACAAGGTATGAACCAATCAAGGATGATAGATTAGCATTCATTCCAAAGGCCAACGATAACAATAAAGTTGAATATGAATTGGAAGCTTTGGGAGCCACTGCAATGAGAGGCCACGATAAAATGACAGGCGATAGCAGTTCTTTAGGCAACCCTCATATCTTACAAAGTCCTGAACAGCCGGTTAAGTATGCCGACTCGTTAAGCTCAAAAACAGTAAACCCATTCGCTGTTGATGAAATTGAAACCGAATCCATGAGAACTTCACTGTTTAACTCAAATAACGCGAATTACAATAACAGTTCTTCTACTGCAAGACTACAAAACGATAGTTCGACAAGTTTTGGTATGAGCAGCAGCAATAATAACTCGCAAGCTGGTTATACTTACGGATACAATAGTAGAAGAGACGTGTTATAACTGTTGTCCTTCTTTTAGCTACTAATTTGTGTTATCTTTCAGTTCTGTTTACGTCTTAGTTTCTTCATTGTTCATTTCGTTCATCTTATTTGGCATCTCATATAGTTAGTGTGTATTTGTTACATATTGGTTGGTTTACTTTTTTTGTGCTGTTTGTACGTTCGGTGTACTTTTAAGCTTATTTCCTGTTTATTTTTCTGCTCCTTTTTCTACCTCTACTTCGTTTAGTTTCTCTGTCGTTTGCTTTTTCATATTAAACCAAAAAAACATTATATATTATCGTTATATTTTACTTTCATATTTTCATTATTATTGTATACACTCTTATTTAAGACTGTTCTTATATACTTCAATTTGGGAATACACATCTCCAAATTTAGGTTAAGAAAACAGAAGTCATACTAAAGAGCTCCAGAAAAAAAGTTCGAGCCTCATCACGTTCGCCTTGCGAGGCTCTTGCTCCATGTACTCAACGCCTTTTTAGCTCAAACGTATTTAGAATCTAAGGATTTGAATCACCAGGACATGGTATCTTAGGTTCGGCTTACATCTAAAAGGTGCCATCTTTAATAGAATCAAGGGTTTCTTATCACGTCCTCAAAAATTGCGGAACAATATCGTACCGAAATTAGCTTAGTGGTTAGTTGTGATCTGGGTCAGATGTGCAAATAGTATTCCCAGCATGGATGTTTCAGAATGCACAGCTTCGCAAGATTGGGGTTCCGTGGATGATTCTGAGGTGATCAGCTTGTTGAAGCAAAGAGATCACAAGAACAAAACTAAGAATAACGAATTGGAGCTACCCAAACAAGGCTCTGTTGGTAATGGTTTAGCAGAAAGGACGAAATCGTTGGTGATGTCTATGTCAGAGGACGATTGGGGGTCCATGAATGACTCCCAATTCATATCATTCGTGAATAAGCTCAGTCAAGAACATGCGAAGGGAGCTAGAAAAGAAAGATCTGATACTAACGGTGTAATCGCTAAACCAAATCTAAAATCTCCAAAAATAAATGAAGGTACAACTATTTGGGATTCCTTTGAGGATAATGCACACTCCCAAGCGGTTCCTGAGCCTATTTCAAAACTCTCAAATCCAATTGAAGATCAAAGTTTGATAAAAATGGCGGATCTGGATGAAGATGAGTTCGCTGCAATGGAACACGATGATCAGCAGCTAGAGTTTGGCGATTATCGTACCTACTTTCACAACAAGCAACTTAAACAGCAAGAACAAGATGTGGAATATGTTGAGTTCATCAAACAGGCACGGGAAAAAGAGTTTCCCCCTATCTTCAAAGGCTGCATCATTAACGTCAACGGAAAGACTAATCCTGACATTGTACAGTTGCATAAGATGATTATCTTGCATGGGGGTGTATTCTTGCATTTCTTGGGTGCAAAGGGAAATGCAACTCATATCATTGCTGAGAACTTGACACCAAGGAAAAAAATAGAGTTCAGAAATTATAAAGTTGTTAAGCCTTCTTGGATATTGGAAAGTATACAGTCTGGCAAACTGCTTCCTTGGTCCGATTACATGTTGATCAACAATGATTATGGACAGGTGAAACTCAATTTTAAAAAGACAGAGAAACTGGGCAATATTGAAGAGCATGAAAATGATTATAATGATTATAGCCATGAGAATTATAGCATATCAAAACCTTCACAAGATACTGACACTCCTGAAGTTTTGGACAAACAGGATGGAATCACTCTTCATATGGATGCGAAACATCCCAATTTCCTCAATGAGTTCTTTGCCAAATCAAGACTTCATCATTTAAGTGCCTGGAAATCTGATCTAAGATCCGAATTTCTTAACAAAGCGGTACAAGTACTGAAGCAACGTCGACCCGAAAATCCACCCAGCTCCCAGCCTACTCCTAAAACCATAATCCACATCGACTTCGATTGCTTCTTTGCCACTGTTTCGGCCCTTTATCATAAGCCTCCAATTGACATCAACAAATATCCAATTTGTGTGACTCATGGTGGAGGTGGATCAGATATGGCATCTTGTAACTATATCGCTAGATCCAAAGGTTGTAAAAATGGTATGTGGTTGAAAGATGGGAAGAAGTTATGCCCAGATTTGATCTGTCTTGATTACAATTTTGATGCTTATGAAACGATTTCTAATTTATTCTACAATATTCTACTATCTTTTAAGGTTGATTCTATATTACCTGTCTCTATTGATGAAGCATTGATTGACGTTACCACACTTTCTTTAACTAGAACTCCAATTGGGATTATGAAAGATATAAAGAAGAAAGTTTTGGAAGCTACCAAGTGTTCAGTAAGTTGTGGTTGTGGACCAAACGTCCTATTGGCAAAGTTATGTCTAAGCAAAGCAAAGCCAAACGGTATTTACCATGTTAACGGCAGCCAGATTTCTAATTTCTTAAAAGATGTTGAACTAAGGCAATTGCCTGGTATTGGAAGACAGATAAGTGCCAAATTAGAAACAGAATTGAGGCAGACTAACGTTAAGTTATCAAGTGTTCTAGCCATTTCCAAAGATAAGCTGATACAAATATTTGGGTTGAAAACAGGAACAAGAATCTACGAATATGCTAGAGGCATAGATGATACTTCAATAGATATAATGTCTGATCCTAATAAGTTTGTAAGGAAATCTGTTTCGATTGATGTCAATTGGGGGATCAGGTTTGACACACATATTCAAGTGGAGACATTTTTTGAGAGCCTTGCTAAAGAAATGAACAAAAGGTTGATGAAGATCCGTATGGTTGGTTCTAGTATCACTTTAAAATTAGCAAAAAGACATCCCTCCGCACCTATACAACCTGTAAAATATCTTGGGATGGGTCATTGTGATTTCGTTTCCAAATCATCCAAGTTTGGAACTTATACCAGAGAACCTGGGTTGATCAGCAGTGAATTAAAGTATCTTTCTAGGTTACTAAACGTCGAAGCAAAAGAGTTGCGGGGTGTTTCGATCAGCATTACTCAACTGATTAGTGATGACGATAAAGATTTTTTTAAAAATGTCGATTCTAATCAAATGACTTTACAATTTGGAAAGCAGGACAACGCAAAAGTCCATTTGATCAAACCAGACATTGATAAAGTAACTGGAGAAAAATTCAGCGCTTCGCCCAGGAAACAAGAAGTAGGGAAAGATGAAAAAGCGCCGCTGATAATTCAACAGCTTAAGGAAAGAGTGTCTCCCGTTAAGAAGCCTGATAGTAAGATATACGACGTTCCGGAAAGTCAAATTGATTGGGAAATATTCGGTGAACTTCCATCAGATATCCAAGAAGAACTACGAAGAGAGCTTCATAGGAGAGAAAACTCTAGAAGATCCGAATCTCCTAAAAAGCGCAAATGGGGAAAGAATGACATCTCTAATCTGTTATCCCCAACGAAAAAGAAGCAGAATTTGGAAATCAATGAGCCTCCAGTACTAATCAGTAAGGATTTGATTAAATCTAAAAGTGGGTTATTCTTTCAACAAATTGGATTAAATGAATTCGATCTTCTGAAAGAAAAACTTATACATTGGTTTGAGTATACAATTACCGATAAAGATGGTGCTGATGAAATGGATTTAAGCCTTTTTAATGGGTTCATGTTGGACTTACTAGAATCTGGGGATTCTTTAGAATTTCAGCAGATTGTGCAAATGTTTGAAATCAAACTATATAATTATAAGGACGACGAAGGCTACTTGTCGTGGGCCAATGTAGTTAATTGGTTGAAAGACATTCTTGGTAATGTCGATTACAAAGAACTAGATTTCAAATTTTGAGGAAGAGAAAAAAGAACAAATTTTGTTTTATTCTATGTGTGTATGTAAGTTATTCTTTATGAATAGTTATTATGATGACATGACAACTTTGCTAAACATCCTTAACGATTAAATTTTCAGCTCTTTGAGCCCATTCAGTCCAAGAACCATCGTAGACCGCGATATTATCAGACTTGAAGCCAGCGATTTGTAAACCAGTTCTAACAACACAGGCAGTAACACCAGTACCACACATGACAATAATAGGTTTGGAATCGTCAATGCCTAAGCTCTGTACTTTCTTTACAATAGACATTGAGGACAAAAAAGATTTCGAAGGAGTAAGCAGATCACTGAACGGTAAGTTAATGGCATGTTTGATATGTCCTGATGATAAATTTGGTCTCGGCTCTGGTGCCTTACCAGTAAATCTATCATTTGATCTAGCATCGATCAATGTGTATTCTGATCCAATTTTGTCAGCCATTACTAAATCAACCAATTCCTCAAAACTGGTAACCTTTCTCTTATCAAAATTTGCGATGTATGTAGTTGGTTCATGTGGAGATGGGGCGCTCACCAGTTTCTTGTCACCGGCTATATTCAATGATAACACTTTTTGGGCTAAGTTGTGATCCGCAAATGCCTGTATGTATGCGGGATAGGTATTCAAAATGTTGATCTTATCAGGCTGGTGTCCAAAAATTTCGAACATCCAAGCTGCTCTACAAGCACTGAATATCCCTTGTTGGTCGTATATCAACAATGTTGAGTCGTTTTTGATTCCAAGTTCACCAACTTGTTTCTCAAACTGCTCTTTGGTTGGCAACATGTGTGGGTAGGGGCTAGATTTATCACTGATTGCGTCAATGTCAAAAAAGACTGACTTTTCATTGAGTCTTTGCTTCATAAATTCATGGTATGCATTGATAGGAACATTTGGCATGTACCACGATGAATCCAAGGGGATTAGAGAGCCGTTGACTTTCTTGAACAAGTTTCCAACTTCTGCCGGTGGGATAACGGATATAAATCTCTTTGCGGAGAGGAATGGTTGACGAATTGAACGGTGGAAGCTGAGCATAATTCAATTGTGAGAGAGAATATGGTCTTAATTATAAAAAGATTAAGCCTAGTATCATTTATATGATAATGCCATAGATACTGATTAAGTAGTGGTTAAAAGGTAGAAAACATATAAAGGTCCATGATAGATTGATGGACAAAAAGGACCGACGTCGATTCGGCGTCGATTTAGAGTCGATTCCACATCGATAGGTTACAGTCGTGCTCGTCCCAAAAGTTTTGTTTTCGGGTCGATCGAGAAACGACGACCGTCGATGCCTGTCGGGTACTCTTGTACTCACAACTTAAATCTGACAATATGAATAGATTCATAATAAAGCAATCAGCTTTCAACCCTTCAAAGTTAAACAGACGAACAAACGATATTGCTCAATTGAACCCGCTGTAAGTCACCACAACTATACACCATGAACGTGGACGATGAGGATTTCGACGTTGCTTTGAATGGACAAATAGGTCTCAATGACCTTGATGCAATGTTTGATGGTTCTACATTGCATGCTGAAAATGCCCTTGATTTCAGTGATGAAGAAGAATTAGCGGAAGAAGAGTCACCTGAACCCAAGCATGGTAGCGATAATGATGGAGCGGAAGATGATAGTAATGAAAGTGAAGATGACCTAATGAAAGAGTTGCAGCAAGAAGCGATGCAAGGTGTCGATGAAGACGAGGCTACAGATGCCATTCCGAACGGGTTATTTACAGTCCCTGGAGGTGGAGAAACAAATGTTGGCTTATCAGATTTAGATTTTGCTCACGCAAATGCATTAATGGATGATCACGATGAAGATGATGATCTAGGATTTCAAATGCAGCATCAAGCAGATACAGACGGTATAAATGGAAAACACAAGTTAATAGGTGAAGATGATATAGAGGTATCGTCATCTAATAATGAAGACAATGACGATGATGACGAAAATGAAGAATCGAAGAAAAAGATCCAGGATGAACTAAAAGAAAAATTAAAAATAGAGAAGCTTGAACGAGAAAAGAAGCAGAAAGAAAAGCTTTTAAAGATCTACTACCCTACATTCAAACACGGTAAACCTTTAAAGATGCAGTCGTTATTCCCTATCATTCCACTTGAATTTCCCTACCAAGAACCCCCTCCAGTCATAACTCCTTTACTTCCTTCGACGCTTCAATTTGAGTTCCAACCCGATACAAGAAAACTGTTCAGAATGTCTAGCAGACAAAATCAATTAAAAGAACAACAGAACCAACAAGGCCAGCAACAGAAGAAAATAAATCAAGCACCGCAAGCTAACACACAGCAAAGAATCATTGAAGTAACAGAGCAGGATGTCATGAGCTTTAAACCTCCACAGATAAAGCGTAAGAAGCCAACGGAAACCATCAAATCCTACGACAAGGATCTTGTCTTATCAACAGCGGATTGGGATGACGATTTAATTATCAATTGTACCGATAGTGAAATTAGGGTTCCATCATCAAAGAGATTGAAAGTGGAAGATCTTAATCTGGATGGATGGGATGACGAAGATGACGATATGATCTTCGAAGGTATCTTGAGCCTTGATTCCTTAAACTTAAAACTGGATATGAATGACCCTAAGATGTTGTTCATTAATGATGATCTGCTGGCTCGTAAAGATGTTAAGAAAATCAACAGCGCTACAATACCATCTAATGAAAGATCCCTAGAGTTGAGATTCAGTATATCCAACGATAGAGAGTACGATATTTTAAAAGAAAACTATCAATCCAAGATTAGAGCTACTATCGGTAACTTAAACATTGATCATTCTTTACCTGCATTGAGATTACAGTCGCCTTATTATAAAGTCAAGCTGAGCAGCAAGACGATAAGATCATTACACAGACCGCAATTTACTGTCAGACCTAACACTATCATGGTGTTTTCGAAAACTAAGCAAAGGAAGAGAAAGAAGGATAAAGGTAAAGAAAGCAAGGAATTGTTCCAGAAATCAGCCGATTTGACATTAGGTGACTCTGCTCAATTCTTTATGCTGGAATACAGTGAAGAAAAACCAATCACTTTGAACAACTTTGGTATGGGCTCAAAGTTGATCAATTATTATAGAAAGTTGAACGAAGACGATAATATTAGACCGAGATTACCGGTTGGTGAGACCCATGTTTTGGGTGTTCAAGACAGGTCACCATTTTGGAACTTTGGTTTTGTTGAGCCAGGTCGTATTGTTCCGACACTATACAATCAAATGATTAGAGCTCCTATATTCAAACACGATCCATTGAGTACAGATTTCTTGTTAATTAGAAGTTCAGGTGGCGGTACCTCACAAAAGTACTTTTTAAGACCTATCAATAATATATTTACTGTAGGTCAAACATTACCTGTGGTTGATGTTCCAGGTCCACATTCAAGAAAAGTTACATCTACCTCTAAGAATAGACTAAAGATGATTGTTTATAGAGTTTTAAATTCAAGTCCTCAGAGAAGATTGTTGGTCAGAGATGTTTCGGATCATTTCCCTGATCAAAATGATATGCAAAATAGACAAAGGTTGAAAGAATTTATGGAATATCAAAGAAGTGGTGACGATCAAGGATATTGGAAAGTGAAAGTAAATGAGAAACTCCCAAATTATGAAGAAACAAGAAATATGATTACACCTGAAGATATTACACTTTTGGAGTCTATGCAAGTCGGTCAACAAAGACTAGAAGATTTAGAATCATTCAAAAGAGAGAAATTGGAAGGCGATAATGGCGAAAATGAGATGAATGGTGAGAATGGTGCACATAAAGAATCTGCTAAAGAGAAAAAGGATAAAGATGTCAATAATGAAGAGTCTCTGTCAGTCCAGTTCGCTCCGTGGAACATTACTAGAAACTTCATCAATGCAACACAGGGTAAGGCAATGTTACAAATTCATGGAGAAGGTGATCCATCTGGTAAAGGAGAGGCTATTTCATTCTTACGTACTTCAATGAAGGGCGGGTTCATTAAGAATGCAACCAACGGCGGAAATGAGTCTTTAGTTTCTACACCTAAACCACTAGAAAAGGAAGATAAGAAATCTACATCTTCAAGTGCAGCTCACTCTTACAACGTTGCTGTTCAGCAAAAATTGTACGACGAAGAAATTGCTAAGGTCTGGTATAAGCAACAGTCATCATTGCATTCTGAGAGAAGTACCGATAAACCGCGTACTATAAAGCAAGAGGATTTGGATGATAAGTCTCAATTCACACAGGCCAATGAAGAGATCGACGACGAAATTGGTGAAAAACCAAGGTATTTGAAGATTACCAGAATGGTGAGAGACTCTTATGGCATTTTACAAAGAAAAGTTGATATTATCAAGGATCCAAAAGTTGTCGAACTGTATGCTAAGAGACGTCAAAAGAGACTACTCGAGGACCCATTAGATTTGGCAACTGACAAATTAGTGTTAACTAATGATGCAGAAGAAAACAGAAAAGTTAAGAAGAAGTTGGAACAAGAATTAGCCAAATTACAAAAACTTCAAGAAAAGAAAAAGAAGAAATCGCCAGGAATTACAGCTGCTAACATTGACAGTGAAGGTAGAATCTCTGGGAAAGGTATTGGTAAGGGTAAATCCACCAGTAGAAGATGTGCAACTTGTGGTTCACTAGGGCACATTAGAACTAACAAAACATGTCCATTGTATTACACTGTCCATAATAAATCCAATCCTAATTATATCCCAGGAAGTGAAGGCGCTTCTGAATTATTGCAAATCTCTGATAATTCGTCAATAGCAACTGAAAGTACTGGGCAGGGTTATAAGGTTGATGCTGGCGTTGCTGATGTGCCTGTTGGAGGTGTCTTGGGCACCGTTAAGATAGAAGATGCTGATTCTGCTGTTGACTCAGTGCCATAAATGTTTATGTATATGTATGTTATATATGGTTGTAATTATAGGATAAGTTCATGAAAATGTTAATATAATTAATGATGCTTTCAAGGATAAAACTGGGGATAATCTAATGGGGTAATAAAAGTAGTGGGTAATATGCGTGGTGCACGACGCCCTTCTCATCCGTTATTTTTTTCTTGAATAGGCAGAGATTTAATTGGAGAACTTGTATCTTTAGTGGAAGACTAGTACCATAAACTTCACTATTTGATAGGTAAACCGGTAGATATAGAAATAAATCCATAGATCCAAGTAATTAGCAGTATGATAAGAAGGGCCCTTTTCCAAAACTCAGCATTCGTAAGTATGAATGACAACTTCACATGTCCACTGTTCACTCTACCTCGCCTTTTAGCGCTTGATTACTAACCACTTTTACAAAACCGCTACTTTAGATCCGTCCGACAATTGCTAGACAGTTCACACCAGTGACTTCGTTCGGCTTACAAAAAACTTTATTTGCGAGATTCATTTCTCAAGAAACAAGAAATGCCATTGATACAGCTGTTTCTTCAGCACCGGTTGTTTTGTTCATGAAGGGTACTCCTGAAGCACCTGCCTGTGGATTTTCAAGAGCCACAATTCAAATTTTGGGCCAACAGGGTGTTGATCCAATGAAATTTGCAGCTTATAACGTTTTAGAAGATCCTGAATTAAGACAGGGCATTAAGGAGTACTCTGAATGGCCGACTATTCCACAATTATATGTCAACAAGGAATTTGTTGGTGGCTGTGATATTATTATGAGTATGAGCCAGAGTGGTGAATTAGCAGAGTTGTTAGATTCTGCCGATGCTTTGGTTCCTGAAGAAGAGGATTGAATGTGATTCCATATATAATTTGATTGCTTGTTTATTCTGAAGATGTTGTTTTCCCTATGTACATATGATTTTTCTGCTTGCATCTTTAAGGGTTCATATGTTTTTATAGTACCTTTTCGTTTACAATGACGTTATTCTACATGTGGTATATTTATCACGGTTGTTAAGCTGTATTCCAATGCCTTATGGTTTCTCTCGATATAATTTGATTACTGATTTAAAAACAATAAACTTTAAAAGAAACTCCATTAAAAGGAAAGTTAAAAATATTCGTGGTGCATAGTAATTGCTCAAGACTCTTTACAGACTTGATAAAAATCCGCTATTAACCACCAACATTTCCAACTGGTTTTGATTTTCGTCTGCTATTAATAGAAAATAAGCGTAGAGGTGTAGTACATCGAATCCAAAAGAGGATCGTTGCCAGCTGCTTTTCTAGTGAATAAAGGACGGGTTTCGACTTCAAAGATGGGTCACAAGAGGGAAATTATACTTTTCTTATTCTGGTATATCACTAGCACACTAGCAAAAGCGGATCTTCTGTCCTTACTTTTGTTGTCATGATAACCATAGTAATATTACCTTGTGACCGGGCCTGTCTTTGTAATGAATGTGTAGGGCCAACTTTGGATTGATTATAAGGAAAATCGTCAATTGATTCATATCTTTATTATAGGCAAACTATTGAATAAAAAGATAGAAATAAATAAATTTGTGGGTAATAAGAATGAAAGTTTAAGAAAAAAGGGGAAAACATTAAAATAAAGCAGCATAGAATTCGTTTCAGGGAGTAATAGAAATAATGGAATTGAGGGAATATCAATCAATCAAAGATTTGACTTATGAATTTAGCGTCTTTTTGGATTTCCAGTTTCATCAATCAGATCGTTGACACCTCTTTTAACAGCATCCTTCAAATCATCATAATTTTCAATCGATCGTGGTTTGAAAAGTTGAGAACTTTTACAAAATTTTGTCAATGCATCAAAACAGGATTCACCAAAACTTAGATATTTATGAAGAAGAGATTTCGAATCTGTAGAATGTGCCAGTTGATCAACTGATAGCGTAAGTCCGGAAGATTTTTTAATTCCTGCTAAAATCATCGATATCAGAACCAAATCAACGGCATAGTGAACGTATTTCCCAATCTTTATTAGTTGGCGTGTAAGTGCGACGAAAGAGCATTGGTAAGCGTTAGTGACTTGCGAATAGATATCGTCTGGATTGAAGTATAAGAAAAGGTATACATACCCCCATATTGAAAATTTTGAAGCTAATTAGTATGTTCGGATATAGGTATAAGAGTAGATATCTGATATGATAAGAAGAGGCTTTTGTTATCAATAGCTGTCTGGATATAATAAACTCAAGCCAAAAAATAGGCTCAGCTCAAACCGCGGCGTTGAATTTTGAGTAGACCCTTCCCTCACCAGCCACGCAACCACCAGACTGTGGCGCATAAGATATGACCCCCATTTTTATCACTGATCGTTGTAGGATACGATACATACGTCAAACGTCATACACCACAGGTAAAGCCTTCCATTTGATTCCCAAACTATCTAGTTTAGTGGGTACCAAGCACATGCGTTTACAAATACAATCTCTAGAGTCTACTATCCCATTATCCAGATATACATTCGGTATAGACGTATACACAAACACAAACACCTTCACACCCCTTCAACCCGACAAAGGGCCTTACGTCTCCCGTCAGTCGTGCGCCTCCCAGCCAAATAAGGAAACCACAGATAACAAACAAAACAAGCCATCTCTCCTTCTCTGCATGTCATTCTCCAGTCCCTTTCTCTACTTTGTTAAAAATAACCTGTAATCTTGATTGCTTTAACTTCAACTTTCAGTCTCCACTTCTAACCTTCTACTACTCCTTTTACCAGTTGATTTTTTATATTTATCCTCTTGATTCCCCTCTTCACATATCCCTTTCACTCACTTGAACTTTCCTCTTCAAGATTCAACTTGTTCTTTCCATCGCTTTTACTCAAGAACAGTTTGCAGATATTAATTCCCTAATTCATCAGCTAACTCCTGGTTGTTTTTTTCTTTGTTTTGATTGTTTTTTCCAAGTTAAATCAAAAAGACCCTACCATAAGATATATACTCTATCAAGAAAACGATCACTTTTTTCTTCTAACTGCTACTGCCATCCGTTGAATACGGACTGACCTGTTGTTTTTTCCTATAGCAGCTCATCAAGTGCCCCCAATTAAAGAAAGCAATTCTATAAATTCACCATAGCCCAATCTTGCTTTTCATCACTTGCCTCAGGTTGCAGTGTGTATTATTTTCCTTCTATTTTTTCTCTACTCATCTCGAACCAAGTAATTAATTAATCGCTGAACAAAAAAAACTCTCACAATGTCTATGTATCAATATCACACTCAGAATAATAATAATAATAACCGAAATCGTGATGCTTCTTCTTCGATAACAACTACAACAGTTTCCAGCACCGCAAACTCCCCAACTTCAAATATGCCGTTTCAATCTGATCAAGATCAGTTGTCTGAACTCCTGCAAATTCATCAACAGTCGCTGTTACCTACTGAGAATGTACAACCCCGTGAACGCTTTATAAATGCTTCAAGTAAGACCTATGGTGACCAGTTCTACAATCACGACAACACGAACATTCAAAGCAATACAAGCCAAGTGATAAATTCACTTTCTCCGTTACAACATGAAAACTTGCATCACGATGATGTCATGTCCGAGTATCTGATGTTTGATGAAAGTAATCGTACGCTGACTTCAACAACCGGAAGTACAAGTAACGATAACTCACCTGGATTGGATCCAGGTATGATAATTATCAAGAACGAATCGGTCACTTTGGATGAGCTTTTAAATATTGACCATCTGATGACTGGCAATTCAATATCTACAAATTTTGAAGCTAAGAAAGAGCAACACGATAGTTTTGATGACTATTTAGATCAATACATTAAAATGGATATGGTTGACAATGAGTTGGACCAAATGGATCAAAGCTCTGATAACACGGTCATACAGCAAAAGCAGCAACAACAGCAATCTACACCATCTAATGGTTTGCGCATATCGCATCCACAGTATAGTTTGCCTCCAAAAGGTAGCTTCTCACAAACTACCCATATTACATCTCCAAAGAGAAATTCGTCAAGTATACAATTCAAAGAGCATGATACTAATGATATAAATGAAGGTCCAAGTAAGAAGGCTATTAAAGTTAAGGCAGCTTCGTCCTCTAGATCAACCAAACCGTCCACAAAGGCTCCTGTCAAGGCTGTTAAAAAGGTATTGTCCACTAGGCAGATGGCAACTGCCGCTGCAGCTGCTGCGATATCTTCACAAAGAGTTCCAGTCAAAGTTTCAAGTTCTCCTTCTCTGTCCTCAGCTGCAGCAATTACTACAATGGCTTTTGCCAGAAATCCATCTTCTTCAACAACCAGCACTCCCCCAATTAAGCGTAATGATCCTAGATCCAGAGCAGTGACCATTAACAGTTTTCAATCTACTCCCCAAACTCCTATGGCAAGCACCGTTAAGCATGAACATTCATCCACTCCTAAGGGAAAGACGAAGGTTGGAACTGCTAATAACACCATCAAGAAAGCAACGCCAAATACAAGTGGCGGTAGAGCCAGAGCTAGAACCTTATCATTCACTTCTGCAAACCGTGCAAATCATTATATTCCAATCGATTACAATTCAAAAATAAGTAAAAATAACAACAACAACTCTCCAAAATTTATTTCATTTGTTTTTGAACCAACGCCTAAACTGAACTCCAGTAATAGATCATCAGCATGTTCTATATCATCAAATTCAACAATCTCTTCGAACTATTCACAGTCTTCTATTATAAGCAATGTGTCACAAACCACAAATACAAACTCTACACTGTATACAAGTGCTAGTGGTCAAAAGCAAAAATCGGTCCCAAATTTAGCTTCGCTAGCAAAACCTACATTTGCATCACAAACTTCCCAATTCATGGTTAAACCACCTCCTCAAATGCCAATAACTCAGGAACAACAGTTACAAATTCATACCCCTCCAAATTCTCTAAGCTCCCCAATCAGTACCAGCGGTTACGGACAGTCAATTCCATCGCTTCAAAGCCCTATATCCTCAACGGTGACTAGCTTTTCAAAATTGACCACATCTTCTCCAACGACAACGAATCCAAAATCAATGACATCGACGTTCAGTGTATATCCGTCATCCTCATCATTACTGTCATCATCACCCGCACAACAATCTTTAACAGATCAAGGAGCTCCCAAGTTTGGGACTATGATGGTTGGTCCATCTTACAGCTATGGTGGTGTTTCTGGTAAAAACAATGAGATGAAAGGTAAACAATCTTCGTTCTCAAGTTCACTATCTTCCACCCAATCTAAAAAAGTTCATTCCAGACAAACATCGTTGAGTGGGAATAAGTTTGATAATAAACCAAGTGCTGCTAATAATCAAAGCAATTCATCGTCATCATCAGGAGCTTATGATTTGAAGTACAATGCCGATTTCCAAAAATCAATATCTAAATTCTCAAAGGATAACATCGTTCCATTTGAACCGAAGATTTATAATAATATGAATGAAGGTTTGATGGAGTTTCAATTACAAGTTCCAATCAAAAAGCGTTGAAGATTCCAATCAATCAGTTGTTCATTGTTTGTTGTTTGAGTGCCAAACCTTGATTCGACAGTTTTTACCCTCTCCTTAATACATTACCATAATCCATATGCCTACAGAAAATTACATTCATTTACTCATTCGTTTATTCTTCATTTTCTCCAATTTACTATTTTACCACTTATATACTTCAAAAGTTTTTATTTTATGGTTCAGAAGTGTGACTTTTCAGTTTTTTACCGTTATAACAATATATATTTGTATAGTAGCCCTCTCGTTTTTGCCTCTTTCTTTACCAGTCGAGTAAAATATTTCAATATACCTAGCATTTAATTTATTATTTAATTAAGTAGTACGCTTCTTTTGTCCTATTCATTGGTAAAATGGAGCACCTCCCCAAACAGAAATCCAACTATACCAGCCTCCTCAGTATAGTCCAACTTACTGCATCTGAGAATCTGAAATTATCCTTAATAGAATATTCTCAACCCGTGCAAAATGTACATGGAGTAGCAGCATGGCACCACTAATCTCAATTGCATTTTCAAATTAGTGCTGGTAAGCTGTGAATAGTAAGGTACGGCGGCGCAAAAAAACCGTCTTGTAAACGAGTTAAAATAGATAAGAATGGCCCCCCATGCTCATGTCACCCGTCTCCCATAATTCACGAAATTCGAGTGTTTTTCTGAGAAAGAGCTCTTTCCTGTTTGAAGAAAACGACATAGTTGATACTGACAAGTCAGTGAGGAAGGGAATATATATATGTGTATGTTTTGTGTCTGTCTATATATGGGGTATGTGATCATGGAGTTTGAGCAGCAATCGTTTACTTTTCTTGTAATTAATTAAATGTGTGCATATTTCAAGTTCGGCGGGGTGTAATTTTTCAAAGAGGTACTCAATAAGAAGTAGTACGATTACGAAGAGATAGATGTATACAGTTAGAAAGATTAGATTGTTTAAAGCTAAATGAAAGGGAATTGGGATACATAGTGTGCTGATTCTTGTGATATATAGGGTGCATATACGATATATATATATACGATGATATATATTTGTGATATAGAGGATGATACGCTTGTTAAGTGGCGTAGAAGAGAAGGGGCATACATACATAACAAGGCAAATTAATTGACACAATTTTTTGGGTTTATTTATTTCGTTGTTTTGTTCCATCTTCATTGTTTTATTGTCTTATTGTCTTTGTGTGGGTTTTAGTTATCCACAAAGTCATCTGGGATTCTTTTGAAGTAAAGCAGCATTGCATTTTATCTTCTTTCTTGCTTTGACTGTCCTGCCTTGTCTACACACAGTTTTTTCATATACACTATTTCCATATAGTTCAAACTGTTTTATTTCATCAATCTAATAATATCCATTTATATACTTTCATATACCCTATTTCGACCCAGAGACCAGATTAATTATTCAATTTTGTTCAACCATCTAATTTCTTGATAGAAACCATTACCAGAGAATACGTATCATTACCAGAGCATACATACCAATTATTCACAACTACCTCGAATCTTGACATATATATTTATGCATAGATAAAAGACAGATACCTAAGTCCAAAAACACTCAGCTAACAAATTCAACATCTATTCGCAATCTATATTTACCCTTGTGTATATTTTCTGCTACACATAATAACCAAACAGCTAGTGAGATTAGTTAGCAATTAAGAGTCATAATCACGATAGAAAGACTCAAGAATTAAACAAAATCAAGTGTTTATTATCATATAAAACAAAGACTTTCCCAATTTCATATTCAGAACCCCTAGTTGATAACAATCGTAGGTAAGAAATTGAACACAGACCATGAACTTAGACGATAAAGACCAATCACTATTGGACCCTTTCAATAATAGTGATCAACTAGATGATAAAAGCTTGTCAAATGCAAATCTGAATAAAGCTTCAGGAACAGATTTCGTTAAGAAATTGTTTCAAATGCTGGAAGAAAATGCCTATGCTAATATAGTAAGATGGTCCGATTCTGGAGATTCGTTTATTATAACGGATACAAACGAATTTACGAAAGAAGTTTTACCAAGGCATTTCAAACATAGCAATTTTGCAAGTTTTGTTAGGCAATTAAATAAATATGATTTCCATAAAGTTAAAATATCAAACGATTTGAAATTAAGGTATCAGATTGAAAATATTTGGGAATTCAAGCACCCTGATTTTCAGAGAAACAATAAAGAATCATTGGACAATATTAAAAGAAAAGTCCCTGTTAAAAAAGACGGTGAAATTAGTTCAGTTCCAACAGCTTTTGTTTCAATTAACCAGTTTAGAAATTTGCAGGACAGTGTCGATTTTATGGAGAAGCAAAATCAATTGCTATCCGAAACAGTTGAAAAATTGCAAGAAGATTTAGCTAGTGTATCAAGCAAATATAACACTATGGTTTCTAGCCTTTTAACAACAAAATCAATAAATGAGTCTTACTCAAGATCAATTCAAATCCTTGCAAAATGCATAGCTTCTTTAGGCGTTAGAGTTCCATCATTAGACTTGCCATTTGGTGATGCCAGCAACGGCAGCAGCGATAGTAAGCAAGGGTTAGTTCCTCCTCTCATTCAACAACCACAAAATCAGCCACCAATATCAGTTACAACAACAACATCTACAACAGCAGCAACTACACCGACCAAGCCAACATCAAACACTATGCACAATGAACCAACTCGTCCGTCAGTTTCAGCAGGTGCTAAAACTGGTATATTACACCATAGCAAAAATAATTCACAAGAATCAACAGCTACAACCACTTCAGGTTCTCCTCCATTTCTGACAACTACACCACCAGTACCAGTTACAGGGCTGTCAAATCAACAGTATCATCTACTGCCTGGTGGGCATGCTCCAATAGTGACACCACAACAACAAGAGATGCGTATTTTACAAAGGCCTACAGGCACAGCGTTACATGTTTTACTAGTTGAAGATGACGAGGTTTGTATTCAGCTATGCCGTAAGTTCCTAATGAAGTATGGATGTACTGTGGAAGTTGTGACTGATGGATTGGCAGCTATTAATGTACTTGAAAAGGTCAAATTTGATTTAGTTTTAATGGATATTGTCATGCCTAACTTGGATGGTGCTTCGGCAACATCTGTTATCAGATCATTCGACAAAGATACCCCTATCATCGCCATGACTGGTAATTATCAACGCCAGGATTTAGTAACTTATTTGAATCACGGTATGACTGACATCTTGGCTAAACCATTCACTAAAGATGATTTGTATTTGATTTTGGAAAAACATCAAATGAACAAAAAATTGATATATCCTTTGAATGATCCTTATAACCCTGACAACAAACTGGGTGTTAATAGTGATCGTGGTGGCGCTGGTACTAACCCTGCCGGCGCCACACCACGACAACCAGCCGATTTTGCTGTCGCTGGCTCTTCTCTTGCGGAATTACTTGATGCTTCGGTTGCTGTCAAAGAAGGGGAAGGCGAATTTGAACCAGTTAGCAATCTCAAAAGACAACGGTTAGCTTGAAGCTTACCGTATCTTTTTCCCGTTTGTTTATTTATATATGTACACCTTTCCTATCTCTTCATTGTCCAGGGAACTCTGCATTTTTTTGTTCTCCCCTCCTTTGTATATTTAGTGTTTTCAGCGTGTGTCTTTATCTATTTATTTATTTTTTTTTTGATTATTATTATTAGTGGATACATATGTGTAGTCACTGATGTTTATGTGATATAATATACGGTATACCCCCCCCCCCTTCACTTTCTCCCAGAAACGCACGGCGACTACCCCTATCCTCGTTTCAAACGCTCCCCCCCCAAGTATTCCAAGGCTGTGTATGTCTGTCCCAGCTTTCCAAATTTTCGTCTCTCGAAAATTTGGCGGTCTTCCAGCAAAGTTACACTGTTCAGTATGAACATACATATCTTAGTTAGCAGTGAATGATGTTTGTGCAGAGAAGTAGGATACGCTTTAGCATATATCCGGGCACCATAAGTAGTACAGCGTAACCATCAAACATGCTAAGTTTTTCAAGAAGATTTGTTTCCCAAAAGTCAATTAGATTCAGCTCAACTTTAGCGTTTATTGAATACTCAGGATCATCGATATCTCCATCTTCTCTATCTGTTTTAACAGCAGCTACACAAATAGGTAAACCAATTACAGCTATTTTAGTTGGTTCAAACGCTCCAGAGGCGGCCAAAGAGTTGAGTAAAGTGTCGAATATTAAAAAAATCTTAATTTCCAAATCAGACAAATACGACCGTTCATTACCTGAAGAGATTTCTCCATTGTTAGTTCATGTTTTAAAAGGTTCAGACTATACAAATTTCGTGGTTCCAGCTTCTTCAGTTTGTAAGAACTTCTTACCTAGAGTTGGTGCTCTGTTAGACCTTCAGCCTATCTCTGATATCATTAAAGTCGTTTCCCCAGATACTTTTGTCAGACCAACTTATGCTGGAAATGCGCTGTTAACTGTTAAATCCAAGGAATCACAAGTGTTGGCATCCGTGAGAAGTTCAGCATTCCCACCAATCGCATTGTCGGAAACACCATCAACTTCGATTCCGGTTGAAGAAATTCCTTACGTTGAATCACAGAACCGTACTGAATTTATTTCTGAAGAACTAATCACCAGCGAAAGACCAGACTTAGGTTCTGCTAAGATTGTTGTTTCCGGTGGTCGTGGTTTGAAAAATAAGGAAGAGTTTGATAAGATTGTTAACCCATTGGCCGAAAAATTGAACGCTGCTATCGGCGCTTCTAGAGCTGCTGTTGATGCTGGATTCTGTGATAATTCTTTACAAGTTGGTCAAACTGGTAAAGTTGTAGCTCCAGATTTATATATTGCCATTGGTATCTCAGGTGCCATTCAACATTTAGCCGGTATGAAGGACTCTAAAGTTATTGTTGCGATTAACAAAGACGAAGAAGCTCCTATCTTCGGTGTCTCCGATGTTGGTATCGTTGGTGACGTTTTCGAAGTCGTTCCTGAATTGACTCAAAAGTTATAAGTAGCTCAAAAAAAGAATGTCTTTGTTTCTTATATATACGATTAATTTAATCTGTGATTTTATTCCTTTGTATGGTGTATAGAGGTCTGTTTATTATTGATTTAAATGCTTGTTTGTTTGCTCTCTTGTCGCTTTTAATTACTATGTTGCATGTTCTTGGGATTAAGTTATTTGTTTGTCAAATTGCGTAACGCAGTAAAATGTGGGCTCCACATCGGCGGGTCCCATCTAACAAGCGCCAAAGGTTTATATAAATCGCTCCTTCTTCCTCCATCGCTCCTTTCTCTTCTCCCTTTCTTCTTATTTCTCTTTCTACTTTTATATACACAAGTGTTCTTTCGAATATCTACAAATCATCCTATATCAAAACCAGAGGAAACTTGTTAACCAAACAACAAGAATCAACCACATTCAATACAGAAAGCCCCTTTAAATTTACAAACTAATACCAAATAAAAATAAAAATGGCTTACGATAAATCAACCGAAATGGAAGAACAAGCTTGGGTTGCTAACAGATACAATCATTCATTAGCTCTTTCTGCAATGACTGGTTTGATTGCTTCATTCCCTGTCGCTAAAGTGTTTGCTTCTAATGCTGTCCCTTTGTTAATGTGGAGGGAAAAAAGACAAGAAGCAGCCATACTGGCTAAACAAGCCAAGGCACAAGCTTAGAATTACGATTCAACTAGATATACTATCAAAATATTATTACTGATTATAGCATAATATTCTGTGTTTGTGAAGGGTGGTTTTTACAAGCTGTCGTGCTTCATATGGAATGAAAGAGGAATTTGACTTTTACCGCTGGTAACAAATATGGTACGGTTTTTTAAAATTTGAGAGACATCAATAAGAGAAAAAGGATTGGTATTTTTATGTTTTTACTGTTGGTAGTGCTATTGAGCTGGTGATTTATTGTGGGTATGTGTTCTAAGTCCATACCTGGAGATTGAGATTGAGTTTGTTCAAAATTGCTTCGTTTGTTTTTTTATGTCTTTAATGGAATATTGTTTGACTAAATTACACATTTATTTTTTAGTTGACTATTTACGGAATTTATGCTTGTAAAATATCAAAAATAGTATTCGTAAATAGATGGCGTTAAGTAAAATACGCATAGAGAGAATTATCGCTGGTGTTTTAGTAAGCGCTTGGATAGGTCAAATATACTTGAGTTTGGCTTCTTTTTCACTAGCTTAGCTCCAGAATCAGCATGGCCATCATAGCCAGTATGATTATCGGCGCTTTTATTTATATTATTAAGCCGGCGTGATTGTAGCTGTGACTGATCCAAATCCGACAATTCTTCAGCGTCAGGATCACTGTCTAAAACATCAACCTTCATTAGGCGCCTCAAGTTATTACTATTTGTAGTGGGACTGGTTCTAGTTACAGCCATGGTTCCTTCCAGCCTTTTCGGGATTTGTAAAGAGGTTTTATGCTTGAATTGCGGTTTGCTGGGTGTTGTTGCTGTGTCAGGTGTTTCGATCATCTTGCTGTTGTTGTTGTTGCTAGCATATCGTGGATCCCTGCTGGGTGTTGTTGCTCTTGTGCTCTGTGGCGTGTTTAGTGTACTGAGATCTGTTGTTGGTGTCAGCCGCGGCTTAACCATCAGTGTCTTGTTCATCGTTATTGATGGTGTGAGTTTGTTTCTGTCTAGTCGTAAGGATCTTTTTTCGGTTTGCGGGGTGAAGAAAAATGTAGTTGGTGTTTGAATTACGGTATGTTCTTCAGTTAATCCTTCGCCTTCTTGTTGCTGTCGGTTCTGAGTGTGGCGGTTTGAAATTGGTGTCGTTTTCTTCAACGTTAATGGTGGTGAAATTTCTATATCCTTCATTGGATGAATGCTGTTATGCCTATCTAGTCTCGAAGAGTTGTCATTGTCTGTTCTTGCCGTTGTTGTGCTTGGTGTTAGTGGGATGTTCACCGATTTGATCGATTTTGTTAAGCTATCCTTATTGGGCGTCTTCAAAGGCACTTTAAGTGAGCTTGGGCTGGGAATGTTTGTTATTTTGTTTGTGGTTGGTGTCGTTGTTCGAATATCTGAATTTATTGCGGAGTCCTTCCTCGCCATAGAATCCAATGAAAGTTTCTTAACTTTTGCCCTACTTAATCCTAAAACCCGTTGCCGCTTTTTCACACTCGGCAAAGAAAACTTCCGATAGTCTACACCAGTATTATTATTATCACCATTCAGCAACTGTTTCGAAGGCTGAATATTCAGATCGCTCGCATGGGCATCCTTGATCTTTTCAGTAACGTCTCTTTCAAAAACACCAATAAATCCATCGATCAGAATCCAAAAATCAGGGAACTTAACAGTTTGATCAACTTCGTACCTATTATACTCGTTCACAAAATCAGCGAATACTTCAATGCTAGACTCGTTATAAACTATTAGTTTCTTGTTTATTTGAAAAACTCTCATTGTTCCATCGTGCCAGGCTTTGGATTTCTTATGGGGTTCTTTCGTGTATAGTATTTGGTATTCCATGTACTGAGAGTGTTGGAGTTGTTTTCGTAATATTTTCGACATCTTCTATTTTCTCAGTTCGCTGGTCTATATATTTGATTGCATTGAATAACAGTGATGGAGGAAAAAAGATATGGTAAAGAAAGAGTGGATAAGCTCAAATACATGTTGGAACAGAATTCCGAAATGGAATGCACCGCCCCAACATATTTTTTTGTAAACAGTAAACAACGCGTCTATTTTGCTCCACCACTGAACTATCCTTCCTTTCAATGACTATGAAAAGACAGTAAACATCTCTGAGGAATATTACAAGACTAAAGTCTTAAATAAATAAGTTGGAATTAATTGAAGTAAAGTAAAAAACAATCAAAGAAAGAGAATATCTACGCTCTATAAGTCAAAATGAAAACACAACTTGAAAAAAAACGTATAGAAAAAATATTAAAAACATTGAGAAACAAAACCACCCGTGACCCATTTGTCGTAATAACTTAACTATCTATACCTACCCCTAAAATAGAATAATTATAATAATAATAATACTAACACCCGTAAAAAACCAAATATAAACAAATAAAATATAACGTCTGGCAAACAGTAACATATAAAATAAAGATAAAAACTTGAAAGCATTTAAATCAAGATTATGACAAAACCATATAGTTTCTATCAAACAAGAATAGATAGATATTGATCAACTCGATCAATAAGAAAAGACCAGCTTAGTTTTTGAATAAGTTTAGCTTTTTGCCTCTCTCTTTTTAATGTATTTACCGTTCTTAGCAAATCTTTTTGGCATCTTCTTGGATTTTCCATTACCAAAAACAATATCTTCAACATCAATGCCTTCATCTTCGGCATTACCGCCAACAGCAGCAATTGCAGATTCAATGGCATCTTCGCATATTTCTCTGTCACTGCCACTGAACTTCTTAGATTTTGAATAGTTGTCAGCAAATTCCAAGTCGGTAACTGATTTCTCTAATTCAGCTTCTTGGTCAATTACAGTCCCGTCTCGTTCTTTGTCTCCAGTGGCAAATTTAGAAGGTTTCTTAGATCTGCCGCTGTTGGTATTTGAGTTGACTTCTAAAGCCGCCACTTCAGCGTATGAGAGCTTTCTAACTTGGATATCAATAAAGTCGTCATCACCTTCGTCTTCAACACCTTGAATCTTCTTCATGGCGATAACTTTGTTAGTTGAGTCGTTGATGAACCGTAGACCTTTTTCTTTATCCACGTTTGAATCGTTTTTGAGTTTGGCTTTGTTGTTGGCGGCTATCTTAGTAGCGGCATTTTGAGAGGCGGAAGAGGAGGAAGAGAATGGCCATAGTGAGAATCTTGATTTTTTAGTTGACGAAGAAGGGATTGATTCGGTTGTAGTTTGAATAGTGTTGAAGTCGACCACTTTTGGAGGTTGTTCTTGAACAATTGGGTCCGTTTGCTTTGAGCCTGATGAGAAGAAAGAAAACATGGTGCTTGTTTTGATGCTTATTTGGGGGCGTCTCGGTAAGTTTTGCCTTTGTTTGGGACTGGTTGGTGGTTTGTTGATGAATTGGAGAGTAATACAATTAATCAACTATATAACGAAGTATATAATTGTTAATAATTAGAAGAACGGCAAAGAAGATATGGTATATAAGGAAGAAGAAGATGGGGTTGTAAAAAAGATAAACAAATAGAAACACGTTGTGTAGGTAGGTTGTGAGTGAGAAGAGAAACGAGAGGCAGCCAGAGCACATGCCGAGTCCGACGTATTCCTCTTTTGCATATCCCCGGATTCACGTTAGCTGTTTTGTTGGCGGAGGGACTAACACCAGGAATGTGTCACCAGGTGTGTGAGTGGGTGTGTATATATGTATGTATGTGCACGTATATATGGATCTCTACTTGTAGATTTGTGAGGTGTATCTACTAGTTAGCAGTTAGTCTCTGTCAATGGATGAGTTACCATGGTGGTTAGAAGGTATAATATATATATATATACATACACATATATACACCCGAGATAACAAACAGCCACGCTTTGTTTACTCGTCTGTTATCTGTCCAATTTCTGCTTTAGACAGTCCCAGCCACCATCCGCCACTCCTCATCAGCCACATAACGGCCCCTTTCTCCCCTCTCTCCCCGGTCCTTCCAAAAGCGGCAACGGCGAAAACTGGAACTGAAAACAGTCATCAAATCAATGACGTGTATGGTTTGCACGTGACCGTGTTCCACCTTCACTCTCTCAATATGACAGTTGTTCCACTTAATTAATCCCTTCTCTGTCTCTCCCAAGCCAGTGAGTGAGTGAGTCAGATAACTGGTTTGGGGCTCCTGCAGCTTACAATTCCATATCCAGACAACAACTCAAATCTCCTGTACTATAATGCCACATCAATGTCCCTTCGTTCCTTCCCAAAAATCTACTCTGATCGAATTCGGGTCCAATCCCCTTACTTCTGCTGGAACTTCAATTGAAAACACCTTGGAAACTCATAGTTTCCATATGAATCAATACAATATAATTTAGTGATGGTACAAGACTTGATATAGGAGATAAAAACAAAAATGTTAAAAGTAAAAGTTACATTCTGAAATTGAGATAAATAAATAAACAATTTTTTAGGTGAGAAAACGACTAAGAAAGAACCTATATAATTAAACAAATAATAAAGAGACGTATGGGAAACAAAAAGGGTAGAACTTATGTAAAAGAAAAACAAATTCAATAATCATCCAATAAAATTGGAAAAAAATCTTTGAACTTCTAAAAACAGATCAATACAACTAATGTACATATAATTAAAGAAAGGCCGTTCTTACAAAGACAACGGACATCTATTTCAAGTGACGAGTACCGGCGAGGAAAAAAATATAATAATAAAAAAAAGTAAAATGCATGATAACCTTAATCAATATTTTCATCAATTAAGTGATTGATCGGTTTCTTGTTCTTAGAAACCACATTGGTTTGGGAACCATCTATCATTTAATGGTTGAGGAATAATGTTCAAGCCCATTAATCTTTGGAAATCCCATTCAACGGCACTTTCGGTTTTCCAGCACCAGAAGACCCAACCAGAAACTTTACCCTGTTGGAAAGCATCCAATTGAGCCTCAACATATTGTCTGTACATGGAAACAACATCAGAGGTGAAGTAAGCTTCGTTGTAAGTGTATAATGAGTTACATGAGCCGACATAAGAGCCACCTAAGTAGGTAGAATCGTATCTAGCACCTCTTCCTGCACCGTTTAACCATTTAGCACAGTCAGTTAAGGCAGCGGACCATTCACCGCAAATGTTCCAGTGATATTCCTTGCTTTCTGAAGCACCCCAACCACAGGCAACAGCAATGTGTTGGTTTAGGGATCTTTGTAGTTCACCAGTAGAGAAAACTTGGTAGTGGTGGTGATCAACAACAACGTCCCACCAACTTGCGTTCACATCAGTTCTTAAAGTGTTATCCCAATAATAATCACTCATGAACGCGTCTTGGATAATAACTGGAACGTCACCACTTTCTCTAACAATATCGTAACCCTCGTAGTAGAATTGAGTTAATTTACCCATATCCAGAGCTGGACCTAGTGGTTCGTTGACCAATTCAATACCAATCACAACGTCATCATAAGAAGAAGCAGAGTACTTCTTAGAAATGGTGGTGAGGACATCAAGGGTGAAGTCAACGTAACCAGGAGTCGATTGCCATCCAATAACATCTCTTTCACCAGAGTTATCGAAACCGTTTTGAGAACCTGGGACACCGTGCAGGTCGATCCAAGCTTTCAAACCGTACTGCTGACACCAAGCCAAGGCTTTGTCCAAGTATTCTTCTTGACCTTGAACGTATGGATCACCATTAACTTTTGCGAAAGCCCAGTAACCGACAGGAATACGAACAAAGTTAAGACCAGATTGGGCAATGTATTGGAAATCAGTTTCGGTGTACCAAGTAGACCAATGTTGAGATAATCTAGAATATGCTTCATTGTACCCTAAAGATTGGCAGTAGTGGTATTCATCGATCGGAACTCCTGATGAGCCAGTAGCGGCCTCAAATAAGGAGGGAGTAATGAATGGTTCTAAAACTAACCAACCACCTAAGTTGACACCATACAACTTTTGGGAACCATAGTCCCATCTAGAGTTTCTCTTTTTCAAAGTGAGTGGTGCAGCTGAGACCAATGATAGTAAGGTGGTGATAACTGTCAATGTACTTAGCGAGAACTTCATTTTTCTTCAATTGACTGTGTAGTTGATGGCTTTGAGAGGGGATTTCTATTGCTGTTGGTTGGATCTAGATTATTTGAAAGTGGATGACGGTTCTGTTTCTTTACTTTTTGTCTATTCTGGCTCGATATTCTATATATAAACCTGAAACAGTTGATTGCCTATAGTAGCAGATCAGTTTACAATGCTTAAAAGGGATGAACCGAATAATTAATTACTGAAGGGAGAATCTTATGAAAAGAAAAGAGAAGGGTCTAAAGTCAATAACAAGCCCAGTGCTGTAATGGGGGCATCGAGAGATTTATATATACTGAAATTAGAAGAGATGTAGATTAAGGGGAGTAAACTATATATAGAACATAAACAATAAACAACCCAAACAATTTTGGAATCCAAAAGGAGGTATGGTCTTACCTCATTATCAGGAATGCAGCATGCGCCAAGCAGGTGCTATCCGGATGTGAAAGGTGTTAGGTATGCAGTGTAGGTCCTCGCTCAACCTCCCGCTGTCCAAAAACGTCCCACCACAACTAGAGTTTCTCCATCGTCGTTGGTTGCATACTATAGCATTTTGAAACTGATGCGACTAACTCTGACTAATCATCGCCTATACGAGGATAGTCAACTATGTTCAGACAAATCTAAAAAAAATCTAAAAGTCCAGACATGTTTTTGTTTATCTTGCTTATGACAAGTTAAAATTCATCATGCGTATAATAAAGCCTCTTGGACCACCGTTACGTTTGGTCAAACATTTGTCTGCTCCTGGATTTTGAATTTCATTCCTAAGTGAGTGAGTCAATAACAGGGGGGGAGAACTCTCAATAGGTGGATAGACTCCTGATGGTGTCGCATCGCACCATTTCCCTGCCAAGTGGAGATTAAGGAATCGTACTGCGCATTACACTGCATGAATCCATTACCTCTTTCGCATGAATTAGGGAGCATTTTCCCAAATTCTGAAGCCCAGTTTTGGACTTGGAAGTTTACTGGGTTGACCATTTGAGTCGATGAGATGAATGTCTGGTACGATAATGATAGGTCAGCTTGGAAACATTCCGCTAGTTTGAGAAAAGTAGGCATTTGGCTGGTTTTCCCCACTTGTACAGATCCAAGGTCACCAAACTAGGGCTAAATTAAGTTCAATATGAGCAGTCACAAAACCAGAGAACAGTGCATTCTGAATTCATAAAAGCATGGGATTCATACTAAGGACTCTTTAAGTCATTACTCTAGACTAGGTTGAAGGATGGAGTGGGAAAAAGATAGATTATGATCTGAAGATAGTATATATGGAATATACGATTCTAACTGGGTTGATTCCTTCTTTATTAAATTCTTGTTCAATTTTGTTTTCAGTATATGTTGATTATAAATACTGTTATCCACCCGTTGTCTGAGAGCAAAAAGATTCAGCAGGTGGTGAAGGCATTGATTATAAGGCAAGAATTATAAGTAATTATAAGGTTCACTAATTGCCTGGTTTGTAGACTGTCAGCTGGGCTTCAGTCATTCTTCTCTGGCTCACAAAGCAGGATAACAATACAAAATCAGTGGGCCGTTGGATAGTATCTTCTCTTCGGGCTTCGGATCATTTCCTGTTGTCTTCCGTAGCATCTATTTAGAATACCTCACAATATGAGGCATTCAAATCTGGTTTCAATGAATCTGTTTACAATGTCTGGAGTGGTTGCTTTGGATATCGACTCAAATTATTCAGAACCTCAACAGTCGAAAATTGAAAACACTCTGAAAAATGAACCTTTTCTTCTTTAACCCGGTGATGATCCCAGAATACAATCAGAATACAATGGACCCAGCTCCTACATACGTCATTAGTTTTGTTAACTTGTTTACACATTTACATGTTTCTATATTCGTAGTCGTAACCTCAAAATATTGGTGTATCAAATGGCGGTATTCTTTGTTCTTAAACCTCCCCTATTTCCTTACAAAAGAACTTAATTCACAGTATGGAGTCACAAGTAAGATTGAAAAATGAAATCTGCCGCTTCATGAGCTACAAGTTCATAGGCCAATCCTAAATGTCCATTCGTTTATTTACTCTTTAAATCCGACCACAATCGTTTGGTTTCTTTATCCGTTCTGCTGCTTATTGTAGCAATTCCATATTCCAATTTCAAAGAGCATTTTTGTCTCATTGTTGGTCTCAACATTTGGGAGGTCCCAGTCCAACCAGGCATCTAGAGCCGCGTCAGCGATTGGAGCTTTCCCTGTAGCCAATACCAATTTGGGATTCCGGCTGCTCTCTGTTCCCACGTTCGCAAGTCAATTCAAAGGTAGGCTCATGAGGCGGTGTGAGCGTTCCATTTTTGGGCGTGGTTGTGGCAGCGCGTTTCCTGAAATCCGCCACACGCACGCAGCAGTACGCGGTTTTTGTCAACATTATCTCGTTCTTTCAATCTCACATGATTCAGGGGAAGGAACAACCTAAGTTATCTTATGTCGTCATTATAACATATAAACAATAAAGCTTGCTTCCAGAAATCGATCAAGGAAGCTATATTGACTACGCCGGTTGGCATGTCGAAGGAGCAATTAAAAGGGCGAAAGAAGAGTTTCGGCATATTCAAGCATACATACATGATCAATATATGTTGATATACCAAGAAATTTGAAGTTTAAAAATGGTTTCATGAGTTTTCATTTTGATCATAATTAAAGGATTCAAGTAGGCACCGTCAGCCATTTCATCGTCACCACCGTTAAACTTTGATTATTGTGTATTGGCGGTCGGTAATGTGAACCTACCGTTGCCATCTTTTAAAACTTGATGGATTTTTACTTGGTATACAGTCATCGGCCACTTCAGCGCTGCAAGTTGGAATATGGCTGTATATGGAAAAGAGTGTAATTTAGTTATGACGATGGTATTGCATTGCCTATTACCGTTTGCTACGATAAGTCTTCACCGTAGCAAATCAAACCAATCAGTTGGTCACCGACTCAAATACAAGTTCGTCAACTACGATTTTCAAAGGCAGCTAACCCCGAGCCTCCTTCAATTAGGAGGGATCCAAATCAACAAAAAGAAATAAAATTGAGTCAAGCTACTGAATTATGTGTCGCTAGCAAGATGAATATTTCTAACTGGCCCCTACAAACTAATTCCAGAAAGACTGCCATTTGTCCTACATCTGTTCGTAATGATTTTTGAGTCTTTCAGCATCCTGTACGTCTTCTTATCTTCTTCAAATCAATTATTCTTAACACTCAAAACAAAAGAAACAATCCTAGAAGTAGGGAGGAAATATTAAGTGATAGTACTGTTATACCCTGTAATGATTACTTGGATACCCTTAAGGAATACAAACAAATAATAGCTAAGACTGCAAATGGTCTCAACGTATATTGCATGTCGGTAGTGGGGGCAATATCCAGTTTAAAAAGGTTTCCAACCCTAACTGATTTAATTACTTTTAACCAAATCAGACAATAGGTAAATGTTCAAGTTGACATTTCCTTTGTAATATTACCTATTCCAACTGTAGATGGGGGTCAAACTATAGAGCATCTCGTTTTAGCAAGCAGCCTTTAGCCAATTCAATGTTTATGTTTTTCCTAATGAGGAAATTCTGGTGTCGTTGGACCTGCACGCAATTATGTGCCCTAATGAAGCAAATCTAGGAAAATCATCTAGATATTTCCTTTATTGGAAATAGGTAAATAAAAGTAATAAAATCTGAAATAAGTAATGTGTTAAACCTGTTTTATTAAAGTAGGGGAATTATTTATGATACATGTGGGTCCAATTGTGAGGCGATGTGTGAAGTGTGTGAGGAATGATTAGGTCTCATCAACTTTTCAAAGGCCTCCATTCGAAATGAGATGTTTGAATCCGATTATTAATGAACGAATTGGCTCAATTTATATTATTAGTTTAGTATCAAAAAGACGATTTGGTTGACGGCTACGGATAGCGAAAAACTTGACTATATTATTAATGATTGGGAACATTATTAAACTTATCATCAATCTGAAAATAAGAGTGAACTTGAAAATTAATAAAGTGCCTCTAATTTTTACGGCTAAATAAGGGCAAAATATGGCAATCATAGACACAATCATTTAATGTTAAATATTTAACTAAGAAGCGGAAGTGCCTCTTGTTATTCGTAAAAGAGAGTCATTATCTTACGGATATAAAACAATGCTTATCACAAATGTACTGTCGCATGGCGAATAAAAGAAAGGCGGCACAGCCCGTTTTTATGGATTTTTCTAACAGTAGACACCCCTGCACCTCTAATTGCCTTCTTGTATGTTTGCAACTTTACCCCTCATTTAGTCCTCCAATGAAACCATTTTCATTTTTAATAGTACACAGACGTTACCAGGTGTATTTGTTTACAATTCTTGAGCATAAACACAGCATATAAGTTGTTTATCAATTTGTACTTAGACATTGTTAATTCATTTGGGATTGCAAGACAAACAGCTGGTACCGTCGTGCAATTGAAGTCTAACTAATTGTACAAACATTCCTTACTTCCTACTCAGGGTTTTGATATCTGAATCAGAAGAAAATAAGACTGAGAGAATATTTTAATTTCATTTCGGCATAAAGAGGCTTCAATTATCTTAGGACTTATCAAGAAAAAATCAAAAAAATGCTGCCTCGCTTATCAAAGAGAAGCATTAACTTCTCCAGCAACTCACTTTTGCAAGCATCGTTCCGCAATGGCACTTTGATGAATATAGCCGGCAGACCTATTTCATCAACACCAAAAGCCAACAGATCACAATTAGAACCAACAATTACAGAAACTGACCGTCCAGTGCTAAGCGATCTGCCACATACCAATGCCCTTGATTACACCTTCACATCAATCGATAAACTAAAAAATTGGGCAAGAAAGTCCTCTTTTTGGCCAGCTACTTTCGGTTTGGCATGTTGTGCTGTGGAAATGATGCATGTTTCAGCACCAAGATACGATCAAGATAGATTGGGTATCATTTTCAGAGCTTCTCCAAGACAAGCTGATATTATGATCGTTGCAGGAACAGTGACGAATAAGATGGCTCCTGCTTTGAGACAAGTTTATGACCAAATGCCTTTCCCAAGATGGGTTATTTCCATGGGCTCCTGTGCTAATGGTGGTGGCTATTATCATTACAGTTATTCTGTTGTTAGAGGTGTGGATAGAATTGTCCCAGTTGATATTTACGTTCCTGGATGCCCTCCTACTGCTGAAGCATTGATGTATGGTATCTTCCAATTACAAAAGAAAATGATGTCTCACCAAACCCAAAGAATGTGGTACAGAGCTTACTAAGAGCTGCACGTTTCTAGCTTATTTACTTATTTATTTATTACCTTGTGTTCACACACTTTATTTATTAGATAGGATATACAATATTCATAATTTATGGTTACTTTTATTTAACCATTTATTTATTTAGCTTCTATTAGAATTTCCCATACTTGAGTTAACATCTCATTCAAATAATAATCTGTACTTATATTTGACTCAGAATATCACAGAAGTAATACTGTCTGCGTTGCTTGACATATCTTGATCCAGGCAAGTTATCTATTATACATTGAAAAATATACACATCCTTCAAATTAGGCATTCTATATTTTCACCACATTAGGGCATACGATCAAAGCAATATCATCGACAGCCATAACTAGACCTAATACTTTTCAGAATTGTTCAAAATAGCTTGTTTCAAAGCATCAAATGGACTAACTCGAAACCCTTCATCTTTCAAAATCATTCCAAACCTCTTGATCTCAGCAGTCTCCACTCTCTTAGCACCGCGCTGGCTGGAGTGTGGGTTTGGCTTATGATCTAATTTTTTGCGAGCATCAACTTCTGTATTTTCCGTACTGTCAATCGCAATATCTCCCGATGCAACATAAGAATGAGAAGTAGTAGCGTTTTGGGAGGGCACAGTGTGGGAAGGCGGTAAGACATCAAATAGGTCATTTAATTTCGGCTTTAATGAATCCCTAACCTTTCTTCTTCTTCTTCTAAGGGCCGATTTGGAAATACCTTTTTGGTTTGGATCGAATAGTGTTATTTCAAGTTGGGTAGTGTTGCTTGTCCGTATACCTTTGAAATCCTGGTATGTAGACGAAATAGAGTTTGAACCAACAGGAGCCCCATATCCAGGAACTTTTTGACGGGCTCTCTTTTCTGCTAGTTTATCTAGGAACTTCTGTTTGTTGGACTGTGTTTTATTTGATAGATTTAATGACGAGCTTGAGGTTGAAGCAGATGGGGCGACAGATTTGCTCTGTTTCTTGTCAAGCTTGGTCCGCAATGACGTTCTCTTTTTAATAGCCATGGTAGATAATATGTAAGTAGGTGTACATTAAGTATCTGAATACTGTTTGTATTCGTAAATGACCAAATATCTCTGCAGAAACTTCAATAACAGATGTCTGATCTTGGTTATATAGCTAATTCTCCTTATAAAGATAAATAGATAGTGAATTTTTTTCAGATGATTATATAATCAGACACATCCTCCATCGACAGAAAGAATCCCAGTTAAAAATTTTATTTCACTACAAATTCGATGAGGCTTCTAAACATTCATTGTTCAAGGACTGGGTAATGATAGGAAAGTTATTGCATTCCTACAAACTGCCACCGAGTTTGAACTGACTTATTTACAAATATTTATACGCCTGTATCCCTTCCTCTTCACTTGACTATCTGAACTCATACTGGCTAGTGCAGCAAGCTATACCTATATTCAACCATATCACAATGTCTAACACTTTACGCATTACCGCTATCACTCTTGCCACTGCCGCTTTGGGTTACTGTGTCTACTTTGATTACTCCAGAAGAAACAACCCCGAATTTAGAAAGCGCATTTCAAAGAACAAGAAAAGGGCTTTAAAGAAGGCTAAGCTTGAAGCTGAAGGTGACAAAACTCAGAAACTTGAGTTGTTAAAAGAAAAATTAAACCAATCTTTGATCGATGAACCTCTACCTACCGAGCTTGCTGAAAAGGAACAATTCTTCTTAACCCAAGTCACCAAGGGTGAAAAATTAATGGAAGCTCCTGGTCATGAAATTGATGCTGCTATCTTCTTCTATAAGGGATTGGCTGTTTACCCTAACCCAACTGGTATTTTGGAAATCTACCAGAGAACAATTGCTCCACAAGTTTACGAATTAGTTATGATGCTAACTGCTATCCAACCTCCTCAGAGTGTCGTCAACATATTGGGTGATTCTGTTACCTCTTTAGAACAAGATTAGTTGCAATGTCTATCTTTATGCCCGTTTTTCGCTAATGAATTCAACCTGATTTCGTTCTGAACTGTATAAAAAATTATCCCAAATAAAAAACGAACCACTCCCAGCTATCTCTCTTTCTAGTAAAGACGTTTCAAGGGAAGGCTTCAAACAAAAAAAAAATCAAACAAAAAACACACTCACCATGTATATATTCTTTTATCATAATATATTATATCTTTTGTTACTTTATAAACTTGTAATGAATTGCTGTATCATGTAAACTATATAAAAACAAAACTCAGAAGAGACTGATCCTCTTTAACGAGCATTAATATGCTTACACAACTAAGAATCCCTGCTGGTGAAACTTTCAATAACAGTAATTAATTTCTCTCCAAATAGATCACTGAGCTTATTAATCTCATCCCATTTCGCATTTCCAAACTCATCCAACTTCTTGAATGTCTCATCAGATTCAACCAAACCATTTTCATGGTCATACTCCAGCTTCTTTAAAAACTCGACTGGTTTCATGGTTTTAATCAAACTTTCGCCAGCATCACCGTCTTCTTCTAGCTCAACAAGTTCCATATTCATCTCTAACAAATCATCATCGTTCAGTCCCATCAGTGTATTAATGCCCATTCCATTTGCATATTCATCAGGCGAAGCTACCATGTTCATCACTTTGTTGTTAATTTTGTCCCAATTCTTGTCAATTTGCTTGTTTCTAATTGATTTCATGTAGTCATTTTCAACTTCTAAAGAAGCCATCCCGGCGAACTGTTCTCTTTTCTTTTCAACTATTTGTATGATTGAGTCAAGTTCAGAAAGAAGCTTATCAACTTTAACACCACTATCAGTGGATGCACTTTGATTAACCAACTCCTCTAAGTTGATCTTCAAATCAGTTCTGCAGTCTTTCACAAAGCAGGTGAAGTTTATAAACTTGTTGAACCAACCTAGCAAGCTTTCAAAAATTCTATCTTCTTCATCGGCTTGCATATCAGACCGATACAAGTTGTGCATAAACCTGTAGGAATGCTCTTGGTATTTATTTTGTAACCCAATGAAATTTGCTACAATATTTGAAGTGTTGAACTTATTGTAATCGTTCTGATAGTATTCAACGAGAGTGATCAATTCGCCTATATATTTTTGCACTATTGGAATGTATAAGTACAACTCAGCTCTTTTAAAGAGTTTGATCAATGGTTGAAAAAAAATGGACAGTAGATCTTTTATAAGAGCAATTAATTCTGGCTCCTCCCATAATTGACGAAGCGATATCTTATCATGCTTACGAAGACAATTTTTGAAGAATGCTGCGGTTAATGAATACAGTGTGTCTTTCGAAACCCCACCTTCCTTTGATTTCTCTGATGACATTTGGAATGATCTAATTAAATCAGCAAGAAGGTCGTTCGAGATTTTAGTTTTCAGTTTGTTGTTATTTTGCAGTAATGTTATACAAATATTTGTCTTATAAAACTGACAGTTTTTTTTGATTTCTAAGATTGTTTCATCCGAACATGTAAAATATTCTTCAATCTTATCAATAATAACAGAATATTTTGAGTTCATGCCAATAAGCTTATCCTTAATCAACTTTAATTCGCTGTTACAGTTCTTCAAATCATCATCTAAAACATTCGTGAAAATCACTTGGAGTAAAGATTTAGCCTTCTTATTGAAGCCAAGTGGAATTTGATAAGTAAACAAATCGATCAACTTTTTAACGATTTGAATAGGGTTAGTAAACCTTAGTATCGTAGCAACAATCTTATATGGGAACATATTATGCAATCTTTTCATTAGTAATAGTGTTTCTCTGGCATTGTCATTACCAATGAATAACTCGTATAAGGTTGAGGCCACCTCGATTTGAATCAATTCGATGAGGGCCTGTAACGGTTTGGTCAGTTGAGAAATAGTTTCTTTTGTTTCAAGTTGGCGGAATATATACCCAAACCCATCTTTAAACATTTCTTCTTTCAATTCAGTCATTGATGATTCGATTTGTTTGACTGCTTTAATGGTTTCTTGTTGAAACTTAAAATGCTGAAGAACTAATAAGTAATCCAATTTTGAACGGAGTTCGATATCTTGTAATTCTTCGGAAGTTGGCTGAATCTTGTTGCCCGATAAAAATTTCATAAACTCAGGGGAGTTTCTTATAACCTTAATAGATGCCAAATTTCTCAAATACCCTCGTAAAGAGACCCTTAAATTCTCCCTTGGAAACTTAAGTTGATCTTCCATATCATCATCATCATCATTACCGTTAGATTCCGAAGTTTTAGTCAGCTTTAAAGAATTCATAAAGGATTTTTCTAATTTGGAAATATCTAGGTTATCCCCATTTTCATTGTCACTCTCATCAAATCCATCATCATCCCTAACTTCTATATCCACTTCCGCTTTGTTTTTAGAAGGTAAAAACGGGATATCATTGCCTGGATACAATCTGAAAATCTCTTTATCGAATCCCGCAAACTGTGAGTATCTTCTTTTAATGTACCAAACTTTTCCAGTTTCTTCCGCTTTAACTCGGATTATAAACCAAAAAAACCTGGACTCAGATGATCCAAAGAAAAACTTGCTTTTAGTCTCTCTGCCAACACTGACGCCAGCAACATTAATATCAAGCCCATCGATAAATTGATCTTCTGTACCTACAATTTCATCCAGGTTTAGCTCATTCTGATGTTTAAGTTCCTTATTCCCATCAATTCGCAGTTTGGACATCTTTTTATAAGTATTCCGCTCATCACTTGTTTTGAAATATTCTTCATCCCCAATACAACGAAATGAGGAGTTGAAAAACATCACCAAGAAAGATTCAAATTTGAAAATGAACAATTTTCGTTTGGATAATTCCCCACGATCATTGCTGTTACTTATATTTTTGGATTTCCATATTTCCCAAAATACTTGTAACTTGCACCAAAACTCATCTTTTTGATTTTCACCCAGTCCTCTAATATGAGCCTTAATAAATGGGAACGAAACCAGGTACTCGTTGAAAAAAAAACGAAGTAAAGGGAATTGTGTATTAAAATGATTAATGTAAGAGTTGGAAATATCGTTTAGTTCGGAGAGGGACAGGTTAGGTGGAGGAGACCTAGGATTGTACATTTTAAAAGGAGGTCCAAACCTTCTAAGACCGGATGTATCATTGTAAGTTGGGGATAATTTGTTAACTTCCCTGGTCAATTGGATGCTGATAAGTTCTTTTTTCAAGTAATGCTCTTGAGTTGGAGTTAATGAGACTAGTTTATGACTAGACGGGAAAGGTTCAGCCATTGTTAACATGTGTTTCTATACTGAATTAAGCTTGTTATTGAGGTCTATATTTAGCGCATGCTCTTAACCAATACCTATCCCAGAATCTAGTCCTTTACAGCGGATTCGGAATGGAGCCAAAAGTACTATAAAACAGGAAAACTAACTCAATCTGCAGAACCCTTGGAATTGATTTCTTGACCAGACTAACAGTTGCATAGGCCTCCCCAGAAAAWAAAAWAAAGAAAAAACAGTACAGCACCGCCACACTCACCCTTTGAGGCTTATCTTTGGTTGCAATGTTCCCTCATGTGGAATGAAAGTATACTGTTTAGCTTTATAGTTTGATTATAAGACAAGATGGTGCTACAAAAGGATCACTTTCTAGTTCATTAGGGCCAACAACGTTGCAATCCCTTTTCTATAGATATAAATACCCATATTCACGTTGCTTGCAAAGTCCTTCTTCTACATTCCAATTGATTTCATCTCGTTGTCTACCTACATTGTCCAACTTTTCATCAGAAGTTGTCAAAGATTTCGTCGGTATAAACTTGAGCATCACGTTCCCTTCTCAGTTTACCCAAATACATATGTATATTCATATGTATATAAGTTCGTAATATTCGCATATGAAAACCAATGCCACAGTCCAATAAGAAACACAATGACCACTCGAAGTCTATCAAGTTCACTGACATTCCCGATAGACCGATATCCAGCAATTCTATCAATTCAATAAATGCCCAAGAAAGAAACTCAAGAATTGGATCTTGGGGTTCGACTCTTAAATCTAAAATAAGATCACAGCCGACACAATTAGGCAAAAATATACTCTCCCTTCCCACTGTGAAATCAACAAGAAAACGTCCAACCTCCTTAATACCTAGAAGGTTCTCCTCATCTTCCACATCAACAACAACTATATCCTCTTCGAAGAGTAGTAGCTCCTTTAGGGATATAAGCTCATATAGTGCCCCGCTAGCTCCAGCCGTCTCTCCAAGTGAGCATACATACGGCTTAGCATTAGAAGAATCAATAGAATTAAACAAGCACAACAGGGTTTCCTCGATAAGTAGCAGTCTCTCTTCCGAGAAGAGCTCGCTATCCAGATCTTTAAGCAAAATACGAAAACATACAAAATCATTTTTACTTTTAGATCCGCCTTCTACCAGCTCATTGAAATCTATAGATGGTGGATGCACTAGTAGATCTTCCTCCATGGCGAGAAGAAGGTTACAACCACCCCAAGCACTTCCAGGAGCAGCAGTACAATTCACCTTGGCTGACGATACGGAAGAAAGCTTATCTCGTTCCCCAAGACATTATACAGTAAGTCCAAATTCCGAAAGAATTGGTTCTCCACTATCAGCAGCAAATGTTCAGGGCTATATATCAATCTCGCCACCAATTGCAAACAGACCTGGCTACAGAAGATCTGTTTCTTATAACGATAGAGAAGCCACTGAATCTCACGACCAGTCTAGCTCGAATGAAAAACAATTACAGTCCGTCGACTATGAGTTAACATCAAATAGAGAGACTAAAGTGCCTTCAACAGCACCCTCATCTGATATTAATCTAACTGAAGTGAAAATGCAACCGGACTCTCCACTCCGTGACAGCAACACTCTTAAATCAGGCTCTCCACAAAAAGGAGTTTCAAGACAAAGATCTAAGACACTGAACGCTTTAGATAATCCTTTAGAACAAAATGCAAATTCTGGAGTTCTATACTCTATTACAAACCTAATGAAAATGAAAAAATCGGCATCTCTCCAGTCACCAATTTCCGCTAAGACTCCAGTTTTGGAACTCAAGAAAAGAGACCTAGTAACATTCAATGAGAAAGATCAAACCCCAGGCGAGTATTTGGATAAATTATTAGAGACATATCCATTTACAACAATAGTTTCTATTTTATCTATAGATGATAGCGATTCGCTAAAATCATGCATTAGAGAATACTTCAATAGATTTTTTGATTTCCAGAATGAACCAATCGATATTTCTCTACGTAAGTTTCTCATGCTGAACGAGTTGCCTAAAGAAACACAGCAAATTGATAGAGTGGTTTATGAATTTGCGAAACATTATCAGGATCAAAATCCTTATATTGGTTTGTCAATCGATATGTGCTATATTTTGACATACTCTTTGATAATGCTACATACTGATAGATTCAATCCTAGCAACAGGAAAAAAATGACCAAAATAGAATTTTTGGATAACTTAATGGCAGCTTTAGAGCAAAATGAAGACACCCTGAAATACAACGAATTAACAAAGCTAATCACTAAAGATATAATAGAGTATTACTACGATAATATTACGCATTCTCCATTTGTAAGCATCCCAACTGAACAAAGTGATGAGATTCTGGAAGCAATGAAAGATGTAAGTAAAAAATTGCCGTATCCCTCAGGAACAATCCTAAGCAATCAACAATCACAGCTTTTAGGTGGTAACGCTACTGCTCCATTAATGAGAAAGAGAAGCAGCACATTTTTATGGGCATCGCTACCTACAGATCCCTATCAATATATCATTGATAATAATGTCAGTGAATTGAAGATGGATCTTAACTTTGGCCTTTGTAATCCATTCATAAAGGCAAGCCAGGCTACTGTTCCTGAAGACGTGAAGACGCGCGAAGTTGATGTTGCTTCTTCTATCAACTGGATTGATGAACAGGTCGAACTAGCATACAATCAAATTGATTTGAGAACGATGAACAGTATCAAGACAAATTTAACCGGTCCCCATTGCATGATGGCCCTCAAGATCCCTAAATCCAAGGCGACCTTCCTCATCAGTAATTACAAATCGGAACTTATCGATTACGGGGCAACCAAAGATAATGCAACTGGCGACGAGTTTGTAGTTGCTAGAATTTTCAAGATTGGTATGATTTCAAGGCAAGAGTCGAAGATATTATCCAGCACCAAATCATGGAAAAGATATTTTGCAGTTCTGACCTCGGTGGGGCTTTTGTTCTACAAGAATTTATCCCTATTCAAAATGTCATATGTTAGAAACTCGAAATCAGAAAGGACTATTGTTTTGGAAGAAACTGTATCGAATGCAACTTCAATCTTAGATTCCTTTGACCCAAGCTTCATAATCCCCAATGGATCATTTGCTATAAGAAGAAGAAGAAACATAGAGATAGACAAGAGTATCAACGATCTCTTGGACAAGAACTCGGCTTCCCAATCAACATCACCATCAGCATCATCATCTTCATTGCCTCTACCAAAAATAGGCAGTAGGACTGGTACTTCAACAAAACCTTCATCTCCTCAACACAAACTTAAAAACTTTTCATTTTACATCTACGCACGTAATTCTAAAGATGCGTATATGGTTGACAACAGTTTTGAATTGAATTCTTGGGTCAGTACGATCAACTATCTTTCCAGCTTAGATTCAATTACATTGCCATTTGAAAAAATTGATATCATTGATGATGCAAACACGTACAAAGAGATTATAAATTTACGTACGATCAGTGCAGAGGAGAGATTAGAGGCTCTTGATCATCAAATCAACACTGCAAAGAAAATCCTACAAGAGTACATAACCGTGGTTAAAAGACTGCTGTTACTGGCTCCGTTCAATCTGAAAACTAGGGAATCTCTCTTATCGTCATCGAAGATTCTGAACGTTAAGATTGAATGGTTATGGTTTGAGCTTTCTAGAAATTCTATGATTAGGGATGCTTTAAGGACCTTGTTCAAAGGTTCTTCCGAAAATGTTACACAAACCGAAACGCCAGAAAGCTCTACTGACAATGATAAAAATACAGACGAAGACAGCGACTGTGGGGAACAATCGGAAACTAGTTCTGATAAATACAACGAAGAAAATATCACATTACGGGAGGCCGGCGAGACATTGAATAGCGATGAAAGTAATGATTCTTATGACACTGACTCTGATAGTGAGGAATATGCCAGCGCCATTGATTTTTCCATTACTGATACTACGACTGATCCAAAGACTCCAATCGGCTAGTTCTTGAAAAAAAAAGTCCAAAATGTTTCATTTACATATTCTTCAAAGGAGTAAAATGTATTGCCTTGCGTTTATATAGATACATATGTTATTTATTTATTAATACATAACCACAGATAAAATTATTTTTACGAGTATTGACTAATGTTAACGTGGTGAAGAGTTGAACTAATTGTACCTAAATGGTAAGCGGCACCTGTAACTTTGCAATCAAATAAATTATGCGTCTATTAATTAGTTTTCCATCTTCATAGAGTCTTTCTTTGAACCATACATTATCAATGTGGTAGGACAACCGCACGGAAATTGAACGAATAAGCACTAGATATCTAACCCCTAAAAGCGCTAGACAAGTATTCTCAACAGGACTCAGCTTTGCAACCTATTTGACTGCTTATCTGGGACATAGGCAACCTTGGACGATAGCATTCAGCCGAATTCATCTATTGTTAGTGATACCCTTTCTTCTTTCGTAGAACAAGTCGGCTCTTGTTGTACCGACGTTCATCACCTTGGGGCACCCATCTCTATCCTTCTCCAAGAGCACGCATTCTCTACAGTACCAAGCTTCATTGACTCCTTTTGCACCGCATAAAATACACTTTCCAGAAGCACTTCCAAATGAACAATCATCACAAATTTTAGCAATGTGGGTAGTACGTGTACTTTTGCCGTTCTCGCCTGTTGCTGTTATTAATGATTCACAAGTTGGACATTTGCCATCACATCTTGTGCAGAGTAAACCGGTGGTAGTTCCTGGTAGTTTTTGGCATTGAATTAAGTCAGTTTGATGAAGTGACATAGTGATGATATATGCAATATTCTATCATGTATCAAGAGATGTTTCAATGTTTCGTTTGCTAAGGAAGTAAAACTAAGTCAAGTTCAGCAAAAGTTCAAACAGAGGAAATATTTCCGAGATCCAAGGCAGTGCCTTCAAGCAACTCTACTTGGGTAGTGGCACCCTTTAGGACTCCTTCAGTACTTAAATAAGGGGTACTATCCTAGGAAGCTACCCCACAAGGTTGGATAATTTTAACGATACCGATTAATTAGCCGGACTTATATAACGTAAACATAAGGCTATTAACTGAAAAGAGAGAGCATTATACACAACGAAAACACTTAGCAAGCACAGATAATATGATGCATTGTCTTACAGCTTGTGGCCAACGTTCAAGAAAATACTCTTTGATTGGGTGTATAAGTTGATACCGTCTTCACCTAGCTCTCTACCTATACCAGACATCTTGAAACCACCAAATGGAACTCTACAGTTCTCATCATTAGACGAGTTCAAGTACACCGATCCTGCATCTAGAGAATCACCAACTCTGTGTGCTCTTTCGAAATCCTTCGAGAACACCATAGCAGCTAGACCATATATAGTGTCGTTAGCCATATCAATACCCTCTTCTTCGGTAGTGAACTTGGAAATAGCAACGACAGGGCCGAAAATTTCTTCTCTAACGATAGACATCTCTTGGGTACAGTCGGCAAAAATAGTTGGGTTGATGAAGTAGCCAGAAGATTGAGCAACTGGCTCATCACCGATAATTAATCTAGCACCCTCATTTTTACCCTTTTGGATATAACCTTTAATCTTGTCGTATTGGCCCTTCGAGATAACCGGACCCAGAGTGGTCTTTTCATGGAATGGATCACCAACAACCCAATCTTCTAAAACTTGTCTCTTGTACAGCTCTAAGAACTTATCATAGACTGAAGCCTGAACCAAGATTCTTGAGTTCGCAGTACAGTTTTGACCAGAGTTGTACATAACACCAAATGAAGCCCACTTGGCAGCTTGCTCCAAGTCAGCATCATCAAACACCATTAACGGAGACTTACCACCACATTCTAACGAAACGTTCTTTAAGTTAGAAGAAGCATTACTCATGATTTTAGCACCGGTAGCAGTGGAGCCCGTGAATGCAACTTTGTCGATACCAGTATGGGAAGATAAGTGTTGGCCAGCAACTGAGCCGTAACCACTAATGACATTGAAAACACCAGCGGGGAATCCAGCTTCTTTGACGTATTCGGCAAATAGTAGTAAACTTAAAGGAGTCAATTCTGAACTCTTAATGACAATGGTACAACCACAAGCTAAGGCCGGACAGAATTTCCAAGAGGACATTGATAGAGGGTAGTTCCAGGGAACAATTTGGCCAACTATCAAGGGGTATCTTTTAGTAATTGCGAATCTGTTGTGAGAGATTGGGATCATTTTACCGTTAATTTTATCAGCCCAACCAGCACAGTATCTTAAGTATTCAACAACTGCATCAATATCCGCCCTAGAGTTAGATTCCAATGGTTTACCAGAGTCGTAAGCTTCAACAGCAGACATCAAATCGGCATTTCTCTCCAAGATATCAGCCAATTTTAACATTTTCAAAGCTCTTTGGTCACCAGAAACTTTGCACCATTCTTTGTAGACACCTCTAGCTGCGGCTACAGCTTGATCAACTTCAGTTTTGCCAGCAGCATAGACGGAGGTAATTGGTAGTTCCGTTGCTGGATTGATAGTTTCAATCTTTGATGAGCTTGCAACCCATTCGTTGTTGATGAACAAGCCTGTTGGTTGGGTGTATTTTAGACCGTTTGGAAGCGTGATCTCTTCGGATAAGGACATATTAACGTTAATTTTCGTATAATGCGTAAGTAGTAGTACCAGTTATATGTAATTGATAGTATAGAAGTTGGCAAAAGCTGAGGTTTATAAATTACTTGTATAACAACTGTGAAAAATTACGATTACCTTCACCTACTCCCTAACCTTATCTATCCTAGTATCTCTACAGTTGCAATGGTTTCGATAAAGGCAAGCTACGCCATATACATGGATCTACTTACCGAATTCGGCAGGACACATTCACTCCAGTGGCAAGGGTAAATGTGGCTGGTAATGGGTAATCACGATAGCGCCCTTTTGTAAAGCTTTTGTTTCCACCCTCCATTGAACTGTATTCTCTGTTTGTACACGGAAAATACAAAAAGCTTTGTTTACCATTCCTAGTAGCAGTTCAGAAAAAGAAATGGCAATAAAGCTGGTAGCAGCAGGCAAGCTCTGATGCCGCTATTTTTCTAGGTTCTGCAATATACAACTGTAAGGTCGTAACAAAATTTACTAAAGTTGAAGGAGTTAAGGGTTTTCCCCTAGCATTTATCTCAATTTGATAAGGGTTAGGATGCTGTCTGGTACAGTATAATATACTTGATAATGAAAAGATTCCCTCACTGGCTGAGTGGAGCTGGGATCCCTTTATAGAAATCGCCACGGATTTGGGGCTACAATGGGTGCATAACATTCAAGGTGACCTCAAAGAGGTCTGAATTAGGAAAGCTTTAAGTCCATCGCCGGTGTTAAAATATGCACCGCCGATCCTTATTTTGGGACCTAATCAGCTACATGTCCGATTAAGATGGCCTGAAAACTTCAGTAAGTTAAACAAGACTAGTGTCATAGTTACCAATATAAACATGGATGTTATCAAAATAACCAAAACTGATAGGACTAAGAAAGAACAAAGCAAATTCTCAAGATTAAGCGCCGGTATACGCCGAATAGGGTAGACCATCTTGATTCCCAGATGATTGCAAGGATTAGCTTCTTGATGACGTACACTCTACTTATTGAATATCCGCGTGCTGACCTCACCTCATATGGCAGTGAAGAATTGCGGAGGTGCACGTGAAACTTGATCATCTGACCTGGGTTCTCGTCTTGGAATTGAAGTTGCTAGTTCGAAAACGAATAGACAATAGACAATGACAAATATAGGAAGTTATAATAAGGAGAAGGCAGTGCGCACAAAAAGTAAAATTGGGCTTATGAAATTTGACGGTTAGAAACGCCAGATTCCTTGTCTTTATCACGTGGCGTCTAATCTGTAGCATATTATCCCTGAACAGCCGTAAAATCTTGATTTGACTTATTCAATCCAACCCAATCCTCGATCCTCATTTTCAATAATTCATTTGATCATTTGTCTCTATAGGCTTACGTGTAGCTGGACCCATACATTCTAGGCATTCTAATTTGCCTCTTCTTTGTTCGCTCCGGCTTTTGTGGTTACTCCGATATACCCCTTTCCACGGCTCAATTTTCTGAATGACTCTAATTGGTAACGTTTGAGGACACTCCTCTGCATTTTGTACTGTGTTTCTGGAATGATACGGCTAGAATACCTACCATCCAGTATGGGCACAATTTTCAAGTAAGTGTCACTCGAAATGAGTGATACACTTTTATCGTTGGTGGTATGTGAAATGTACTCTCGAGAACCCAGCAACCTTGTAACCTAATTAGGAAATGTTGTTTCTTGCACAGCCCAGATCCAGTTTGAAGAGCCGGAACATTGCGAGGCCGCCGAGTCATTATCTGGATCTTTTACAATATTTCTGTGGCGTCTATGACGGTAAGAGTATATAGATTTTGTTACCAAAACCTCCATGAAGAAGTAATATTATACCCTGTAAATCGATTTATATATAGGGTGCAAAAGAATGGAACCAAAGTTATATAGCGGGAAAATCTGATATAATATGCCTTTGTAACAAACGAGTTTGGATCTCGCCACTCTCCTTAACCGGCTATACACATCAGTGAACCAGCTCCTCCGTGGAATGGAATACCGACATAAAGAGAAGCGCATGCAATCCAGGTAGTCTTTCAATAGTTAGCGATTATTTCCGTTTTCGACTGAAACTGGGCACTCACTACATTCTTGGCTGATTATGGTCAACCTTGGTTCGCCAACGCAAATTTCTATAAATAAGTTAACAATTTCTCGTTTAAAAAAAATGCCTCATCGATAATGTTTATTAATAGTAGATTCTGTTTATTAATAGTACATTCAGTTTATCATTTAAATCCAAATAAATCATACTTAAAATATGCCAGAACCAAAAATGTAAGAAGATATACGTGCACCCAGTTAGGGGTCCTCACATATAGTATGAAACCCGTTTACTAACATATCATCCCCTTATTGAATTTAGTAACACTGAAACATTCACATTAAACAACGGGGTTAAAATCCCAAAAGTTGCCTTGGGTTGTTGGAGATCTTCTCCGGAAGACACTTATAGATCTGTCTTGGATGCTTTAAAAGCCGGTTACACTCACATTGATACTGCTCACGTTTACCAAAACGAAGAACAGGTTGGCTTAGCAATCAGGGACTCCGGCATTCCTAGGGAGAAATTGTTTGTTACCACCAAATTATGGGGTACTTTCCACCGTGAGCCATCTGTTGGTCTTGATGGCTCTTTAAAGCGTCTGGGTTTAGACTACGTTGATTTATACCTCTTTCACTGGCCGGTTCCAATGAAAAAGGCAAAGTCTGCAGATGCTGACCAATTCTTCGTTATGAGAGAAGATGACCCAGAAAAACTTGATAACGATTACGACTGGGATTTCATCAAAACGTGGGCTGAAATGCAAAAACTAAACGGGGATCCAAGAGTTAGAGCCATTGGTGTCTCCAACATGTCAAAAACTAATTTAGAAATCTTATTAAACGCACCAACCACAACGATTGTTCCAGCTGTTAACCAAGTTGAAATGCATCCTTTGTTGCCTCAACACCAACTGCTTAAGTACTGTATCTCAAAAGGGATTCAGGTTGAGGCATACTCTCCTCTAGGCTCTGCTGATTCTCCGCTATTGACCGATGAAGTTGTTGTTGGGATTGCCGAGAAATTAGGTGTTTCAGCAGCTTGCGTTCTGATTTCATGGGGTCTTGCTAGAGACACTGTTGTTTTGCCAAAGTCTGTCACTAAGTCTAGAATTGAAGCTAACTTGAAGACTATTGAATTGGATGATGAGAGTGTTGCTGCTATTTCTAAGATCTGGGAAACAAAGGGTAGAAGATTAATTGGTCTCAGACAATGGGGTGTTCCAGTTTTCAACGATGAAGAACCAATTTCTTTAGTTTAGATTTTCCTGTTTTGAGAGTCTCGTATTTTATGGAGTGCAAAATTAATCAAAGCACTAGACTTTACATATATTTTACTTTAAAAGCTTTTTCATGATACTCATCTACTAAAAGGATTACGCTTTGCCAATAAATGCAAACTAAGTAGCTCCCTCTAGTCTTGCGCAGTTTCAATAACTTGTGAACTTTTGAGATTCGGAGTCGAAATAAATAATTAAATAAAAAAACACATTCAAGATAGAAGAAGAATTAAAACGGCACCTGAGTTAGAAGCTGAAAATCATGGGGGAAAACGAAAAATGTGACAAGAAAGTGTACGTCCCAACAACGGAGGGAATAGCTACTTGGTACCATCTCTAGCTTCAATGAAAGAAATATAGTACTTCTTTGTCCATCTTCTCATTTGCTTACCCCATATTAAGAAAGGAATGACAAATAGCATACAACCTAAGTCAATAATGGCTAACATGATATAAGTCCTCGTGATCCCCAAAGCAGCAAGTATCGGTGAGCAAGCAAATGTAAAAATACAGCCAATCCCATTGTTAATGATTGCCACACCAATCATACCTTCCAAAATCATCTCTGGGTAGGCATCCATCAAGTAAGCCATAGCGAGATCACCAGCACAGGCAAAACCGAAACCTATGAAACCCAAACCAACGGTATAAGTAACTTTCCAAGACCACACGTTTTCAGTACCCAAACCAAATAGTAGCATACCTATAGGTGAAATGATAGCAGCAGGAAGGATCAGCCATAAACGGGATTCGGCTTCTTGGATACCATTATTGCGCTTAGACAGCCAAATGACAAACCAATCGGAGAACCAACCAGCGTAGACACAGCCAATAAGGGCACCAATAACACAAGGGATGTTCATTAATGCAACACCCGTGTTTGAATAGTTCCATGGATCGTCATAGTAGTTGTCATCTTCAGTGGTTAGGTAGAACGTTAAGAATGAATCCTGAAGACCCCATAATATACCAGACAATATAACAGGAGGGAAAAAGAAGACACGAAGTTGGAGAAATAAGATTCTCATGTACTGTTTGAAACCAGTACCCTTGACATGTGGAGCCAACGTGATCATCTTAACCTTTTCGTAGTATGACTTTGGTTTATCGTCAGAACCAGTAACAATTTGAACTTCATCAGAGAGCGAATATTCGGCATTAGAAGAAACGGCAACTAAATTAGAATCGCCTTGTTTACCATCTGATTTATTAACCGAATCAATTTCAGCTTTGTCGCCTTGCTCATGGGTGCCTTGTTGAGCAACGGTTACTTTTCCAAAATACAAACTTCTGTCAAAGTAGGTCTCATACTGGGTGAAAACCAAAAAAATCAACAAAACACCAGAGATAATAGCACTACACCAGCCAACCCATCTGAAACCAGCATATTCAACAATGAAACCACCTATTAAAGGACCTAAATAAGTACCCATCGCCATAGCCAAAATATAAATGGTTAAAGTAAGACCAAACTGATGAGAATAGTAGGTGTCACTGATACTTAGTTGCACCTGTGCTTCAGCACAACCTTCAGAAGCACCAACGAATAATTGTGACCAGATGGTATCAGATGTTGATTTTGCAGAAGCGAACCAAGCGGCACCGATCAAACCCAAAAGAATACAGACGAAATAAGTGATCTTTCTGCCGTACATAGATGAGCAAGGACCCAGAATAAAAGTAGATAACCCAATAGAAACGAATAAAACACCAGCACCAGTGTTCATAGCGGCGTAGGAAATGCCATAAATCTCGTTAAAACTGTCTTGACAGGAACCTGCAACATTGGACGTAGCGCCCGTGAAAGCTGTTATGAAGACAACAAGCATGAACTGGTAAAGTTTTGTTTTTATTGACCAGTTCAATGGGTCAAGAACGGAATCTGTTGGTTGTGGGTGTAAAATAATGCCATCTTTGGAAGTACGTAGAGTTGCAGACCCTCGGACTTGTTCAGCGTCCAGTTTCCCATATGTCAAGTTTGTAGTACCAGGCACAAAGTCATCGTGGTACTTATCTGTGTATTGGTTAGATATATCGGACATTTTGCTGCTGTTGTTGCTGATTTCCGGCTACTTTTATGTTCGGTGATTGATCTTGTGATGAGAAGCCAAGAGGTCTGGGCGTACGTCAAATTCTTAGAAAGAAATTTCTTTTTGATTGAAAGCTTGGTGAAAAAAAAAAAAACACTCAGCCAGAAGACTCGGAAGAAAGCAAAGGGATTCAAAATGATGAAAGAAATGGATCCATATATATATATAGCTGAGTGATTCAGGGTTTGAGTGATATAAGGGCCTCGTTTTAGACCGTGTCTTATTGAAACAATAGTGTAGATAGGAGAGATACAGACAGATGGAGGGAGATAGAGCAGAACAGAGATAATGTACGTCGCAACGGGAAGAGAAAGCCGTCTTTTCAAGAACGGTTCGATCGCGGCTAGATAACCAAGCTGTGAGAGTCTTGCGAACCACGGGAAACGGAACTTTGACTGTGGAGCATCGGTGAATGAAACATCCTCTCCTCGTCTATTCATACACCTATGCATTGTACACACCCGTGAACAATACCCACTTACATACGTACATTTCTGTAATAATGTATGTCCGTTCCTAGTACATTTGTTTCTACTTATCTATATAAATATGAATATGAGCGGAAAGAGACAGCATAGGAGTCTTCTTTTGTTTGTCTGAACTTTTCCTAAAATGCCTTAACTGCACAAAGGTACCTATATAAATAAATAGACTAGTATAATTTCTTATCTCTCAAACCATCCTCAACGTCCCTCGCCATATAACTATACCAGTAAAACGCCGGCCATATAGTCGCCAGGTGCCATAATGCATGAGCATCAATTAATTCCCATAATGGTGCAAAATCAAATAGTTCGAACGACATGCCAGCAGTAACACTCCCAACCAAGAAAAGCGGTATCAACGTCCAATTAACGTCAGGATTTGTCAAATCTTTCCAAATATTGTTGGATCTTTTCGTTTCTTGAAAACCTCTGAAGGAATGATAACACCAAAGAACGTTCTGCACTAAGCCACAAAATATATTGGCCCGCATGTTGTAAGTGTAAGACCAATCTACAAGTAACCTTGTAATATGACCGGCATACATTAGAATCACTATCAACCCAAACAGGAATCTCTTGGCCGCATTCTTCTCCAGGTACAAGTTAAAAACCCTAACGACGATAGCGTAAAATCCGGATAATACAGTAGCCCCCGCAAAAAAGTAATCTAATCTTTCTCTATCCCAAGTATCTCTTAAGTGGAAGCATGTTGAGAAAAACCACGCACACATAGCGACAATCGACACGATTAAGTACGCAAAATACAACGCGGCAAACTCACCGTTAAGTTGTCTCGTTTCTTTCCAATATCTCGACAATATTAGTTTAAATCCGTAATAGTGAGGAATGAAATTACCAACACTGAACAAAGTGCTGAATAGCTCTTGAATACCAAGAACTCTAATGAATGGCCATTTGCCATGGAATTGATAAATTTCTTCCCCTCGTTTCATTCTAGCTTCAGTAACTAATCTTTGGCATTGGTAATCACAGTTATCAAGGCAACCCCATCCTAAGAACTCTAGATGGGGAGGGAGCGGCATTTCTTGGAAAGCATGGTATTTTTTCTGTTGTGTCTTCCATTGACTTAATTGGGAGTGAGTGATCTCTGGGTACTTCAACGTCGATCCTGGACAGGTTAATAAATCGCATTGTTTTACACACAGCACAAATTCTGGGAGTTCATCACCTTTGGATGCTGATACTTGGCCGTTAAACAGTAATGCTGACAAAAGTAGAAAGTTCAATGCAGATGGTGTTGATGGTACGGAAACAGCTTTCATTTGGGAGTGTACGTCTTTTGGATACTAATTAAGAGATAATTATCCGTTTCCCTTCAGTCAATTGGCCAGAGCTTTCACCTATCCTGTGTTTGGCGTATCCAACTATGTGGTCCTAATAGATGTCAATATGATGATGGTATTAAAATATGCAACACAGATGGATTGTACAGAAAGTAATTAAATTCAAACAGCTAGCTGTATGCATTTTTCGAGTCCTGTTTAAAGGTCTAAACGAATTTCACTCTATGGATCTTTTTACATTCCGGTCACGTGACGTATCGGACTTTCTAAGTCAAGCCGTCTTAATGTTGTACAAATTAATCGTCTGTTTTTTGATATACACATTTACAACAAGCGGGGTCAGAAAAGCTTATAAACATTACTATTCTTCTTTGATATGCAAGCTCTTTAATATCATATCGTCGGCTGCTTTTGAATCAAGGTAAAGTAACTGGTCCTGCGGGAATATTCTCGGGAAGAATGTTGCAAAAATCATGAAAAACATTAGAACACCAGGAAACCCAATGGCGCCACGAGTCTGGGTGATTCCAAATTCAAATCCAAATGCGATCAATTCAAAAATCAAGAACAAAACAAACCACTTTTTCGCAACTTTATAGTAGTTTTCCGGGAATCGAGATCTTGCAATATCAGTATTTAACGATTCAGGATCTGTGAATAAGAACCTTAATCTATTGGTAACATCGTTTTTATCAATAGAACTCAATCCCATTATGAAGAATAACCCTGCCAACACAGCCTGTGGAATTGTACCCAACACCACTAACAATGGCCTAGACATCATACCTAAAGTTAGCAGACCCTGTGCTGTGTTCGTTATCCGTTGTTCCACCACTGCAACAACATTATTCTTACCTGTTTCGTAGTCGTGTTCATGAATGCATAGAGATTCTGTATGTAGTGGTGCCTGAGGGATTAATCCGTTTGGTGCTGGGATACCAAGCAACCCACTTATGCCGGTAGTAACACCAAGTAATAGAAAATCCCAATGGAAGGAAGATGGTTTAGTGAGTGGGAATTCTGATGATTGGCACATTAAAGAAGAAACATTATGATCGAAGTAAAACAATGCAGTTAAAAGGATTCCAAATGGTAATGCCAAGAAAACGTCAGAAACCGAAACACCTTCCCAAAACCTGATAAACCAATCGTCCGGTCTCTCTTTTGAAGTTGGATGGAAAGCTCTTGTGATTGGAAGCGTAGCAAAATCAACATTGTCCAAGTATCCCCCAAAATGAGTGAATCCAGTGAAAAACACAACACATAGGGGTGTACCATAATCTTTAAAGAGCTTCCTCACAAAAGGTTTGAAATACAACGATTCACTACCGAAATAGTAAGTTGCCAATCCAAATAGGCACATTACTAGAGCAACTGTAACACTAGCAAACCCATTCGCAACACTACTGTCAAACTGATTTGTCAATATCTGAATACCTTTCTGTATGTAAATGACATTGATGAAGAATCCAAACACGAAGCAAGAATATTTGGTAACGTATTTCATATAAGTAACAGCATTAGTCATTGCAATTGTGAAATGCATCGCTGCACTCCATAGACAAATCCAGCACATGAAGGGGAAAAATGGTATCCCTTTTGGTGTTATCAATTCGTACACCGTATAATTGAAAATTGATATTGGTCCAGTAACACCAACTATACATAAGGGGTTGGCAAAAAGGCCGAACACTATCCCACCCATTGAACTCGATAGTAAGATTTCGTTGATGCCATATGAGTTTTCGGTATGGTCAAACATATCTTGTGCAAACGCAATTGCTGGGAGCAAATTTGTGAAGAAGACGTACACCGCCGATGGAATCACTCTATAGTTTGTTACTCCATCTTTGAAATCTGATACGTAGTATGGGATGATTCTTGTTTTAAGGTCACTGTATATTCCTTTCCCAAAACTACTAAAATAAAACCTTGGATTCCACGTGGACTGCATTTTTCTTCCAAAGAATGAAACCAGTGAGTGATGCCAGTGAGTGATGCCAGTGAGTGCCTTTACTGCTGGTTGGATACTATAACAATTTATATCAACCTAATAACGGTGTTGTCAAAAAGCAATTGCATTATCTTAGCTCCATGACCAAAATATACATGTATAAATGTTTACTCACATGTAACTAAACAACAATAAAAAAATCAAGAAATAGTTCAAAAGATGACGTAAGTCATCTAGCCACCCACACGTTGCGTCTGTGCGGCTCAACAAGCTTGAGGTTTTGAAAAATTTTCGAATTTTGTAACCGATGGTTTATTTAGATTATATGGGTGGATGGTCTACATCGGATGGCAAAAAAAAGGCATAACTATCAAGTATCAATAAAGAACATAGTATTAACAATAATGTATGCAACTGCACCAAGGCTACTGCGGGCCGCTAAATGTGTGCTGAACCGTGTCAACGACTATGGACCAAAAGCTCCATTCAAGACGCCATTCATGGAGAGTCAAACATCTATTTCTTTTGATAAGAACATGCCCCGTAAAGTTTCCAAGAAGGCTTGGGAAAGAGACGGTGAGGATAAGGAAACTTGGTTTAAGAGAAAACATGCCCATCATCATGCTGCTGAGAAGAGAAAACAAGAAGAGAAAGAGACTCGTAAGAGAGCCCGTGCTCATTTCCAGATCGACAATAGCGAGAATAAACCCCATCGTCGAGAATTGAAAACTACATTGAATGAGTTAAAATTACAGCCTCTTATAGATAATGTGTATGGTACGAATCCGGTGCTAGCCGCTTTGAGAGCAAACAAGAGAGAGAGGTTTGGAAGATTGTTTATAAATAATCCAAAAGACACAGATAAAACAAATGAGATTCTAAAGTTGGCCAAAGATTTAAACATTCAAATTGTTGAAAGCGCAACTAAACAAGATTTAAATCTAATGACTAAGAACGGTGTTCATAATGGTGTTGTATTAGAGAGTAAACCTATTCAAATTGAAGACATTAAATATTTAACCACATCAACCGTTGAAGGATACCAAGTTGCTAAAGATGATTTCGGCGTTTCCTTTGTTGAAAAGCATCAAAGTGTCGAAAAATTCTCACCAACAGGCAAGCCAAAGTATCCATTAGGTATTTACTTGGATGAAATATCTGATCCTCATAACATGGGAGCGATCATTCGTTCTGCTTATTATCTTGGTGTCGACTTTATAGTCTTCAGTGAACGTAATTGTGCACCATTATCACCGGTGGTTAGCAAGACTTCTTCAGGTGCCTTAGAGTTCATGAAGGTATACTCATCTTCTAAGCCTTTACAATTTTTCGAAAAATCAAGCAGAGAAGGGGGATGGTCTATCATTTCCAGTGTGAGTCCTGAAAGTGGCAGTAAAGCCATTAAAGGTGCTACTGAACTGAACGAGCGCAATTTGGGTAAGGTTTTGGAGAATGGCCCAGTGCTATTAGTTGTTGGTAGTGAAGGTCAAGGTATCAGAACTAATTTAATTCAGCGTAGTGATTTCATCGTTGGGTTGGAAAGTGTCAGAGGTGGTGTTGAGATGGACGATTCTGTTGATTCTTTGAACGCCAGTGTGGCTACCGCTTTGTTGTTATCAAAGTTCTTTGTGTAGTGGAAAATTCTTTGATATCAATTGGAAACAGAAATAATGGAACGTGTTACTTTATGAAATCTTGTATATAGACAAAAATTCTTAGCTTTGAATAATTATTTTTAGAGAGAAAAAGTAACAAGGCTCCATGAAGATTTATAGTAGAGGGAGATTATCATACAAGTACGTACGCGTTTGTTAATGAGAGTCAAATCTATAACAACGTAAAGATCAATTTTATATATATACAGGTCTAATTACACTTGAAGCAGGGGGATGTTATACTTAGTTCTTCTTTCTACTTTGTGCTTGCAACATATTTAACAAAGAACCCAAAACTGGGGAAGTAGAGTTTGAATCAGTACCTGGTAATGGTGTTCTCGGAGCATTCTTTCTAATATCAGACATGGCACTCTTGATGGAATCTTCCTTCTTACCTCTAACAGCTTGGAATTCAAAGTTCAAACGGCCGGAGTTCAAATTAACGTAAGCAGCTTTAGGAGCAACAGGGATTTTGAACTCTCTGTTGAACATACCTTGATCGTTTAACGGAGCATTGAACTTACGTAAAGAAAGGTATTCTGAAGATTTGGAAGACAATGAGGACCCAGTTGATAACGAGGAACCGATAAAACCACCCAAACCCAATCTGAAGCCTGATTGAGAGTTTGCAATGATACGACCTGGGAATACTCTTTTGGTAACCGCACCGTTTGGAGTTTGGAAGATTCGTCCTCTTAAATTGTAAGACAAGCCCGCTGTTCCTGATAGTATATCGCTATAGGCCTTTGGAATAGCTGATTTAGATACATTTGAAAGTTTCGAAATGAATTGATCCTTGTAATCTGTTGTTGATAAAAATGCAATAATCTCGTTATTTAAATCGTCAGAGTTGATTTTTTCCGGGTGATTTTGGACAAGCCATTCTTTAAATGGTTTTGCTAGTGTTCTTAATTCAGTTTTCAATTTGTTGAACGATCTTGAGTGAACTGATTGTTTTTCTAAACCTAACAGGTTTGAGATTGTAGTTGTTGGAGAGACTGATGACTGAGATGAACCGATTGGGAATGGAGATGAAGAACTCTTAGTTGTTTGCTGAGAAATGGATTTGCTATATGAGGGGAATAATGGGGAGGATGCGCTCCTTTGGGATAAAGTGGAAGTTCTTGATTGGACAGGGATTCCTAATTCTTGGAATTTTTGCTTCTTCCTGAAAAAGTTATTCAAAGGTTCAAAATCAGGTAGTTGATATTTGTTGTCTAGATCATTGAAAATAATGTATCTTGTCTTTAACTTTTTTGGTAATCTAGCCTTTAAACCAAAATCTTTTCTAGAGAAGGAGGAAGGTAAAGATTCAATGACCTGATGGGTTGGGTAGGCCATTGTTCTGTCATAGCCTAGTTCACCGAGCTTACTAGGGACTTGGGCAAGCTTTGTGTTTTTGAACAATCTTGCAAAGTCTCCTGTACCACCTATACTTCTTGACATTGTGATGTTATTTATAAGAGAAGATGGATGAGAGTGGTTGGCAGATGTAGTAAGTGATTCTCTGCACTCACATATACATATACAGAATCAATATGGATAACTAGATTCAATGTCCAACCACCCATCGAACCATCAATCACATTGGGATGTGTGTTGCGATCAGTCCAAATTTTTCACCTGCTGATGTCACTGCTGATGTCACCATGCCACTGTGAGAGTGTCTTACCAAACCTTACCCGGTCGCCCAAATGGTCCCTACGTAAGAACAGGGGTCCGTAACCAGTAGAAGGAATTAAATGTGTGGGCAAATTATCGACGCTGATTAGCGTCGGTCGACTGATTTTTCTTTTTACTCCTACAAATTTCAAGCAGACACAACCCAGCAGTCCTTTCTTTTACTTTACAACTTCAATTACTACTACAGTTATTAATAATTGATTAAACAAGCTGATCCGTCTCAATACATCCATATCTATTTCCAGTCACTATTCAATAATATCACAAGCTATAACCCCCAATTTTTCAGCTTTACAAATCAAATCAATACTTCAATCCACTCCAATTCAGATCAAAGCTACTCCTTTCCTTTAATATCTGGCCCTTTCCAATCTTTTAGTTTATTAGAATTTCTTTTTCAACCGTCAACCAGCCCAAATTCATTCCTTATACATCTCCAAAGTTCCACTTTTATTGGATCATACATAGAAAGAGATTTCAAGGATAGATTCGTACCATCAGCACGAAGTCTCTATCCCTTCTATACTATTAACGCGCCTTAATTCCATTAGATTAAACAATCTCTCTCTCTCTAGCAATTTCTCTCGATGGCAATTCTTCATAACGGAATGTCCTCATCCTATAATACGGCAAGCACAGAAAAGAGACCGGTAACACAAATATACAAACGTTTAGAAGTTATCGGAAGAGGAAAATTCGGCACTGTCCATAAAGGTATCCATCTAGAATCAAAAGAGGTTGTTGCCATTAAGGTTCTTAACCTGGACACTGAAGAAGAAGAAGTGAAAGATGTGCAACAAGAAGTTCAATTTTTGTCTCATCTTAAGTCAGTTCCAAACATCACGCACTATCATGGTTCTTATCTTAACGGTCATAAGTTGTGGATTATTATGGATCTATGCGCTGGTGGATCTGTAAGAACTCTACTTAGACCGGGTCCACTGGAAGAACGATATATTGGAATCATAGTCCGAGAACTGTTGATGGCACTTCAATTCGTTCATCAAAATGGTGTCATTCATAGAGATATCAAGTCTGCAAATATATTGATACAAAAAGACGGTAAAGTTCAGCTTTGTGACTTTGGTGTCGCTGCTCAGCTAACTTCAACGGCTTTGAAAAGAACAACCATGGCTGGTACACCTTACTGGATGGCTCCTGAAGTTATAATGGAAGGTGCTAATTATAATGTCAAAGCAGACATTTGGTCCCTTGGTATCACTATATACGAAATGGTTACCGGTAATCCTCCTTATAGCGATAAAGATGCAATGAGGGCAATGCAGTTGATTACAGGGCATGAACCTCCAAGGTTGGAAGGTCGACAGTATTCTTCGCTATTGAAAGAAATAATTGCCATGTGTCTAGAAGAAAAACCAAGTTTAAGGCCTTCTGCTGAAGATTTACTTACAAGGTGTAAATTCGTGAAGGCTTATAAACAAACTCCTACACCCATCTTGAAAGAAGTTATCAGCAGGTACTTAATATGGAGAGATAAAAGATCATCGAGAGATTCCATGCATTATGATGACGAAAATGAAAGCATTTATAACTTAGATGATGACAGTGACGTGAAATGGGATTTTGATTCCCTAAAATCAGCCGAATATATAATGGAAAATGAAATCGATATGAGTAATATTCCAGGTGAAGGGCAATCTGATTCTCAATATATTCAAACACAAAAGCAACAGCAAGGAACATATATCCGTCATCATTTGCAAGACGATACCTATGATAACGACTATACAATAAATCCAACATATCAAACTGGACAACGTACTATGATGATGGGATCCACTATGAGAGTTGGCACCGCCGATGACAGCACAACGACAACACTCAGAAATAATAGTATTGCTGGTGCCACCACGGGATTGTCCAATTCTACACCTGCAACACCTCAACCAAACGCTACAAAGAAAGAAGCTCCGAAATCACTATTGAAGCTCTTCGAGACCGAGGAGGATGGTAATGACGATGACGAACAAATTCTCAATATGGCACATAGCGTTAAAAAAAGCAATGGAGGTGGCTCTAACAATATGAGCGATACAATTAAGAACGGTTTAGGTTTATCCCTAGGAAATGGGTCAACTCCTTCTAACGGGCCTTCGGTCATATCCCAGAATTCATTCTCGGATATGCATTCACAACAACCATCACAACCTATATCACTAGCTCGTGCCCCTTCCCCTATGGCAGCCATTGAAATACCAAGTATCTCAGAAATGGAAAATCAATCCCAACAGCAGCAGCAGCCAGCCCAAACGGTTCAAGAGAAGCAAAGGGCAAGAGCTGCAACTATGCAACAGGAAAGTTATCATCAGCAACAAAGACAGCAGCAAATGGATCAAGATTATCTAATGTCCCGTAGGCCTACTATCTCTAATTCGGTGACTAACATAGCTCGCCGTACTCCATCTCCTCAAAAATACCTTGATTCAGCCTCAGCTATTATTTCTCCAACGAGACCCACTTTAGGAGCTGTTCCATCCCACATGAAACCTCTTCCAGCTACATCTGCTTCCCAGCCATTATTGCAGCCTATAAATACTAAGAAATCAAGCGCAGCATTATCTTCGATGTCAATTAACATCCCATCATCGCAATCCATGTTATCAGGTCCCCAAACTGCTCCTCCATTGACAAATGGAGAATTACATAACTCCACCGATCCTCAAATTGCTAGGACACGTTCTCAGTTACGTTTACAAATGCCAATCCCGTTATCTTTCTCCCAACAACCTCAGCAACAAAGTCTGCAAGATACATCTAATCACAAAAACAACGTCATTGCACCAGACACTATGAATCAATTTGGTGTTAATACCAATTTGGCGTCAACTATCCCATTGGCAATGACCCCGGTTACAGAAAAGAACATGGGTACGACAGGTGGGATCTTGGGTATTAGTACCCCCGAAAGGCAAAACAGTATCGCTTTTGATTCATCGCATTTAAACGGGTCAATAGACCTCCATGCTTTGTCACCACAGCAACACCACCTGCAACAGCAACTATCCAACATGCAGATGCATCAGCAGTCACAGCAACCGCTGTTCCAGTCAATGATCCAGTCTTTAGATCCTAACAGCCAGCAACCACAACAAAATGACACTCATAATTCGCTTGGTGTAATTCTCTCACAATCCTCATCAATAGCCCCGATGCAAAGTGATGGTTCAACGACGACAAGAAGTAAATCCATCACAACGATATCCACAACAGCATCCTCCTCGATATCGTCATCAGAGAACACTGAATCCACAATCATTATGAATTCAACCCCCTTCCCATCTTCAAACACATCACAGATGCTGCAGCATTCAGCGGATGAGACAATTCAGGAAGAGAAAGATACTTTTATAAATAGATTGAACGAACTGGATACCTCGTTAGACATCCCATTATCTGTCCTAATCCCACAAGCCTTGTCTCAGCCAACAACTACGAAGTCTTCCTTATTCCCGCATTCACGACAATCAAGTAACAATGCAAACACTGTCTATAACGGACACGGATTAGGTTCGTTATCCGTTGGTTCGGTTAGTTCTTCAGAGACAGGCAGCTCAACGAGTCGTGACGAGTTCAGTACTTTTGGGGGTAGAAATGGTACTGGTGTCTCTGGTATTGGCGGGTTATCGGCGACAGGGACAAGCCGTTCCTCATCTACGATTGGTTCAAGTTCTTATGAGAAAGACGTACTCGTTGGTGAGTTACAACATCTAGTCGATCGGTTTAAAGGCGTTTTAGGCTGTGTCATTGATGAATTGGAAGCTGTTGTTTGAGTAAATAAATTGTGTTATATGTTTTTTGAAAAGTTCGTGTATATTAAATGAAAAGCTTTCCTTTTGTTCATTGGTAGTGTTTTGCTGAGTACTGCAGCGTTTTTCCTTAAAGACTAACTAACGTTTGATTACCTTTATATCGAGTATACAGTGTTAAAAGGAAATGGACAAACGGCCAAATAAGTGTAGCAATGACATACGGTAGCATCTGACAAAAATAACAAAAGTACAAATAAAACGAGCCAAAAAAGAAAAGCATATAACAATGAATAAGGTCATAAGAAAACAGAAAGAAGAAATATATTGGCATCAAATGAACAAAATTATTAAGAAATAAAGTGACTATAAAAAAGTAGGTGTTTAAGGGAAGGAAAAAAACAGAAATCATCTATATATATACGGAACTGTGAAAAACGAAAAAAAAAAAAAACATCATATCTATCTAAAAGAGAAAACAAAGCAATGCACAGTTTCTAGTATTTTCTCTTTTATTTTCTTCTAATATTATTTATATCTCTTTCTAAACTGATAGAATATCTCTACCAAAAATACCTCTATTCAACCAATCCATAAACAATAAAACTCTTGTTCTAATAGAAACAGATTGTGCGAAATAGATAGATCTCCATAAATACATGGCAACTAAACCACCAACGAATGAATATCCTGGGGCTAAATCGAAAACAGCAGAATTACCAATATAAGCTAATGAACCCAAATGTGTATACTTGAATGGTTTAGCGATAGCATTGTCGATATCACCGTCCACTATATCGTTGATCGATAATGTGGTGTAAGACTTACATAGCTTGGAAAGTTTCTTACCAATATATTTACCTTGTTGATTGGCACGTTGAGCTGTTGCTGGTAATGAAGTGACTTTTGAATCCACTTCTTTTAATAGCAACTTGATTTGATCAAAGGATAAAACACCAGTGTTTTTGGTGTCATATTTTGGAATCAATTCTTCGATTAATGATAAAGCTTCTGATGCAAGTGGGTTCTTTCGGGAAATATGGCTAGATAGTTCTTTTAGTTCATCATATCTTAAACCGACATGTTTGATATCATCATCGGTAATGATCATGTGACCTCTGACGAATTGGTTGGCGTGAGAACCAATAATGTACTTACGAATGTAATCGGAGCAATGCTCTGCAATATCCGTTCTAACAGTTGCACAGTCACCAATGGCGTAAACGTCACCCAGTGGAGCACCAATAACACGAAGTTGGGTATCGGTCTCAATAGCCCTCTTGTTCTTTTGAGATGATGATAAGGATTTAACAACCTCTTGCGCTAATGGATTCTGTGCAACACCTGTAGACCATAAACAGAGACCAAATGGAACTGACTTGGTAACCGTCTCACCATTACTATCCTTTTGGTTGAAGACAACTTGATCTGGCAAAATTTCTTTAACTCTTGAGTTTGTTAATAAGTCAATTTGATCGTGCTCAAATCTGCTCATGGCATATTCAGAGATAGTCTTATCATAGGTGTTCAAAATATGAGATCTAGATTGTATAATATGAATAGAAATTTCTTGTCTTAAAATCTTCGGGAAGGAACGAGTTAAATCCTCGTTTAATAGATCAAAGATTTCAGCGGCAACTTCAACACCAGTTGGGCCAGCACCACAAATAACAAAAGACAGTAATTTCTTACGCTCTTCATCGGTAGTTGTTGGTAAGCACGCCTTTTCTAGATTCGTAACAATTTTTCTTCTGATTTCCATAGCATCTTCCGCAGTCTTTAATTGGTGACTGTATTGTAAACCTTTAACACCGTGAGTATTAGAGGTGGAACCAACGGCAATAACCAATTTATCATAAGGAACATAAAATTGTCTATCTGTATCTTTAACTCTAACTTTGATCAATTTTTCAGAAAACAAGATTTGCTCAGCACTAGCCTCCAGGTAATGACCGTTCACACGTCTGACAATATGTCTAATCGATTCCATTAGAGATTTCAGTTCTAATGTACCGACAGCCGCACATGGTAACATTGGAGTGAACAAGAAGTAGTTTGTTGGTGAAATAACAGTAACATCGTAATCATTCTTGTCTAAATTTTCAAGAACTCCAACAGAACCCCAACCGGAGCCTAAGACAACCAATTGAGGCTTGTGTCTTAAAGTCTCTTTTGCAGAAGAGTCAAAAGCATCCAAATGGTGAGTTAAAATTGGCAGGTTTTCAGGGCCACCTCTTGGAGGATTTAAGGCAGCTTCTGGAACTAGTAAGTTTTCAATAGCCTCGGGTGGAGTATAAGTAGTGACATCGTAAATGAAAAATGCAGCTATTAAGGTGAAGCAAGAACCACTAATGATACCGGAAGTGATGATGGAATACTTCATAAACCGTCCAATGAGGCTGTCATTGAAAAAACTCTTCTTCTTTTTTTCTTTGTCAGTTGGTTCTTCTTCGGCAATAAGAGCCTTTTGTTTAAGCTTAATTGATGTGGAAAATTCACGCTTCTGTCTTAGGATGTTATTAACAATTTGAGGTTGTGAGAATTGGGTGTGATTTGCGGCTGAAATAACAGTTCGACAAGTGGATGTTGAAGCACTAACAGAAGCAAATGTCAAACGCAATGATTGTTTGGATATTAAGCTTAAACCAGCACGTTGTAATGCGATTGATCTTACAAAACTCATTATTCTGTAGTTATGCTTATTATAGTACAGATATAATTATTTTTGAAGACAAGATGAGTCGTATGCCAAACTATGGTAGTGATCGGATAAGAAGGGATGAGATGCGAAAGGATGAAATAGGTGATTATCTGAGACCAGTGAAAAGGAGTTAAGATGAAGGGTGGAAAGTCGATATTCAAGCGAAGCTATATGATTTGGATATATATATGAAGAATCTGTGATTTAGTAATGATTGATATAGGCAGAGGAAACAAAGTTAACATGATCCGTTTACACAACAGTATGGAGGGATTATTTTGTCACCAAACCGCATAAATTATAGGCATAAAAGCAGCCATTAACAGCCGAACAAATAAATAAAGTCAGAAACATGGTCGTGTCTCACACAGAATGTTAATCCGTTCTTCGGTCAAAGTGGGGGTGCAAATATGAGAAACGGAGTCGGACTTTGACTGGTCTGGCTGCCACACATTGCTTACTGTTCTCCACCTAGTAAGGTTCTCTAAACATAAACGCCTATACGCCTATATAAATAGATAATACTAACCGAAAATTTTTGGTTTCATATCTCTTTTCAGATTAAACACGAACTGTAATGAGCACATAGAATCAAAACTCCAACAAAAAGAGTTCTAAAACCCCTTTGTTTCATTCACCAATGAAATATTTTCAAACGCTCACAAAACTTCACACCCCTTGTTTCTTGTGAATTGCTACCATTCCCGTCCAGCTGTCTGCCAGATCCACCGTTTCTTTTTGACAGCTTGATTTGGCTTCTAACAACAGTATCCGCAAACCAAGTTATACTCCTACTCCGAGACTCGAAACTGCCTATAATAGTGTTTGTTATAATTCTAAACTTTTTGTTTTGACTGAACTCTGTGGTCATCATGGCTAAACCGCTCCACCTCCAATGATATACATATACATACTATTCTTCAGAAATACTCATAACAGCAAGTATTATATATAGTTTACTTTAAAATCTTCACTCGAGATCTCGTGTTGCAGTCGGTTTGCGAAAGCCTTAAGAGAGTAAACAGAAGCAAATCGAGAAAGTCTGAGAAATTATATCCGATAGTTACAGAACTAATCTGGCTGTTTATCGATTTTCCCTTCTAAAATGACAGCTTTCCAAATGCGAATTTCTATTTTAGCCGTTTAAATATCAAGTAACAGAATTTTACGAATCCAGGAGTTGTTATTTATAATATCACTTGTAACGTAGTAGGCAGTAATAATGTGGCTTGAGTATTAGCAAATCGGTGATTGTGCCTTTTCTGTCCGATTCTATGGAGAAGATATGAAAAGATTGTCCCTGACTAAGAAGCCTAGCTACTCTTTTTTGAAACGGATTGTCTGTCTGTTGTTCCTATCTTCATTTTGGCTAATTTCAATAGTTCTTTTCTACTAGCCGTAGCTCAGTATCCTGTTTTAGAGTTAAACCTGGGGATCGGATCGACCAAAGCCGTTTGAATTCGTTCAAAAAGCCGCGGTTTCTGCAAGTAAACATCGGGAGGTGTATTTGATTATATAATTCATTATCTAATGTCTTGTTGTTGTTTTTATGGCGTAGGCAGTGTCATAGGATGACAGTCAAGAGCCTCAAAAAATGAGCCATAGAGTTTTCCTAGTCAGAGATTTTGGCCGTACTGGTGATGTTGAGCAGCAATGTTACAAGGAAAGTTCTGATAACCTGAACAAATGTTTTTATGTCCTATTTATTCAAGATAATGAATTTTGATGTTTGATTAATATTCTTTCTTTTCCTCTTTGAAATGGCAATTTTTTCTTGAAGGTAAATTGTTCTGTTTCCAAAAGTACTTATCTAATATTTGTAGACTTTATAGATTCTAACACTATTGTAAACATCTTTACAATCTAGTTTGATGCAATAACAGTCAAAAACTAAGTGGGTCGGTAATTACAGAATACAGGGTACGCACGACCTTTGCTCTTCTCTGATACTCGGCATCAAAGCTTGATCATCCATTTGGTTTATAAGCCCAGGACTCAAAATCTCAGGCAGCTCATATAAATCCAAAATTTTGGGGTCAGACGAGACACTATTGCTAATAGATAGTAATTTGCCGTACTGTACTCTGCAGTCAACGGTACCATTTAAGTTGAGCATTGGGGAAATTCTGCTCGTCTGTTATTTAGCCAAACAAACGAAGACTCCAGATCACAACAGAACAGGTTGCCGTTTATTCCGCGTTTGTGCCGAGATATTGCCTGTTGTACACTCCCAACATTCAAGATTTTGTACTGGTTGATTGGATGGGGTGGTATGACAAGCGACTGCTTTGTAGCTTGTGTATTTCTGGGTGTATACGTTTATAAGTACATGTCTATACCAGCCAACATGATCCAACGATGGCATCTTGTTTTATTCCTTGGAGTACTAGCTGTGCGGGCACAGTAGCACATCATCTTTCTACCGGCTACCCGACGACCCTACGACGTGGGGCTTCAACAGAACCCAACGCTTTTCCGAATCCACCCACCAATTTCTGCTAGCTGGCTAGTGTTGCTCCTCATAGTAATTATTAAGTGTGAAGTTTTCTTTTTAAACCTTCTAAAGCAGGATATTATGTAATACAAACTTATATGAGCTTAAAAAGTAGATTAGAACCCCTGATCTTTTATTAAATTCTTATAAAGTTATATAGTTCTATAAAGAGAGAAATCTGGCTTTATTTATATTGTTTAAGAATATATGTTAAGATCAGTTTATAATAAAAGTAAATGTTTCATAATGTATGTGTTTTAGAATCAAGTAMTGTTTTAAGTAACATGAAACAAGTTAGAAGTGTTTCAAGTGAGTATTAATATTTATTCATGTTCACTTATGTAATAATCCCGATATTCCTGACATCATATCCCTTTATGCTTTGTGCTTTTTTTCTGTAACTTCCTGATACTCTTTGAAAGAAGTCTATTTTAAAACATAATTTTTAACCGAAGTCTCTCCTGCTATCAGTGTCAGGAATATCGGGATTATTACATAAGTGAACATGAATAAATATTAATACTCACTTGAAACACTTCTAACTTGTTTCATGTTACTTAAAA
>BCKW01000007.1:6345-107238 GCA_001600755.1 Ogataea methanolica
AATATAAAGACGTAAAGGGAGAAAGAGTGGGAATTTGGATGTCTTTATAGAGCCTCCGTCAGGCTATTATTAGATAGGCTTAGCAATAGAATATGCTTCCTCTGATCTTCCAAATGGAAGAACTATTATATAAACCTATATAAGAGAAATCCGTAGCATAAAGAATCAAATAAAGAACTAGATTACAAGAAGAAACAGATAATCTTATAGTAGTGGAAGAGAGAATGTAGTTGTGGTAGTAATAAGTTAAGCAGCTGGTGGAGCAATTAACGTAAATGGTTATATATGGTGGGCAAGATTGATTATGACAATATAATATATTATTGTATAATTCACTATGTAATATGAAAATGCTATACAATTTGCCGTACAAATATAAAAGTCCGCTGTGTCCTTAACAATTCCCCCTTTATAAGGTTTATACTAAAACCTTAACAGTAACGCTTGCACTTACACCAATCCTTGCTTCACCAGCAAGGGATGTTAAGACCAGCAACATAAAGAAAAGTTGCAATGAAATGATCGACCACTACCTTACCACTGAAGATGGCTATGCCTGCAAAGACCGCTGCAACACCGCCTGAAGCCATCTTCACCCATTCAGCCTTGGTCGATTGTAGATAGAAAATATATTCCGGAGAAGCTTATTAGTACTACAACTGAAAAGAGAACTGAAAAGAATATAGTTATCTCTCTGTCTGTCATTCGTGTTGATTTGGTTTCAAGTTTCATTGATGATAAATTAAAAGGGTATGTCTCAATATAATAAGAAATTTGCAAATTGTAATAGAGATCACTCTAGTACTCTGATTACTAAGCGGTTTTCCCCCTAAGTGACTTACACTACCCCATATTCCTAGTCGAGAGAAGACCAGACAAAATCTATTCTATTGAATAACCCGTTTACTCATAGTGGGATCCTGATACGTTCTGATTAACAGCTCAAGACCTATTATATCAATTCATAGATCTTCCAGCTACAACAACAAAAAGCAATTACGACAAAGAACAAAGAGGGATTTTTATACTTTTCCCCTCTAATAACAAACAAGAGAAAACATCCCCTACAGCTAAAAGATGGTTAATTGGGGAAAAGTATAAAAATCCCTCTTTGTTCTTTGTCGTAATTGCTTTTTGTTGTTGTAGCTGGAAGATCTATGAATTGATACAATAGCTCTTGAACTGTTAATATGAAAGTGTCAAGATCCCGCTATGACTAATATGTTAAGCAATAGAATCAATCACCTTCCTAAGATGGCAGTCACACCGCATGCCAACATCTTAATCCATTGGTCCATTTTTAGGTAATTCTCTAAGGGTAAAATATAAAGACGTAAAGGGAGAAAGAGTGGGAATTTGGATGTCTTTATAGAGCCTCCGTCAGGCTATTATTAGATAGGCTTAGCAATAGAATATGYTTCCTCTGATTTTCCAAATGGAAGAACTATTATATAAACCTCAGGACCCGGCTATGATTAAATAGCTTAAGCAATAGAATCACCTCCCGTCGGAGAAGCCTGATTCATGAGTCTTGAGCGCACTGCTGATACTTTCAACACCAGTGATCGTAGATACGTTACCGAACTCTGATTCTGTAATGAGGCTATAAGTAGCATTTTCTGCAGACACGTTGACATGTGATATCTTTGCTACGTGCCTGACTAAGTGTTTCGTAAACGGGCAGTGTGTTTCAAATAAACTGTCAAATTCTAAGTGAGCATCCTTGTTGATTTTTCGTGGACTTTAAAGTATGTACCATTCAATGAAAAGCTACTGTCCCAATATTATCTCTTAGCACTTGCAGAAGATGATCATGAATCATAGGTCCAACAATTTATACCTGCTGCCCCGACTATAAAAGTAGATACAGCCCAGAATGCCGTAACACCTGCACATGCACCAATCCCAGCTTCACCAACAACTGGCGTTAGACCAGCAACATAGAGAAAAGTTGTGGTGCAATGATCGACTACTACCTTACCACTAAAGATAGCTAGCCCTGCAAAGACGGCTGTGACACCGCCAGCAGTCATCTTTACCCATATTCCATCGTTGTTTCTAGTTGAATAATATAGGAAGAATATGGCAAGTAGTGAAATTGTGAATAAAACGGAATAGATCATAATCCCCTCTCTCTTTATTGTTGGTCTAGTAGTAGTTTCAGCCCTCTCCCTCTTTGTTATTAACCTTCTTGTAGTTTCAAGATTCATAGCTTGATAAGTATTAAATTTGTAAAGATAATTTTGTTAATTGTAGAGCTCTTTAACTTCAATAGTTTCTAAGATATTTAGGTAATTTTCTAAGGGGAAAACAAAAAGAAGTAAAGAGATAAAGAGATAAAGAGATAGAAAGTGGGAATTTGGAGGTCTTTATATACTCAAAAAAAAAGTCGTGTTTGCCCGCCGCCCTTTTACCCTTTTACCAGATACATTAATAGAGCAAAACGCCTTACCTTCTACTACCACAGATAATACATTCCATCCTCCACTACTATAAGAATATCTCTTTCATATTAACAGTTCAAGAGACATTGTATTAGTTGCAGCACCAGTGCAACCCTCCTGACGGAGACTATATATATAAGCTAGGAAGAGGATTGTTATTTTTATAACCTTTATATCACATTTTATGTATATTCTTTCTGTTTCCCTTTTCTACTCAATCAAGTTTAATAGCTATTCAGTGTTCAATAAGAATTATACAGTTTTCTATTAATTGATACAACCTGGTTTATGGCTATTCAAGACATCCATCAAGGTTGGTCTTTCCCCTTTTTCATTAAATTACGTAGCATATAATATCATTACTGCAATGATGATCTCCTATAGATTGCCAGGAAGGATGATTATGTAATATACTGAATGAATAAGAGGTGTAAAGGTTTGTCAGTAAACAAAGCTTTATACTGTAGCCACATTTCGCTAAAGGGGTTTTTTGTCTATTTAAGAAGGAAGTCTGAATTCCGTATGTACACCTTTTATAGTCCTTTTACCTTTTAGTTTAGTCAGGCTATGTTCACCGAAGAAACAAGCGTTTAGGTTACGACCTTTCGACCGTATACCGAGAATATAGTTAAACTACTACACTATACAACCCTGCTCAATACAACTTTTAGTAGTTTAATAGCCAGGTCCTGACAGATATTGGCCTCCCTATATAGTAATTGCCAGGTTTTTAAGCAGAACATTAATTCCTAATCAAAGCATTAATTTGCCTAATAAAGAAGAACCAGAATATTCATAAACAGAATCAGAACATTAATAATCAATTAGGGCTAGGAATGCTCTAGAGCACTTATTTCAACATTTAATTATGTTATAAGCTGAGTTAGGTTAAGTTGCTGTCTTTTTTCTTGTCAATGTTAGTTTATATTGATGCATATCCTATTAATCTACTTCTTTGAAATTGATTTACTACAAGAATTTTCTAGTATATTAAGACCTCCAAATTCCCACTTTTTATCTCTTTACCTCTTTATATTACACAGAAAATATCTGAAGCTTTTCAGAAATTTTAGGAATTAAACTTTTACTATTTACAAATATTATAATTTGCAAATTTCTTATTATATTGAGACATACCCTCTTAATTTATTATCAATGAAACTTGAAACCAAATCAGCACCACCAACAAAGACAGAGATAACTATATTCTTTTCCGTTTTCATTTCAGTTATACTACTAATAAGCTTCTCCGGAATATATTTTCTATCTACAATCGACCAAGGCTGAATGGGTGAAGATGACTTCAGGCGGTGTTGCAGCGGTCTTTGCAGGCATAGCCATCTTCAGTGGTAAGGTAGTGGTCGATCATTTCATTGCAACTTTTGTTTATGCTGCTGGTCTTTACACCAGTTGATGGTGAAGCAGGGATTGGTGTAAGTGCAGGTGTTACTGTTAAAGTTTTAGTATAAACCTTATAAAAAGGGAATTTTTAAGGACACGGCTGACTTCAATATTTGTACGATAAATTACGTAATCCTCTCATATTATATAGTAAGTAAAACAATATAATGACATAATCACTCATTCCCACCATATTTTACCATTTACGTTAATTACTCCAGCAGCTGCTTAATTTATTACTACCACAACTGCATTCTATCTTTCAATACTATAAGAACCCTTGTAATCTAGTTCTTCGTATGAATCCTTATCCTATCATGGAGCCACCAATGGAGCAAGTCTTTGAGACCGGAGATGAGGTGGGCAAGATTCATTATGTCATGATGGTAAATAATTTACTATAGAATATGACAATATTATGTATTTTAGGGTGTCCCTAGACCCTCCCCTGACGTGAGCCTTCTTTCCCTGGAGGTAGCGAAGTCTGTGGTGGCTGTAGGGTTTCCCTAATAGACCATCAATGACATAAGCACTCACGTAATCAATTCCCACTTTTTGGCTGCTCGCAAAATTCGAATCGACTCAAATTTGCTTGAATTCACACAGAAATGACGATTGAAACCCTGTCTTTGTGTTCGTTGTTGCAGAAAGGTATAGAAGTAGAGTACTGTTATATATCGACAATCACTAAAATCGCATCATGGTACGTATTGGAAACCTATCTATTCAACAGTCCTTTGCCGAAAGAGATTGAGGCTCAATGACAGGCCTCTGGACGAGCTGGCTGTCGTTATCTATTCCTTATCCACTTTTCAATAATATACTAACATTATCTATATTTCTGTTCTTTTATAATTTAGTCTGGTATTCAAAGCTTATTAAAAGTATGTTTCTACAACTGCGTTCTACCATTAGTCAATTGACATAGAATTCACTCCATTTTGATAACGACAAGTTCAATTTCCATAATCAGGTGCGATGCAGCCACCTCCTAGATTGATATTCATCCATTGAAAATCACTCACGTTAATTAGCTGATTAACAAAACATAGCGTACTAACATATATTTTTCGTACACATATTTTGTGACTAAATATTTCATTATTACAGACCGAAAAGGAGGCTCAAGAAATCGTTTCTCAAGCTAGACAATGTAAGTATTTTACAATCAGAACGAAACTAATAAATCAAGCATTGAATTCAATGTCTGTTTTCTTTGTACCTTATTCACCGTATTATGCATATACTAACAGAAACACAACTACTCTAAATGTTCAAACAGACCGTGCTTCTAAGCTAAAGGCTGCAAAGTCGGATGCACAAAAGGAAATCGAACTATATAAAGCGAAAAAGGAAGCTGAATTAAAGGCATTCGAAGATGAATTCTTAGGCTCCAACAAGCAATTGGAAGATGATGCAGATAACCAAGTTAAAGACGAATTAGTTAAAATTAGAAAGACTGCCGAATCTAAAAAGAGCGACGTTATCAAGTTATTAATTGATGCAGTCACCTCACCAAAGCCAGAATTACACATCAACATTTCATCAAAGCAATAGATGTTGAATCACTATCATAAATTGTTGTATTTTTTGTTATATAGACTAGTGCCAACATTGATCTGTCTAAAGTATATATTTGAAAGTTTATAGTGTTTTTCTCTACTCTTTTTCTCCCCCTTCTTTTCCTTCTTTTTATCTTCTTCATCCAATCGATCGATTTATTTACTCTTTAGTTTCTCTTTAGTACACCATTGCATTAGTAGTGAAGTGCCATTCACTTTGTATAGTAAAGTTCATCATTGTTTCATCATATCGTCTCCACATTCGTTTTGATTGGGTTTTCCACGCTGTCAGAAAATCCAGTTTTATCGTTTAAATTTGACCTTTGCCCTGATCAGATCAGTTTTGTATGAACATATTCTCTTGCTCTTTGCAGTCCTTCATTGCATCTACTCATATATCTACATGCATATATACAATGCAGCATCAAGACGTCCCAGAGGCAGAGTACCCTCAAGATGAATTACTCAAATACTCCATTCCAAGCCCAGAAGAAGCACATCCAGCCAATCCGATCTCCAGAGACTCATCTCCAGACGACGACAAAATATCAGCACAGCAGGTAACTGCAGAAACCGTCCAAGTGGTAAGAATCAAGAAAAAATCATCAAGGACGAAGCATAAGGTTCAGACAACACATAATAATACACCGGCAACGTTGATAAGAAGACGAATTTCTTCACGTTCATGGACTCTTCGAAATTGGTACAGGAACATCCACTGGAAGAACCTTACAACTGTTGTGCTTATCCCATTGCTAGGCCTTGCAATTTGTTTTCTAACAAATGTTAAGTTACTGAAGCAGACATTTTACTTTGCATTGGTCAATTACTCAATTTCAGTACTTTCCATCAACATCCTTTATCATAGATACTTATCCCACCATTCTTTTGATTTCAAGAACGAACAAGTAGTGCAACTACTTGTGACTTTGGCATCTGGAGGTGGTGTGACATCGGCATCCAACTGGTGTTCATCCCACAGAGCGCATCATCGATACTGTGATGTCGTTAATAGGGATCCACATAATATCAAGAAAGGGTTTCTGTTTGCACATATTGGCTGGATGATCATTACGTACAACGCTCAAGTCAGTAAAGTTATTCAGGAATCAAAGTTGGATGAATTGCCAAGCCAGAAAGTTGTCAAGTGGCAGTTAGATCATTATTTCACCTTGTTTATCCTTGTAGGGTTAATACTGCCTTGTATTTGCTGTGGTTTACTGTGGGGGGATTACCTTGGTGGATTAGTTTACGCTGGGTTTATCAAAACTATCTGTGTTCAACACTCTATATTTTCAGTCAATTCGATTGGTCATACAATCGGTACAAGGCCATTTTCAGACCTAAAATCTCCTAGAAATAATCCACTGTTGAACTTATTAACATTAGGTGAAGGTTATCAAAATTTCCACCATGAGTTCCCAGTTGATTACAGGAATTCCATCGACTGGTACTCCATTGATCCTACGAAATGGGTAATCATGGTGTTTCGTTCATTAGGCCTGATTACAGATTTGAAATATGCTCCTAGTTCCATTGTTGAGAAATCATTGATTCAACAACAACAAAAACTCATTGATAACAAGCGTTCTAAATTGAACTGGGGGATACCAATTGAAAGACTACCTGTTTTTTCACCTGAACAGTTCAAACAACTAGCATTAGCATCCCCGAACAGATACTTAGTCGTTGTCTCTGGGATCATCCATGACGTGACACCATTTGCCAGAGATCACCCTGGTGGAGTTCCCTTAATCAATGCATCACACGGCAAAGACGCAACAACGGCATTTAACGGGGCAGTTTATCAGCATTCGAACGCAGCAAGAAACTTGTTGGCAACGATGAGAATTGGAGTGTTGGGTGGTAGTGAACAGCTGTTTTGGAAGCAGCAGCGTGTTGAGAATAAAGCCGTTCCTATCGACAACGACTCTGATGGTAATAGGATCGTGAGATCTGGTGCACAGGCTACGTTCAACAAGGAATACGGTGGTACTGCCGATGCTGCGTGATTTAATCAATCTAAATCTAATATATCTATTTATTTTATCTTATATGTATGTTTCAATACATCTTAATTCCATTAACTCAGTCCAAGCTCACCGTTTCAATTCCTTCGAATCTTCGGCCGTTTCCGTTCTTCAACGTTTCGTTGAATTTTGGCGCACTTTTCCCAAAACCCCGGATTCTTGGTCCATTTCGAAGTCCAACACTTTTGAATTGTTGATTAGATTTGGTTCGACTCGATTGTTGGGCCCCTTTCTGTTATGTAGATGTACTAGTAGCACGAACCCGCTGCTATGTTTGTAACTTCTGCTACACAATTACGCCGTGGTGTCTTCCAGCGGGTCCAGACAGTACTGTCACACCCTAGACGGTTCTCCAAAACAAGCGCCAGATTCCAACAACATCAACAACAGAAACAAGGCACAAAATCAACTACACTGCTAACAGCATCATTATGCCTTGCTAGTGCTATAGTCGGCTATGCAGTCTCATCGTTATCTTCATCTCTTAATACCCCTTCAACAGCGACAACAACAAAAATCTCCGACCTTAAACCACTCACTTTCGCAAACGAACAAACGATTCAATCAGCAATAGCCAAAATAAAGACCATAGTTGGCTCCGAAAACGTCACAACTTCTGAATCGGAACTAGACAACCATTCGACTGATTCCTCAAACTTTGTTCCTCCGAAACCAACTGAAAGACCGTATGCAATAGTATACCCGACAACAGCAGACCAAGTTTCTCAAATCTTGAAAATCTGCCATGAGGAAACAATCCCTGTTATCCCATACTCTGGTGGAACTTCCATTGAAGGGCATTTCATCCCAACTAGAGGTGGAGTATGCTTAGATCTTAGTAAAATGAATGCAATCATTGCACTGCACGAAGACGACTTAGACGTTGTAGTCCAACCAGGTGTTGGATGGATGGAATTAAACGAGTATTTGGAACCACTTGGATTAATGTTTGGCCCTGATCCTGGTCCAGGTGCCATGATTGGGGGAATATTGGCCACTAACGCATCTGGTCCTAATGCCGTTAGATTTGGGGCAGCTAAGGATAATGTTTTAAGTTTGACTGTTGTTTTAGCAGACGGTACGATTATTAAGACTAAAAACAGACCAAGAAAATCATCGAACGGTTACAATTTGACAAACTTGTTTGTTGGTAGTGAAGGTACATTGGGTATTGTTGTTGAAGCTACTTTGAAAGTCCACGTGAAACCGCAGAACGAGGTCATTACATTATTGAACTTCAAAAACATTGGAGATGCAACGAAGACTGTGTCTGGGTTGTTTAAAGCTGGTATTACTTGCAATGCCTTGGAGTTTATGGATGATAGACAAATGACTGCTATCAGTGAAATGGGTACTGGAGGTGATAGAGTGTGGAGTCCACACCATTTGTTGCTTGTTAAGCTGAGTGCACCAAATTCACAATCTTTGAAAGACGTTGTCGCAACTGTTAAAGCTGTTGGTCTTTCCAACAATGCGCTTAACATTGAAGTTGCCGTTGATGAAGAAGCTAAAGATGATATTTGGAGAGTTCGTAAAACTTTACTTTGGAACTCTTTACAATGGGCCAAAAAGAGAAAGCCAAATGCTACGGTTTTACCAACCGATGTCTGTGTGCCTGTTTCAAATTTGCCTAAATTAATCACACTCATGATGGACAAATTCAACGACGCTGATTTGCTGGCCACTGCAGCTGGACATGCTGGTGATGGTAATTTGCACGTTTTGGTAATTTACGAACCTGACCAAGTTGCTGTTGCACATAAGCTGATCAACGAGATGTCCAAGCTGGCCATTGAGTTGGATGGCACCGTTTCTGGTGAGCATGGAATTGGTGTCAGTGACAAAAGAGAGCTTTTGGAGATGGAATTGGGAACAGATACTGTTGATTTGATGAGAACTGTCAAGTTTGCACTTGACAAGAAGGGGATCTTGAACCCTGACCACATCTTCAAAATCGATCCTACCGAGAATAGGCAACCATTTGCATAATATTCAAACCTTACTCTATTGTTGAAGCTTTATAGATTATATGTATATATAGATTTGATCAACTTTTCAGTATGTTACAGTAGAAAGTGGGGGCGGACTTTCTTTAACCAATTCGGAAATCTTCGTCCGATGCGCAAAGATCGGATCGCAAAGAAACCGTTTGTTGGTTTATCATTTAACACCCGAAAAGTACCCCAATTTTAACTATTGTTTTGCTGTTGTTCACTATATTCCAGCTCAAGGATACTAATCACTTATCAACAAGTAATCATGACAGCAGAAGTTCCTCCATTTTACTTCAACAACGATAAACATTCGTTTGGTTTTTCAACAGCCAGATCCAGATGGCCAAAGATCCTAGCAACAGCCATCGAAGATACAAAATCTGAGATTTCCCAATCTTCGTCAAACAAATTGAAAGTTGAACAAGGTGCCGCTATCCCACCATTAATCCAAGGCTTATCACACGAGATCTTGAATGATGGTCTATTGACTGCATTCAACAGTGATATCCCAGGCCTGAATTCATACGATGAAAGATTGGCCAAATTGGGTGGTTCTACAACTTGGCTATCAGGTCCATGGTTATTCTGTGAATGCTACTTATACCGTAAGTTAGACTTTTTCTTCAAGTCAAGATCCGAATGGGTTGATTTTGATATCTTCAACAGATTGAAAAGGGAAACTTTTGCATCTTCGTCATTGGGCATTTATGAACTAGCTATTAGATACAAGCAACTAAGTGAGCAAATCAAATCGTCATCAACTGCACTAGATGAAGAATCACTATCTTTGCTATTCGAAGAATTCATTGATGTGTCGCTATGGGGAAATGCTACTGACCTGTCCCTTTTAGCCAATGCGACATTAGATGACATCAAATCAGTTCAAGGCAAAGAAGCTCGTGCTAAATCTGCGGCTAACATTCTTTGTAACGACTTGCCCCAAGCTTGGAAGAGACTACAATCTGTTCCATTTGAAGATCGTAGAATTGACATTGTTTTGGACAATGCTGGGTTTGAATTCTATACTGATTTGGTCATGTCTTTATTCCTCCTAGATGCTAAACTAGTCAAGCAAGTTGTTTTCCATTGCAAGACTCGTCCTTGGATGGTGAGTGATACGATGATCAAAGATTACGATATCTTTATTTCGGATATGCTGGATGAGTCAATAATGAGTGAACATAGAGAAGAAGTTGAATATTTGGTTGCCTCAACACAAGCATACAAGGCATCAGGTCAATTTTCTTTACAAGATTCTGAATTCTGGACCACCGATTTAGATTACTGGAGATTACAACCTGATGAAACTACATACGGTGGTGCAGAGCTATGGAAATACTTCCAAGATTCAACACTTGTTATCGTGAAGGGAGATTTGAATTATCGTAAGTTAACTGGCGATAGACATTGGCCACGTAATACGCCGTTCGTCACTGCTATTAACAAGTTGGCAAGCTCTGGAATCCATGTGTTGGCTTTAAGAACTTGTAAAGCTGATGTTTGTGCAGGTTTGCCGGATGGCAAAGATGAAGAGTTATGTGCCCATTGGAAGTCGCTGGGTAACGAAATTGGCGAGTTGTGGTGTGCAAGTGGTAAATGGGCCGTTATTTCTTACTCCGATGGACAACTTAAATAAAATTATACCAGTTTTAGAGTTTGCTTTGTGTACTTTCAGCTGACATTAAAGTGCAAGAAAATAAAATCGATTTATAATTAATTTTCACTTTCTCAAAAGTACCATACATTTCTTATCAAATTTTTATTGAATACAAGTCTATATACTATAAGACACACACCCCATTAAACATCACTGATTATTCTGCTGATTGCTATTTCTTGAAGATGGTCCTGGCCCCATGCTATTGTCATTGCCCATTGGCATTGGAGGCATTCCCATAGGAAATGGCGCCATGAATGGAGGCATGAACGGCATCATAGGGACTGGTTGTTGCTGTTGTGGCGGCTGTATTGGAACGTTTGGCAATCCGTTATTATTATTACTCTGTAATTTCTGTCTCTTGTTCGCCTGTTCATCATTACCAGTGGTTATTGCCTTTCTTTTGTATTCTTTAACGTAATTATCAACTTTTTCTTTCAATTCAGTGAAAGAAGTCAAAGAATCCAAGTAAATATCCTCAGCCTTACAATTTGGACAAACAAAGTCGGATTCTAGTAATAGATCCTCAATATACTGTCTTGAATAAACTTTATTACAACATTGTGTCTTAACTGGATCTTTCCATATCTTGCCAGTTTCGCTATCAATCAACTCGGGATCATCAGTTACAATTGAATCCAAATCGTCCCTCTTCTGCTGTTTTGATTGTTGAATCTGTTGGTAGTTAGCCCAAGCTTTAGTATCTGCCACGGCAACAACGTATTTACCTTCTTCGTTAATCATGTAGTTCATGTTGGAATCTGCAATAATCTCAGTAGGATTCTCAATGGTTTTCAAATGCGATTTGGGAATACCTGTTGTTTTCTTCACTCTGATACCTTCCCAATTTGGATCATTGTTCTTTGGACAGTTTCTAATGTGATGCTTACCCTTTTCACCACATTTGTAGCAGATGTAATAATCTGGTATGTTTTCGTCAAGTTTATTCGTCGTTCTGGAATTATCAACTCTAGTTGCGGTTGCTAGCACTGCTTGCTGCTGACTCCATTGATCGTCTTGTTGGTTGAACATCTGCTTAATCATATCATCTTCAGATTCTTTCCCAGTGGAGGCACCAGCATTACCAAACACCACAGGAGCAGCGTAGTTATTGGCATTGGAGTCAAAGTTCTTCGCAAGACGAGGCTTACCAGCAATATATCTCAGCGTATTTCCCTTACCTCTTCTGGCCGCTGCCGTTCTTCTCACTATAACAGTGGATGATCTCTGTATAACCTCATTATCATCATTGTATTCCTTGTCAATTTCATCGGTGTGGTAAAGGTACAAGTCGGTATCCTGGGAGTTGACTAGCCTGTTAGCCTGGATAATTTCTCTCTTGAGTTCAAAAACCGTGAGCCCAGTACCATCGAATTTGATAGTAGAGATGTTGTCCTCTCTCTGAGACTTGAACCTATAGTATATAACGGCCATTGCAGTGTTTTTGTGTTGTGATTATGACGGGGCAGTTCACTTGTCAAACAAAACCCGCCAAATTATTGTCATTCCAAGCAGTTTGAATTGAATTTCTACAAAATAAGAACAAATTTTAGAAGCGCCTTTCAAAAACTCAAAAAAAAAAACACAATGTGCTTACATTTAAAGTCATTTGAATCTGTTATATCACCTTTTCTCTTTCTTTCCTTTCATATCAAGCAAGGTATTCAGGTTTAAGCAGCAGTCTCAATTGCATCGAAAATACAAATCCTTTTAGAATGAACGGGCCATCATACTATGAATTCTACAGAAGAAGCACGTAAGTATCACAGACACCGGCACGAACTCAACCAATCAACTATCAAAGCACTGTAACAATTAATGAAACCACATACTAACACACATTCCATCTTTAAAACAGTATCGGAACATCTCTAGCTGATGCGCTTGATGCCTTGATTGTTGATCAAAGAATCCAACCGCAACTTGCCATGAAGGTGCTCTCTAATTTCGACAGAGTCACATCTGACAACCTTAGAGACCAAGTTAAATCCAAGCTAACGTTCAAAGGACACTTGCATACATATAGATTCTGTGATGATGTTTGGACGTTTGTGATTAAGGACGTGAACGTTAAATTTGAAGACAACGAGATTGTCAACGTTGACAAGTTTAAAATCGTTGCTTGTAACAGTAAGAAAGCCGGTGAGGCATAAAATTGATTTAACGTTGAAATTTGGGTTAGTTTCTTTTGGTTTTGTATTTTACAGGTTTTTTTTTCTCTCTACTTTACATTTTTAACATGCTTTTATTGGTCGTTTAACTTAAAAAGATTCAATTCATTGTAATGGTAAATAGTAAGATATAAAGGTTTCAAATACTTAAAAAAAGTAAGACCAACAAACAGATAGAACAAAGAAAATGATTCTACAGTAAAAAAAAACGCCCGTCGAGGAACATTTATGACTATAATGGGGTGTGGTTATTACAATTCATCATGCGATAGTTCATCGAGTTGTTCAACGTCAACGGGAGCTTCTTCGGATTTAGTATCAGCTGCGGCGTCAGGAACATCGGTTTCGATATTTTCATTAATGATCTCTTCATCCATTACTTTGTCAGCAACGTCTTTAGCAGCAGGAGCAACAGGAGTTTGCTCCTCAATATCAGAGGTTGTGGCAGTTTCAATTTCATCTTCTTTTTCTTCCTCTTCTGCTTGTTCGGCAGAAATTGTTTCTTTCTCTTCAGCGGCGTCAACAACAGGTTCTTCTTCTTCGACCTTTCCAACCTCAGCGTCAGCGGTGGCTTCAGGTTCAGCAATCTTCTCGGTAATCGTCACCTTTTCATAAACAATTGAAGTCTCATACTGAACACTTGTCTCCACCAGAGTGGCAGTAGAAGTCTCAATTGCAGTGGAAGTTGACGTGGACACCGATGTTTTAACAAGTGTTTTTGTTTTAACGGCAGTTTCTAGAACGGTTTCAAAGAGAGTTTCTATGGAAGTTTCTAGGATTGTAGACACCTTTACCGAAGTTGTCTTAGTTTTAGATTCCGTGACTGGTTCATCAGAAGATTCAGCAATCTCAACGCCAGCCTTGTCTTCAACAACGAGTTCTTCACCCACAACATGTGCTTCTTCAATGGCGGTCTCTTCCACGGCAGGCGGTTCAACGACAGGTTCCTCCTCATCAGCTGGATCTTCTATAATTGGATCTTCTATAACCTGCTCTTCTATAACTTGATCTTCTTCAACAACCGGGTCAATCTCCTCCTCCTCTTCCTGTTCAACGATGTCATCAGGCTCAACTTCTTTTCCCTCTTCGTCCTCAGCAACTGGCTCTATTTCCTCATCAACAATTTGCTCGGCCTCTTGTTCAACCACAGCGCTATATACAGATTCAGGAACCTCAGTACTAATAGCAGCATCCCAACTCTCAGTAACATCTTCAATACTAACATGATCATTACCAATAGTTTCGCCCATTGGGAAATAATCTGTTGTGGAAGGTGGTCCATTGGTGTAAACCTCGCTGGAACCAGCAATAGGTTGAACGGTGAAATACGAACTAGAATCAGTCGGTTTTCTCTTTTGGATATAGTATTCAACCAATTGACTCTTGAATCTACCAATGTACCCATTAACGTACAAGAACTGCATCAACACAGCCAACAAACCAACAATCACAACTGACATCAGCGTTTGGAAAATCGAAGTCATCCATGATTTCGCAGTTGCAAATTTGTCAGGAATGATTAACAGATTAACTGTATTGGCGGCTGATGTTGAAACAACGTATCTGCCATCTGCTGAAGATGTGATTTTAGTGATTGCGAAACCGTGAACTTTTTCAATTTTCTTAAGTAGTTTGAAATCAGAGCATCTAACCAACAAGACAGAACAATCGGATCCAGCGAGTGAAACTATGCCACTTGTTGAGTTCACGTCCATTGAGGTAATACCTTTCATGTTCTTAGCAACAACAGTTATCTTTGTCACTGCTGATTTCGTCACTGAGAAATCACCAAGGACCAGGCCCGACTTATTCACACCGGCAATAATAACAGTATTGTTGTCATAGAATGCAATCTTGGACATTGCGAAGTTAACTTCTGTTTTGAAAACAGTTCTACCTGTAATTGTGGAAATAGCTTCAAAATGGGACGATGTTATATAGCACATCATCTTGCCATCTGGAGAAATACTAATGTCTTTGACTTCACCGGCAGTGAAGATCTTGAATCTTTCTTCCAGGTTGTCAGAAGTATCAACGATATATAACGAACTAGGATTGTCACTGATAGCAATGACACCAAGCGTACCGTCTTTTGATAAGCTAGTCAATTTCTGATAGTGTGTACTGTTGTTACTCGGATGAATCTGACAGCTTTCAATGAATTTCAAATGTTCATTATGATATTTGAACTTGCGTAAATGCTTATTGATACCTTTTTTAATAGAATTGGAATTTTCATTGATACCAATCAAGATTATATTGTTATTAACGTCCAATGACATTGGACAATCTTCCGAATCATTCAAAACTAGCTCCCTGTATCTTTTGATAGGCTTTTTCAAATTATTCGGTTGGATCAGTAATGCAGTGATCTTGTTTGGGATACCGTTGTTACCTTCACCCCCACCACCAGCAACGATGAACGTGTTGTTATTGACAAACTTGGCCCCATACATTGGATAACCCAAGTCTAATGAATGGCTCTTTAGTTTTGTCATATTGTATGTTTTCCTGAGTTTTTGTGAAAATCTTTAGTCTCACTGTCTATATAAATTTAATCCTGTATGTTTTTAATCGTTGGTACGCAATTGTAACCAGCAAAAGATGACTACGTGTTTTTGTTTATCTGTTGATGATTGGAAAAATGATCTCTTTTTCACTGTTTTTGTTTTCGCTTTGTTGAAATCCCAAAATTTGGAAATTCGCGGGTTTTTGAGTAAAAGTGGGAGATGTGTCCCATTTTGTGTTCTTTTAGCGTTTCTAATATATATAGTATATGCATCTACTTCTGCTCAACAACTTAATGTTCAACAGGTTCTTCTTCTTCTTCTTCTTCAGTGGCATCACCACTAGCATTTGCGGAATTGATACTAGGGTCCTCTTCCGGCACCACTCTTGGCGGTGCTTCGACTTCTTCCTTCGACTCCTCTTCAACAACATCTGCAGCACTCTCTGGAGTACCATCTGTAGCACCATCCTCACCTGTTATAACATACTCTTCAAAATCAATAAACCGATCCCCATATTTATATTTGGCCTCCACCTTAAGATCTTGCTTTGTTTCTGAAAAATGCTTCGATACATCACCTTCATTAGTGATTTCACTGTCGTCTAAACTGTCACCTGTTCCTGGAGTCTCCACAACTTCCTCCTCCTCCCCATCATCATCAGGATTACCGCTTCCCAAAGCTTCAATATCCTCCTTTTCCAACTCAATAACAAACTGCTCATCGCACAAGTTAAAGCAATAATCATCGTCACTGCAGGTCAAAGAATACCCAACCCAGGGAAAACTCTGGAACTTGAACTGTGGTTCATCTATTTTCAAGTACGTGACTTTCAAATCTGAATATAGCATTGAATTCAATTGGAATTCAGCTGTGATAACTTTCAAAACAGCAGCCTTTTCAGTCAAGTTAATTTGTCGCTTGATAGCTTTATTAGCATCATTCTGTTCTTTGATCCTTGTTAATTCATTGTTCAACTCAAAGTAAATCAAATCATTCTTATCCTGTTTCCAATACTTCTCATTCTGTAGATGGATTTTATTGATCGTATTAGCAGACAACAACTCAAACTCACTAACCATCTCACCGGTTGATTTACCATCCAACTGCGGGATTTGCCAGGTTATACTGTGTTTTTCCAAATTGTGAACAACGGACCCCAACTTTGTTTTAAACTTCAACGGTTGGTTAAAGTTAACCATTAGGTTCTTAACTGGGATAATCAACGGAACGTTCAATTTAACGTTTTTCATTGAATTCTTCTTTCTGAAGTTTGCCAGTATGCTTATTTTAATACGTAGTTTATATTTTTCATTTTTTTTAAAGATTCTATAGGTTGGGTTAATCATTAACAATGGCTTTAGGTTGAATGTATGCAATATTTGGTACGCCAGTAATTTGAATGAACCATCCGGTGGTATAAAAGATATTGAGTTTTTCTCTATTTCGTTTAATTCAACGCATTGATGGAAGTTCAAATTACTGAAAATGGATGGTCTATCTAAGGTATTCGATGAATCGGCAGCTGAATTGAGTACAACAAAGTTTTCATTCAACGCAAGTTTTAAAACTGGCATACCACTGAGATAACTTTTGCAATCGATTTCACCAGTTATTAAATTCATAATGATTTTTTTATCTTTGAAACTGTATTTGAATTTCAAAAACTCGTTGAAATTAATGAAGACTTCGTTCTTGTTATAAAATATACCTTTTGGTCTCCAAGAAACTTTATTTGTTGATGTTCTTGATATACTTGAGTTGATCTCAGGTTCCTCTAGTTGCTGCTGTTGTTTTGATGCTGATTTGTTATTTGGATCTATTGGGCTATAGCTGTGACGCATCACCTTGATGTATTCCTTCAAGATATTGAATTCAGTTAACTGTGGTATTCCAAAATCTAAAATTTCATCAAATAGTTCGTAGATCAATATATAGTTATCTTTGATCATATCAACTGTTATTTTATTATTAGTGTTATCATTCTGGTTATCCGATGATCCTGTTATTATGCTTGTGGCCTGATACGTAGGTGTCGTACCGTCCATCATCTCTGAACTTGAAAAGTAACACTTTAGTAAATCTCCAAATTTCGTTAGAAAAGTGACATGGCGCATCACGTCCAAATCATCAAACGAAGGGGACATTAGATAGATATCATCGTATTGCACGTATATGAAATTGATACCGTTATAAGAAATGACTGGTTGTTTGGCCACACTTGATCGCAAGTTTAGACACTTCTTGAAACTGTCTATGACGATTCTATTGTTCAAATCGTGCTTGTACTGTCGTTGAATGAGGATGTTCAAGTCTCTGTCGAGGATGTAGACAGCAGATGCCATTTCAGTATCCGTAGAGAGTTCTAACCGTGTCAATTGACCTGCTGTTTGTAGTATCTTATTGTTACTTTATATATTCAAGTGACCCTTACCCTGTTATAGCTCCTGCAACCACCCAAGATCACCACATCAACACATCAAAGCTGTGCTTCTAATATATCCTGCTCCTCTGTTTTGGTTCTGTTCACAAATTATCTGCCACCTGCCGAATCGGGTAATCGTTCTTGAATACACAGCCTCTTTCTATACAACCACGGCTTTGAATTTCGGTTGATTTGTATCAATGTAAACCTTTGAAACAGGGTCTTTTCTTTTCTTGATATATAGGAGAGATCTTGAATAACAACCTTACACATACCCAATGTCACAAATCAAATACATAAAACTAACACTCTCAGAGATCAACACCAAACTTCAAAAGCTATCTTCTTCCAATGAATCTTCAATGTTGACCAATTCATGGAAATTAATACCATCGTCTTCAGAACCAAGTGCTCTACAGAAGGATTTCACGTTTAATACATTTGAAGACACTTGGGCTTTCCTTACGAAAGTATCTCTTAGATCACATCTAACTGGCCACCATCCTAAAATCACAACGGTTTACAACAAAGTACAAATAGAACTAACAACACACGACGTTGATGGACTAACAGGGGTGGATTTCAGGCTGGCAAAGAGGTTCAGTTCTTTCGCTGATCAAATAGGCCAGAAGGCTGAGTGAATGAATATAAATTACAGAAACAAAAGGGATAAACAGAATGACGTAAATGACTATTATAAGTATAGAAACTATATACTGAGGAATGAAAGATAAAGTACACAACCAAACAAGTGGAAACCAGTAAGTAGAAAGCGCAAAAAGAAACTCCTGAAAACAAAAAAAATGTAAATAAACCGCAAAAAACCCATTAAAAATCAAAACAATACTAAGAGCAATTAGCTAAAGAGATCAAGCTCTTTGACTTTTCAGCTTTCTCTCCAGTTTTTCAAATTCAGCAATTGCAATCTCTTCTTCTGGATCCAATGTAGATTTAACTTCCTCAACTTCTTCGATATAATGCTTCAACATTCCTTCGATACCATTCTTTAGAGTGTCTTCACTTAAAGAACATGATTTACAAGCTCCTTGTAATTTGATATAAACGGTACCGGATTCAGGATCAAAAGATCTAAAATGAATATCTCCTCCGTCGTCTTGCAATGCAGGTCTAATTCTAGTGTTGATCAATTCTTTGATTTCATAAGTGACATCATCGTCTTCATCTTGCGGTTCATCCATTTGCTTGGATAGCTCGGCTTGGTATTCAGCCTTCAACACTGGGATTTTGGAGTCGACAGCGTTTGTTATCACATTAATGATCTTATTGGATAAAATTGGCCACTCTAATTCAGGATTGTTTGATAAGGACGAATCAACTTTGGAAACAGTGATGAAGTTTGGGCCAATCATTAAACTCATGACACCGTTCAATTTGAAAAGTTCCTCGCCTAGTCTTGACTTGTGATTAGCTTCTGGTAAATCTTCAATCTCAACGGCAGTACCTAAAGATTCAGGTAAAAATTCGAAATCTTTGGAGACGAATTTTAGGGCGTTTTCATTTGGGGTCGACATGGTTTGAAGCGAGATCAATCTTCTTTGTATCATGTTGGCCAAAGAAAGACGAGTCTTTGTGGATGGCATTATCACTCTTTTTGCAAACATCTTTTGCGCTATCTTTTTCTATATGTATCTGTAGTTAATAATATGATAATGAATTGCTGTACTTTACCAAGAGTAAATACTGGAACTGTCAGATCAAAGATAGACCAAAGAGACAAACCTTTGGTTAAATACCACTTTAACACCTTTAAACTCTGCTCATTTTCGATGACTTTTCTGTGTCTGTGCAAATGCGAACTTCGGAGTTGAGAAAAAGAGCAGCGAATGGAAACCCGCGGGTTTGTAAGGAAGAATTGGGGAGATGTATCCTCTTTTCACTGATATTCAGTCTATACTCTATATATTCTATATTCTATATTCTATAACTTGTAATTTATATCACAGGCATCTATTCAACATCACCAACCTTCACAGAATCCTTGAAAGCATTCATAATGCAATCAGGAACACCAACACCATCACCAAAACTCATACCTCCAAACGAAACCATACCGTTGAATTCATCTTCAGCCAACTCCCACACTTGCTTTTTCAAATCCAAGTAACCAACATTATACTGTGGTATGCAATCAACAAGATGATCAACTTCGTATTTATGTTCTCCGTTGTAATTTTCAACGTCAATGTTTAACTTAGAGTGCAGAACATCCCTGATAACTTTTCTTGCTCTGGAGTTTGAGGGTAATTCATCGTGAGACTCGATTTGATAGCCTCCAATCATTAAGGTCACTTTAGTGTATGAGTTTGTGATAACAGCTCCTCTCTTCGCCACAACATTAGAAAGCTCTTTCATAGATTTTTCACTAAACCCCTTGTCCTTTTTATTCGATAACGCATCTGTAACATCACTGTAAAAGAATAGCCTTCTGGTGTTTTGTTCAACGTCAGAATCAAATATGACACCCAACAATTTGGTTTCATCAAGCTGAGATTTAGGAACCAAGAATCCAAACCCATTTTGCGAAATCTCTTTTAAATGTGGGATGAAAACATTAGCAATGACCATGTTGCAGTATGTAAGCTCTCTTAGTTTCTCTGCTAATTGCGAATCTGTCGGTAATAAATCTGCAAACTTATGTGAATTAATGGTTGATCTTAAATGATCGAATTCAAAAGCGCCGTTTGATTCGGTAGTCACTTTAACTTTCCCAGTATTCGTGTTGTTCTCTATAGAATTGATCGAGCAATTGTAAACAATTTCAGCGTTGGGTGGTAAATTGTTCGCAATCAGCTTTGGCAAAGTTCCCAATCCGTTGTTCATGGACAACACTGGGAAATATTTTAAAAAGGAGGAGGTTTTACCCATGCTGAATTGAGGTTTGAACAATTCCTGATATTTAACTAAATTACTATCCAAGGCTGGTAATTTATTGACATTTTGCCTCTTGTTTCTCAAACTTTCAAGCATTTGCTTAATGAGATAAACGACAATTGAGCCGTGCTGTTCTTCAATTTCAACCAGCCTTGGGAAGATGGCCCTCACACTCAACTTAGAAACATCACCAGCGTAGACACCATGCATTAAGGCACTCACAATGTTTGATGATATACCCTTGTTAAAGCGCCTTGTTATGAATTGCTCAACTGACTCATCTTGTCCTGGAACCAATTTAGATCTAACAAATGGCTCTTTCAATAAACCAAATGTTAATGATCTACCCAAGGGATCAAACAAGAATCTCCATAGGGTCATGAAGGAATCTGGTACTTGGGTCAACTTGCCTGATTTCCCATCAACATCTAAATGTGGACTCAGTAGATATCTCTTGTTAGCTTCAGAAGACTTGTGAACACCAAGTAACTCGTGTTGGCTCTTGAATTGGTGAAGCAAGTCAATTAGAATCAAAGTACCACTACTTGAACCTCTCAATGTTCTTGGACCTTTTTCAAAGACTGTGAAGCCTTGATTGGATCTTGAATCTAGCTCTTCTGTTTCAATCTTCTTGGAATTGATGTACCCACCCGGTCTGTCCGACTTTTCCAAGATCTTGATGCTAAGATCAGGTCTAAGCTTGGAGAGAAAGTAGGCAAAAGTTAGTCCTGAAATACCTGACCCAACTATACCAACCGAGGCTCCATTGGCCGTCTTTGGGATTGCTTTCTTGATCAACGACATTATTAGTTTGGTGACTGATAGTTTGTCTCTCTCTCTCTTTGACCACTCTCCAGATGACAAGAGAAACGGTGTGGTGTGATAAAAACAGGGTTTAAACGAGTGTCGAAGAGAATATGGAAAGAGTTGCACAGCCTTCGGGAAGGGGGTGAAAATTCAACTTGCCTTTATAGCATACGAATAAATGGATTGGATCTCATTGGATAATGGGGTGGATCTTTTGGATGGCGTGTAGAATGAAGGTGTAGAATACCCAGAATACCAGTTTGAGCAGTATAATTGATTACATATCACATGCCACTCCCTAAAAGACCCTTCCAGAAGGTCAACGAGCCTGTGCCGTACCCCATCCATCTTATGAACCACCATACCTCATCAACAACAGCGATAAGTAACAAGAGACAGAAACAATCTAACGACTCTACTAATGAAATCCCAGATAATGAAGATAATGATAATGACAATGACGAAGAAGATGGAGAGCAGGAAATAGAAGAAGTGAACTTCGAGACAAGCATTGACCAAGAAATCAACAAGATCATCACAGACAATTCCAATATTTCAAACAGTGGCCACAACCACGGTCCGTTGGATCCAGTCTTTGGACAGAGGCGTGTTTTCCCTGTTTCCATCGATATGACTCAGGTTGAACTCGGGAAAGAACCTAAAGACGTTGGAGAGTACCTAGCAATGGTTAGACTAGAGGCTCAAAAGTTTGATAGAAGAACACTAGCGAACCACCGTGATGACAATGAATCTGAGTATGACGAAGAAGAATACAAAAAAGACAAAGAACATGATGATCATAATACCAAACCAGAAAGCAACAAACTAGAAATTGACACTGAATTCATGATAAGCTACAACTCAAAAAGATCCCAATATGCAGAATACAGATCAACCCTTACCGAAGTCGATGCTATTGATCTACCAGCTTCACAAAAGGCATGGAAATTCTTCATTTTCAACAACGAACCTACTGCTGAACTAATAACCCAAATAATCGAAGAAAATGAGCATATGAAACTAATAGTGTACTTCACTAAATGGTTAAACATGAACTTGAACGAGAACTTTGAACTCTGGATATTTGAGCTGTTGAACAGCATTGACGACTTATTGGACGGTAAAGATATGAGTGTTATTAGAGGACTTGGGAAGAAAGCTAGAAAACAGATGGAAAATGGTGAAAAGGGCGACGGAAATGGATTGGATAGTCGAAACAAGGTGTTAATGATGAGGATATTGAGCGTTGTTGCTGGGTTTTATGGACAGCGGGACCTACTTTTATGAAACTTTACTATTTAATTACGAGAATCTAATAAAACACAACGAACTTACTTTTTTTTTCTTTCTTCTCTATATATATGTAAACTGCTAAACAGGAAAAGGTAGTTGACAATAAAAAAAACAGGGGGGGGGGAAACACACAGGAGGGTGCAAAAAAATACTAATTAATACATAGCTCATAATAAGAACAAAATTCCTTAAAAGATGAAATTGAGGATAGTCAAAAAAACAAAAAACAAAAGACAAGCAGCACAGGTGAACGAAACAAATAAGATTAAAGATAGTCAAACAAACATCAATTATTTGATGGACAACAACTTAACGTCAAATGTCAATTCAGAGTTAGATGGAATACCAGGTAACTTTCTTGAACCGTAAGCCATGGCAGGTGGAATGACAATTCTTCTTTCACCGCCAACAGCCATACCTGCAACACCTAAATCCCAACCTTTGATAACTTCACCTTTACCTAAACCAAAAGTGAATGGTTTACCAGAAGTGTTCTTATCGAAAGATTTACCGTTTTTCAATTTACCAATATATCTAACACCAACCTTTTGGCCCTTCTTACAGACTGGACCAGAACCAATGGTTTTATCTTCGATGGTAACACCACCAGCTAATGTCTTGACTAGCATCTTCTTCTTTGGTTCTTCCTTCTTAACTTCCTTCTTGGCTGGAGCAGCAACTTTTTCTTCCTTCTTGGTAGCTGTGACAGTAGGACCTTGTTCTAGATCCTTGTTAAACTTAACAGATTTTTCTTTCTTAGCAGCTTCCTTCTTAGCCTTCTTGGATTGTTTTGGAGTTTCTTTGGCTTCATCTTCTCTGGCTTCTTCAGCAGATCTCTTTTTACTCTTAGATTCAGCTTCCACTAATTCTTCAATTTTACCTTCAACATCTTCAACTTCATCCAATTCATCTAAGTCAAATTCTTCCCCAGAAATGACTTCATCTTCATCAGGGGTTAAGTCGTAATCTTCACTGTCGTAATCGCTATCTTCTTCCTCCTCACTGTCTTCACCAGAGTAGTCATCTTCATCATCATCGAATGGGTGTTCAACGTAATTACCAGTTAAATGAATAGCGTAAGAACCAGTGACAACAAAGTAAACTTCTTCATCTGGTAAGATAGTTAGATCTAGAGTTTGTTGGAATTGCAACTTTGGTGATAAAGTACACACAATGTGTTCTTCAATTCCGTCTTCATCGTCTTCATCATCTTCGTCATCTTCACTGTCTTCGTTGTCTTCATCATCATCTTTGTTGGAATCTTCACCATTGGCCTTGGCTTCTTCCTTAGCAGTCTTAGCAGCCTCCTTTTCTTCAGCTTCTAATCTTTCTAATTCAGCAATGGCTTTTTCTTCTTCAGAATCAACTTCTTCATCCTCTTCATCTTCGTAGAATTCTTCATCATCGTCTTCATCATCAGAATCGTCAAACACAGTAGACTTCTTTAAGATTCTTAAAGTGGATGGCTCTTCTTTATCGTCAAAGGCATCTGGATTAATGGCAGCTAGAGTTAATCTCACAGTAACTGGGAAGTCTTCAGGCTGACATGGTTCTGGAGAGAATGGTTGTAGTTCTAAGTTGAAGGAAGCTAATGGTAATAAATTAGACATTGTGATTTCTGAGCGTTCTATAATGTATCTGTAATTGATCGATTGACGAAGATGTAGACTTAGCAGGAATAAAACGGTAAGAAATAGAGGATCAATACTAATTAAAACAGGTACAATTTAAACCTGTGTACCAAAAAAAATTTTATTAAATTTTCTTTTTTTTCTATGCGGAATAATCCAATTTCCTAATCGGGAACGAAATGTGGTCTGTCGGCGCGTCGATTTAAGTACAAATGAGGGATCATTCTCCCTTATTTTGACTGGTTTACCTATTATGACTTATCACTTTTTTTTACGCTATAAAACATTTCGTCCTTTATAAGATAGTAATAATAAAAAAAATTATAAATTAAAGAATAAGCTATATATTTATATCATCTTTCGATTTATGTAGAATTCTTTTTATACGTTATGTATTTTTGTGAGAGAAAGGGGAGGTGGGAAAGGGGTGGATTGATTGTTTGGGATTTGGGGAATTGCTGTTTCTTCTTGTGTCTTGAATATCGTAAGTCTTTTTACCAAAAGAAAAACACAATTAGAAAGCCATAGCATGTGGCTTGTCACCGCTCTTCAAAGAGAATGAAGAAGCCAAGTATTGCTTTAATAGTGAGGTCTTTTTGATTTCAGCAAGTAAGGCTTTGTCAACGATCTTTTGGTCTTCAACTCTTTCAGCCTTAACTTCCTTCTTAGCTGCACCTTCACCGAAGAATTCCTTTTCGGACTTGGATGACTTTGAAGACTTTTCTCTGGCAAAGTAAGCAACGTTGAATTTAGCCAAGTCTAAAGCAGACACATCGACGGAAGTAGAGGTAGCAATAACGTATCTGGCGTTGACTCTTCTTAATGGAACACCGTTAACCTTGAATGGACCAGAAACTAATAAGGTGTTGTCTTCTAAGTTCTTTAAGTAAACAACTCTCTTACCTCTGAATCTACCAGCCAATAGAATTAAGACGGTACCTGGAACTAAGGTAGATCTTAACTTTTGTGGTCTTTCGGTCTTTCTAGTTTGTTTAGCAACTGGAGCTTGTTCAGCTGGGTACCACTTTTGGTTCTATATTAAATGAGTAAATAAATATGTTAGTATTTCTTTGCTTTTATGGAAAAGGTTTATAGTCTGTAGGAGAAAGGAAATGATTTGTGAATGATTTCTATTGGGAGTAATTAGGGTGAAATGGGTGATAGACATATGGCAGATATTTGATAACTTGGAGAGACGGGTGCTTATAGACAAGATCAGTATTTCATTAGCTATTGAGCTTCGTAAAATGGTCATAAATAGAGACTTTCAAGGAAGACTTCCTTCATAAGAAGTCCTTATAAGTAGGTAATAGTCAACATGAAAAATATTATAGTACAATAGTCAGTTCAAATGAGCCTTGACAAGACCACAGAAATACAATGCTAATGGTGGTGGGCAATATGTGAAGTATATCATTCTAATTGGACATTTTTATAAGGTATCAGAAAACTCCCTTCATTTTCAAACCTCACTAATATATCTGCTTGTAATATTTATATCATCAATAATCAAACACGATTCAATCTATAGTGGTAACTACAAAACTTCATTGCTATGGTCTCTTTCAATATGAAGCGCAGTTGTAATATTTGACGCTTTGGTTCAAACTAGTAGGGGGTTTTGTATCCCATATACTTCGGTATCTGCTGTTCAATAACACTCTGATGATGCATATTGTCTATTTATCTTCGAATTATAAATCGACCATGCTGCATCTTGTTGCTGTTTTCAATCATTTGTTCATTCTGCCAATCAATAATGCGATCGTTGTATTCCAATCTGAGTATCTATCCATCTAATAATGCACATTTTTGAAACTTAATTATCCAAAAAAAAAAATGTATCCAATTTGCAATTTCTTTAATCCACTTTCAATCTCAGTAAATAATGCCATTGTAGTACGCCTATTTCGTAAATATTATAACAAATGTATATTCCTTAAATCATAAATCAAATCTTTTCCATCCTTCTTCTATCTATCAATTTCACGTTGTTTGAATCTTCACATACAGCAACCATTTTGACTATACTTTAATTGAATATATAAACTGGGAATTTCTATCAAAATATTCTACTCTATATATAACAAGCCAAACGCCTTTAACAAAAACAAAACCTTATAGTAAATATCAACCTCTAACAGGCAGTCCAACCGTATACCAACCAACACCTCCAAACACACACCACCAACCATCCATCAGAATACCAACCAAGGTCCATTCCATTTCCTACATACAAACGAAAATTTTTGAAAAGTTGGATTATGTAATCGTCTTTCTTTCGGAGTCTGTCAGATGACATAAGCCACATTATTTACCAGCAACTCCTCACACCTTCTAATGTAAAAACGCAGTCACAGATACGTTTCACATAGAAATGAGGTCACGTGAATTTACTGACCCGTTAATAAACATTGGTACAGAGATATACGTGCTCCTAATAAGGTTATCGAACGAAGATAGTTAGAGAGTAAGTAGTACACAGATAGATAGAAGGAATGCTAGACATCTTATCGTGGAGGTATAGACATATAAAATCCATCCGTTTGCTTTGATTGTTGCTAGTTAGAAATAATGGTTGATAACGGTGATTGTTTATCATACTGTTTATTCAACGTCTAGATCTAGACCCAATTAACTAAACCCAATTAACTAATTTACAGGTTATGGTCAAATGAATCCCCTCTACGGGTATACGAGTATAATAAAATTATTGTTATTTTGCCGTAAAGCATATACTGTAACAATTATATTAAAATATACAGACATGTGTAACTGATGATGCCTTTAGGCAAAAAAAACTGTACATGTTTTTAAGAAAAATACACACCACAAACAAACGAATAGGCTAAAACACCAATTCAATAATATACACACCATTATCATCCACGTCACATTTTATTCTGAGAGTCGTTCATGTAGAAAGTATTCAAATCGTGGTCTTTCATCTGCCCATTTTTATCTAAGCTAAGAAACAAATCACTCCAGAATTCATCGTTTAATGCCCAATACTGATACTCCAAATTCTCCGAATGTTCCACTGGGTTCAATGGGATATCGTCATTCGCTGATTTAGTTGAACCGTATTGAGGGTTATAAGATGACATAAATGATGATTGTCTGCGTGGTATCTGTTGAGGATGACCGGCAGATGATGATGACCCGTTGGGAGGGACAATGGAATCAGCGAACGATGGGAATCGAGGAGATGACGTTCTATGACCTGTTGGAGGAGGAGGTGAGGGTAGCACTTGCATTCCTGTTGGCAACTGTGAGTTTTGAGGGGCCAAAGGCGCTGACGGTGATGGTAAATTGCTAGGATTTATATTTAGTAATGGAGGCGGTTCATTGACCTGTTTTCCAAACTGTGGTAAGCATGCCATTGGTAGATTTGAGTCATGTTGTTGGTTATCTATTGATGGCACTGGGATTGGAAGAGGGTGTGGTGAGCTTTTCGTTGATGCCGATGGTTGAGCTGAAGCTCGACAGCTTGCCGGTGGTGGTGACAAAATATTTTGTGGTAATAGTTGATCCAACCTTGTTCTTGAAGTCTGTTGCGCAACGAAAGGGTACGGTGAAGGAGGTTGTAGCTGCTGTGAGCCTTGGCTTAATTTACTAGTAGCATTCGCAGGGAAGTTGCTTGGACTATTGTAACCTTCTTCCAGCATTGAATTATAAGTGGATTTGCATTGGCTCAAAAAGGTTTGTGTGAATAAGGACAACACTAATCTCATTTTGCTCAAGAAATGATTCTTTCGATGTGTTATGCTAGCCTGATAGATTCTAGCGGTCAAACTTTTCATCACATTCATTGTCTCATCAGACATGTATCTATAAGGTGCAAAAGAAGGCACTGTAATACTCAAATATCTCAATCTTAACAACATACCAGCCGTATAAATGATTCTTGCAGAGTGGAAAAGTGGATTTATGGCAATTGCCTCGATACCCAAATTTAAGAAATGTTTCAGTGTTAAAACACATGACTCTAATGACATTTCAATTGATTCTGCAAGAAACGGAGGGATTTCAGAAGTTTCATTGACGTTAGGCACCGCTTCATTTCCGAAAACATTATGCAATGCAGGTTCATAAAGGAAAGCTTGCACCGAAAAATAATATGACATTAAAGAATGGTAATCCTCAGGATCATTTTTGGAGATTACCTGTATTTTGGATTTTAGTGTATTCAAACGCCTTTGAATCTCGCAAACTGCATATTTGTATCTGCTTGAAGATAATTCATAGAGGGTTACATTTTCTGTTGGTGAATGAACCATGTAGTGAATTCTTTCTAAAATGTTATTCAATCTAGCGTATAGTGCAATTAGTGAATAGTTTCGTTCTCCCTTGTTCTCAAGCTCTGTACAACATAATTCACAATAATCTGTCCATTGAACAGGAATCCTTCTTCTTAAAAACAAAGAAGTGCAAACAGAAACTAGATAAACAATCACGATTAACGATTGAGCTTCTGGTCCCTGCGGATCCTCAGGAAATGCGGCCTTTTTAACAGATCCTTCAGCTTTATTGTAAAAAAAGTAAGGTCTACCAGTCAAACCTAAATCATGAACCATTGAAACACACAACGAACTAAACAAATGGTATCTTCTATGGTGGAACAGTTCAGGCGGGATGTACCAAATACAATAAAGTAACATGGATTTCAATAATTCCACGGTTTTGTTACCAATGACTAGCACTTCACCGGCCAAGCTTTCAGAAACCATGTTCTCTAATTGCAACTGAACATCGTTTGAAGTATCTGAAGGATCAGAGTCTAAAATTGTTGATATATAAACCATCATTAGTAAGGTGTAAGGTTCGTTTTTTCTCAAGCTATTCAAGCATAAATTTTTAGGAAGTAGAATAAACGGATAACGGCTATGTATTCTGGTGACAAAAAGGTTTAGCATTCTTTCGCATTGAGGTTTGGTGACAATTCCTTTGGCTATCATATCGTTATTCAAATAATCGAATTTATCTCGGCAGAGTTGAATTCTTCTTTCTGATATAGTCATGACATCGGTAGTTACATTCATAGACTGGTCTTGGGATATTTCTTCCAAGAATCTCATTTCTCTTTCAACATATTTCAACTGGCTAACCTGTTGATTTGGTGGTGGTGGTGGTACTGATGGGGATTGATAGCCTTGAAAATGCATCCGAGGAGATGAATTTATACCATTCAAAGGAGTTGGAGCATGTCTGCTATTTGATATGTTTGAATCTGTAGGGGATCCTGAATGTTGAGATTTGTTGAGGGAAGCCGCTGATGTAAGTGCATTATGTTGATTTTCGATTATTTGGGTTTGTTGATCTATGACAGACTGTCTATTTTGTAATTGTTGCTGCAGCTCGTAAACTTGGGACTCTAGCATTTTCAACTTCAAGTCATTTGGAGAAGATTGTCGTTTGATTGTAGGAGAATTGGACGACTTAGTATTTACTGGTTTTCTTTTCCTTGTTTGAGTACGATCAAATTCACACTGCCTTTTGGCCTTCTTACAGCGTACACATTGGCCTAATGGGTTTTTGGGGTCAGAGGGCACACATTTCACTTTCAAAGAGTGGCATGTTTTACAAGCAACAGATCTTCGCTTTGTGGATTCTTTGTTTGTTCCTTCAGTGGAGGGAGAAGCGGTGGATGTAAGCTCAGGGTCTTGTGTTGAGTCCTGTTGTTGATAAGGCGAGACCGAGCCATCACTGACAGGGTCTGGGATATCCTGCAAAGATTTATCCAGTTGTTTATTCTTTGTGGGAAGCATGAGGGGTATGTAGAGGGTGCAATTACATGGGTATTGGAGTGTACTTGATAGAAACAAGCAAGTATATATTAAGTAAGTACGGCCGGCTGGATCAATTTTAGAGTCACTCTAAAATTGTTCTTTGTGAAGGGAGTTGAGAATTTCTTTTGTTTGGTAGACGGGGTCGATCGACTGTGTGTGGGGAATACATACTAAAGGAGACGCTGCGACGATCGACGAGAGGGGGGGGGACGAAATCATCATATGAAAATATATAATATATATACTATATATTATATATAAATGAACATAAGCAGTCGATCGACGCTGTTCTGCGTTATTGTCCTTGTTATTGTCCCGTCAGATACAATGACAGAAGAGATCGGCAGGCTAAGAAGAAAACCCTCCCTTTGCGAATGGCTGATTTGTTCAACTGACGGATTGATGATGATGATGATGAAGATGATACCTATATACATACATGTGGGCAATTGATGTTGTTGGTCAATAAATACCATTCACACCGTTTATACTTTAGAAATTATTCCTTGCTATCCATCAATATCGTATAATTATATCATCACCCCGTCATGGATTCTTTTACCAAAACATTGAACAACCTGTCGCTTTACGAAGTGAAAGCTTATGCCCGTAAAGCTCAAAATGCTGTTTTAAACTTGAGTGAAATGGAAGCAAAAGTTAGAGAAGCTACAAACAACGAACCATGGGGTGCACCAACCTCCAAAATGGCTGAAATTGCAAGAGGAACTTTTAATTACAAAGATAGAGAAGAAATTTGCTCGATGATTTTCAGAAGATTCACTGAAAAATCCGCTCATGAATGGAGACAAATTTATAAATCGTTACAGTTGATGGAATATTTAGTTAAACATGGTTCTGAAAGATTTGTTGATGATGCTAGAGCTAATGTTTCTTTGGTCACAATGCTAAAATCTTTCCACTACATCGATTCAAAGGGAGTTGATCAAGGTATCAATGTTAGAAACAGAGCTAGAGAATTAGGTGCATTGTTGAACGATGAAGTTAAAATTAGACAAGAAAGAAAGAAGGCTAAAGAAAATGCAAAGAAGTTTGGTGCTGTTTCCTCGTCAAGTGGCTATACCGGTTCATCCAGTAGGAGATCTGCTGGTGCATCCGCGTCTTCCTCTTCAGCAGTTGCTGATTACGATTACGACGAAGATTCAGGTTATGCAGGTAGAGTGTTTGGTGATGGTGGTGTTTTTGGTGAAAGATTCGAAGATCAAAGACCAACGGGCACTTCTGGTTCACAAAAGTTCGAAGAATACGACATTGAAGCCACTTCATCATCCTCAAAACCATCAAGAAGAACTAGCAAACCAACAACACAAGCATCCTCTGTCACTGCGTCCTCTCAACTACCAGTTGACTTATTCTCATTTGGCGATGAACCTGTTACTACCACGACTGCTACTGCTACTCCAGCCGGTGATAACGATTTTGATGATGATGAATTTGATGACTTCCAATCAGCAACTCCAGCAGCTCCACAACAATCAAACAATTTAGCAGATCTATTTGCCGCATCGTACTCACAACCATCGCAAACACCATACCAACAATTCCAACCACAGCAACAATTCCAACCACAACAGCAAATATATGAACCACAACAAACACTGGCTCAACCCGCTGTTTCTCAACCAAAGAAAAAAGACGATATTTTCGGATCTCTCCTAGTCTCTGCCAAATCATCCGTCCACAAACCTTCCAAGCCATTCACCGAAACTTCGCAAAACAAACCAAGTAGTACTGTCAATGACGACACGTTTGGATCCTTTGCCCCTCTTTCATCATCATCAGCTGCACCTCCTGCAACTTCAACATCTACCCAACCACAACAATCATCTTCCAATAGTAACGGTGGTGTTGTCGACTTATTATCTTTCTAGAGAATGATCATTACAAATATAATGCAGCATATACTTTTTTGATTAGTTTGTTATTTAATTGTTAGTTCTATGTTACTTGTATTATCTGTTCTCGATTTATATCAAGTTCTAGTTTTGGTCTGTGTTTTTCTTACCGTTTTATATTTTGTAACTATTTGTTCAATTATATATATATATACGCTTATTTTTATTTACGTCGTTTTCTGTTCTTTTTTTTATAAATTCTCTCTATATTTATCCAAGTATACAACTTTTAATTAAAACAAAAAAGGGATTTTGAGCTTAAATTTGAAACTTGTAAAATATGTTCACTTTATGACATTTTTTTATGTCATGGCTTTTTGAGATTTGACAAAACCCTATAAACCCTGAAATACGTTGGGATTCTCAAGAACTGATAAAGCAAACACTGGTATTCAAGAGGCGAAAAATATATCCTATCAAAGATTCTTGCATACCAGAATACTGTCACTGCTTTGAATAGTCACATAGAACCAACAGTTCCATATTGAGAATGTTTAGTTTACCGAACTCCCTCAAGTGGGAAAACAACCCCCAATTCAACGGATTACATAACCAATTTTACTTTTCTGAATTCGCTTCTCCAAAAGATCAGATCTTTTGACCTTTAATAGGTGAATAATATTGTAATCAAGTAGTTACTTCAACTCTTATCGTCAATTGATCCCATACTAAAGGTTAGTTGGGAATATTTTTCTTCAGAACGCCATAATAGCCATATGGACTAATATAAAAACTACTAATTTCAAAATGGCAATTTTCTCATTTTGGATATACGACAGACATTGCAACTGCATTTACAACCGAGAATACTCTTCTTCCAGATCATCAACAACAACAAACACCCAACTACCCACACATCATACTCAAGCATCGAGAACATCATCTGTAGCAACTCCACAACTATTGTCACACGCTAACCATAGCAGCACCAATAATCTCAGCAATCCGGCGAACAAACTAAGCGACTTAGCAACAACTTCAACTTCATCAGTTTCCATCAATAACAGTAGTTCAACGAACTCCAAAATCCAAGAACTATTGACAAATGGTTCTATAAACATGAATAACGATGATCACACTGCGAAGCTTTTGTTTGGCACGTTGTTCTCCCTGCGTAAGATTTCCATATCTTTAACCTCTCCACCCCAGCAGGAATCCAAAGCAGCGGCTGATTTCTCCACCCAGAGTAGTTTGAACAGGTTTAACAATTTAAAGTCATTTCAAACACTTAACTACAAAGCGCACTTTTATGAAACTTTGAACGGTTTGAAGCTGTTGGTGTTGACGGATCCTACGTGCAGGGATTTACAAGGTGATTTGATCACCATCTACAATCAGTTTTACTTGAATCATGTTGTTAGAAATCAATTGATGCCTGTTGAATTTCGAGAAGGTGAGTTTATCAGCAACGAAAGGTTTATTTCAAGTGTTGATGGGTTTTGGAGTGGGATGCCTGAGTTCATATCGTGAAGGTTGTTATTTTATCATACATCTGTATCGAGAAGTAATTACCCGGTGTCGATGTTGGCTAGTATAGATATTTTTTTGACTACATATATGCGTATATATGCAAGCATAGAAGAACGATACAGTAATTTGTATTATACCTTTACGAATTACTCCACCATTGTTTTAGTACGTAACGTTATATGGTTTAATTGACACGAACTGATGACGTGCAAGCAGAGCGCCGCACCGGTTTCCTATACGGTACCTTTTTAACAAAAGAAACGTTGATGAATATGAATGGAACCCTTATGTGTATAAGTCAGGATAACAGAGAAGAATCCACCCCCCATTTCGATGCAACGAACTGAACAGAAGAGCAAACACGGTAAAAAAAAAATGTAACATTGAATGATGTCAAGGTCATGAACCGAAAACAGAAAGCGTAGTTTTCCATCAAGTGGAGCGATCCGATCGGATAATTTTATCTTGTTCGGGCCCATTTTTTAATCGGTTTTATTCTGTCAACCCTTTGATTAGATAGCATGTCATATCCTACATATCACCATATATACTTATATCTATAGCAATACCCCAATCCAACAAGCACCCTTATTTTTATTAATGTATATTACCTAACCATTCAAAACGGGCTGAATTTATTAACAACTTCAGCAACAACATCTGTATATCAAGACAAGTGTAAATATATAAATCACACAACCCATCCATCACTCAAACAAAGTTGAGTGTCCCTTCCTTATATTATATATTTATCCAGATATATATATATATTATAGGTGACCGAAAGCAAGGAATAAGGATAGTTTTTTCACACTATTTACTCCTTTGAACAACATTGAACCTTCAGTAAGTTTAGCTTCGAAGGTCTACTCTACATATATACCCCATCTCCATTCCGACCAACCTGCCCTATAAGCTCATCAATAAAGCTACGCAGAATTTCCTCCAATTTCAATTTATACACATAGACACACTATGAAACGGAGAAAGGGGTCCGTCAGATCCAACAGTCTTATGAATTTCAAGCCATCAAGAAGCTCTCCTTTATCCGACGATGAAAGTGAAACCTTTTACGATAAAAGAAGAGAAAGTTTCAAGTCAGAAGACAAGAAGAAAAAGAGAAGGCTGCCCAGCAATCAAATCGAAATAACAACTATCAACAGGTCGAATGAGGATTCTTCATGTGATACGACAGGACAGCAAACGCTACTACAGGATCTTTCCCAAGAACACCAACATCCACCATCAAGTTCTACAATAGGTCTAAGTACACCACCAACAACGTCATTATCAACAACAACGACAAATACCACGGCTACTATGGGTAAAGGCTCAAGGAACTTGGTGGCTCCAATAAAGAAAAGAATAAATCGTGAACAGAATATTCAGGGACAGGATTCGGATTCAGAAGATGAATCACATAACAGTCAACGATCGAATAAATCTACAAAGAAAAGAGAATTACAAAATACGAACGGTGTAAACACAAGCGATGATAACTCAAACAATAATACTGAGGATAGCTCAAGTGAGGAGGATTATTCGAACAGAAGTACTATTCCTCCTGAATTATTGAATAGATTTAAAACCTTCCCTTTGTTTCAAAGTGCTCCAAAAACTTTCTTCAATGCTTTGGCTAGATCCCTTAGACTTGTTCAATATAACCCGCAGGAGTATATAGTGAAGACTGGTGAACAGGCTAAATCCATGTATTGGATATTAAGAGGTACAGTTGGTGTTACATCCACAGATGGTGAATCTATATACGCTGAACTTGCATCTGGCTCATTTTTTGGCGAGATTGGCATTCTCTTCAACAGACCAAGAACTGCTACAGTGGTTGCAAGAACGAAAGTACTATTAGGCGTCTTGACAAAAGATGCTCTAAGTATAGTGTTGCACGATTATCCAACTATTGAAAGATTAATTAGAGATGAAGGCCAAGAACGTTTGGCGATGCAAGAGAAAAGAAAGAGAATGGCTAGAATGTCCATATCCGTTAGCAGGCTTCCTCACCCAAGAGAATCCCATTACGTCTCAAGTGACAACACTAATGCCATCAACGCTTCTGGTGTTGCCTTAAGTTACGACCAAGTGCCAGGGCCTGCTTTACCACCTTTAGCCGTTATGATGCCACATCGTTATGAACAGAAACCTTTAATGATATACCCACAAAGAGAACAAGAACAGCTTGAAGCTAGAAACCCAAGTCCAATTGGATCACAATTCCAATACCAATCGCAATACCCACAACGCCAAATACCTTCGCATTTCGCCAATCAACAACCGCAACTTCAGCAACGAATGATACTTACACCAGAAGGGTATCCTTTACCAGGTGTGCAGGCGCCCCCTTTCCGACAATCGTATTCTGCACATCAACAAGGTTTCCAACCCGCTTTGTACTCTCAGATACCCAATCAGCATATGCAAATGCAGCGACAACAACTTCAACAACAGCAGCTATACGAACAACAGCGGCAACAACAACAACTGTACCAACAACAACTTTACCAACAACGACTGCAATATCAGCAACAACAACAACCGGAATATACGATGCCTATCCAGAATTTAAGCCAACGTCTACATCCCCATTCTCAAACGCAAATACAAATGCAAATATCCCATTCACAATCTTCTCCAAACCAGGATCCTCGTAACCCTTCTCTGTACCAACAACCAGGTATGCAGGATACTTTCAGACCTTCGTTACCATTAAAACAATATACCACACCGCCTGTCGATAACATTGATAATTCCATTTCAACAAGAGAATTCTTGAGGGGATTACCTATCTTCAAAACATTATCGTCTGATGTCTTTCACGAATTGGCGTTGAGTGTAGAAATCAGAGATTTCAGAACAATGGAATACATTTTTAGAAAAGGAAGTACTGGTAGACACATTTATTTTGTTGTTTACGGTGAAGTTGAAGTTTTAGATCCGGACTTACCAAACAGAATCTTTGCTAGATTAGGTAGCGGGAAGTACTTTGGTGAAATGGCATTTTTGTCTTCGCTACGTGATGATCAAGATAAATGTACCGATACTAGATCCGCTGATATAAGAGCTGTTTCTGATTGTGAAGTTTTAATAGTGAAGGGTGATACTTTGGAAGATTTGTGCAAGCGCTATCCATTAGTTGCCGAAGATATGAAAGCTACCGCTGGTGAAAGACTGAAATTTAACGATTCCGTTGGTAACCTTATTCATTCTACTGAAATTACACCACAAGATAGAATTACTGTTGATTCGCTAATTGCTAGCCATGACAAAAATACTGCTGACAATTTGGTCGACGATAGACCGCTATTCAAGAGTATTTCATGGAGAAATTCATCTTTTGGAAGTGACTCCAAACCTCATACTGAAAACAACATGGCCACAAGTGACAGTGTTGCTCCAGGTGTGCAACTGAATGAATTCGGTGCCCATAGCCAAGAAGAACAAGATACTGATGAACCTGAAAAATCATCTAACACCAAATCAGGTAGATTTTCAGTGTTCACAGAGGCATCAAATATATCAACTGCGACAAATCTTTCAGACCACGAATTCCCGTTCAGAAAGTTTACATTTGGAGAACGACAATCGCCTACAGCAACGACTGCAGCACCCATAGGACCTGAGGCTCCTGATAGAAATCAAATGCTGCGTGCTCCATCCCCTTCTGCTTCAACTCCACCGTCGCAACAAGTACAAGAATCCTTATTGGCCGCACCACAAACAATATCGACCAGAAGACGTTCGGTTCAATTATCAATTCCTGCCATGAATCCAACTAGAGGCTCTATTTATAGACTTAGCAATCCACCAAGACCACCATTCCACTACACTTCACACGATCAAAGGCAAAGGTTGAACAGTATCAATAGAGGTCGTCGTAGATCATCTGTCTTAATTAATGGACCGTTACCTGATTCTCTGTTTCTAAGAATATTCAGTTATTTGGATTTACCTAATTTGATGAGAATGTCAAGAGTTTGCCGCCGATGGAAACAACTGATTTATCTTTGTCCTGATCTCTTCCAAACTTTAGATCTAACGCCTTGGAGCAGAGATTTAGATGATAAAGGATTAGTTCAAATTACGAATTTTGTTGGTTCACGTCCCGAAATCATTGATATTTCAAATTGCTTCCATATAACCGACGAATCATTTAGTTATTTAATCAATGAGGTTGGTATTGGAGGTTCTATTAAGGAACTTATCATGAAGAACAATTGGAACATATCAGCAATGGCAATAATGGATTTAAGTATCGTGGGGTCTGAATTAAGTTCAATTGATTTGTCAAATTGTAGAAAAGTGAAAGATGACGTTATTGAAAGATTGATTAGCTCGAAATTCGATTCTAAATTTGGCTGTCATCAATTAACAGATTTGAATTTATCCTATTGTAAGTATCTAACAGACAAGACAATGCTTCAATTTGCCACTAATGCAAGCGAAAGATTGCAATCATTAAACTTAACAAGATGCACTACAATTACAGACAATGGGTTTTCATTTTGGGCACAAACCCAATTCCCAAACTTGAAGAAATTGACACTTAGAGACTGTACATTTTTATCAGACAATGCAATCACTGCAGTAGCTTCATCATGCCCAAATTTACTAGAATTGGACCTAACTTTCTGTTGCGTCTTGACCGATAATTCACTGGCTATCCTATACCTGTGCTGCAAATTTCTCAAGTCATTAAACTTGTCCTTTTGTGGATCAGCAGTCTCTGACAATTCGTTAGTTTCTATTTCACGGTTGCAGTTCTTAGAGTCACTTTGGGTGACTGGTTGTATCAGGGTGACGAGACAAGGCATCGACATGTTACTATCTAATTCCAAAAGTGTAAAATATTTGAATTTAAGTCAGTGTCCAAGTGTTAATATTTTCCAAGGTACTTCTGTTGAACCGTTTGAAAAGAAGCCAGGTACAAGGAACGCTTATTTGAAAGTCAGCCCCCATGAACGGATCGTTAAAGTTGTTTTGTGATTTTTGTTTACGTTTTTGAAATGTAAGTATTTGCGTGTTTTATTATGTTCATCATTGTTTTATTAGGTTCGTTATTAGTTTATTACTATTCATTCTTTCATTCCATTCCTCTCATTACGTATACAGATACCCCTATAACCAAACCAATGTATAGCTTGTTTTAATTATATTTATTCTTCCATTTTTTGGCAACTTTTCTACTATGTGAATGATTAATTTAAATGAAAAGAAAACGTAGATTCGTACAACGAGTTTAATACTTGCGTAACAATGGATGACATTTTTTTAAGTTTAAGTCGCTTAAAAGATAAGAGATGTATAAGATGGTCGAATGGGATGGATGGACGTACAAAAAAAACAAAAAAGAGAAAAAGACAGATGAACTTAATTTATTAAAGGAACGAAACAAAACAACAAAGCAAAAACAGAGAAATAAAACAGGGTGAGTAGAAAAATAAAACAAATGATACACCGTATATTGTCAATAATAGTGATAAAAAGGATAAAAACAACAACAAGAAATGATAAAAGAATAGGCGTTTATGTTTATGAATCAAAGCAGGAAAGGGGGGGTGGGGATTTAGTACACTGAGATATAATTGTTGATTCTTTCCTTTTGACTCTGAGCAATACATTCAGCGATCCAAGTAATGTTTCTAATTTCTTGCTCCTTTGATCTAACGAATGCCCAAATTGTACTTATTGTGAATTGTTGGGTAAATGCATTTTTACAAAGTCCCATCTCCAGTTCATAAAAATGATCTTCTAGATTTTTATCGTTTGAATCGTCAAAGAAGTTCTTGAATTCTCCAACTGACGAAATAATACTCTTGAGATTCTCTAAATCTTCAACTTCAATTAATTGGTTTTTATAAGCTGTATTTGATAAGTATCCTAACTCAGGCAGCATTTTCAACTTATCCTCCGTTGAGATATCTGTGTTCAATGAGTTGATTATAATGTTGATTGATCTTTTATCACTTTCGAAATCTAATAGTCTTGTCATTATTTCATCGGATGGAGAACCTAATTCAGTGGAACAAAATTTGGCAAAATCTTCCAAATAAGCCTTGTATAAAGTATTTCTAATAATTTCGATGTTTAAGTCATCTAAGTCATCAACGGACAAACAATTCTGAAAGTATGGTGCTAATGGGGTATCAACTAGAACAGTTTGATACAAGGAATCTAAATCTGTGGCGACTGATAAAGTTGGTAAAGTGTCAAACCAGCCTAATGGATGGCATCTTTCTAAAATTTCACTTCTGTCTCTTTCATGAATAGTACCGGTGATCATCAATGCAACGTTATCAATCATGTAACCATACGTAATATAATCCATAAATTTACTTAAAGGCTCAGTTGCTTGTGATCTAATGTATCTGAATTCGTCAAATAACTTTTCGTTCAATTTGGATTCAATTATTGACGTTGATAAAGAACCTGAGACATTAGATAAAAAATTTCCGTAATCGGTTGAAGATAATTGGAGTTTTAAATCTTCTAGTGAATCACATTGAGTTAGGTTGATATATTGAGAAGAAGTCAAAAGACCGTTCTTGTAACCACGGACAAGGCCTTCAATGAAACCATTATCGATATTAAAAAATAAGCCTTCCATTTTTTATGATTGAATTGACCTCACTTAATTAAGAAGTGCACCGGAATAAAAAAGGGAGATAAAGAAAGAGAATATCATCCAAATAGATTAGAGATTGGATTGGATTGAATTAAATTGTCCCTGTTACGTTTTTGAAAGCAGCACATTTTCTTTGGAGGAAAAGGAAGAGGGTGGCTGCCATTTATTTACAGAGTGAAATTATGTGTCAATAAGAAGACCGGGAGTCTTTTGCGTCGATTGTTGGAGTTATTGCGTCGATTATGAGAGGATGCGACGATTTCTGATTTTGGTTGTTCATTTTGGGGTTTATTAACAAAGAGCTGATGTATTTATTTGTGTTGATGATGCTAACTGATACCTGTAACTCCTTTGTTCTTCATTAAACCACACTTCATATACAGTCACACAACCTAGCAATGGAAAACCTATCAAATATAGAAGTTTTACTAGACACATTGGTAAACGACTTACCTTCAGAAACGAAAAACCTACTACAATCTTCTTCCTCCTACAAACAAGAGTCGTTGGCCTTTCTAAATAGCCTTTTGAACCAATCCGACAACGATGCTAGCGTATTTTTATCAACAACAGTCAAGCCTTCACTAGGAAATTCTGGAACAACAACACTCATTGAACAAGTTGCAGAATTGGAATCGTCTCAAAGAACTTTGGAAAATAAAATCCAAAAATTGGTGTATTCAAACCTCGATAAAGCGTTAGACTCAAGCGAAACGTACAAATCAAGTTTGAATCTATTTACAAATGATTTTAATGAATGCTGCGATTTCTTATCCACCAATTTTACTAAAAATGATGAAGATACAGACCCTATGGATACGAAGAATGATAAGCTGACGAGTAAATCTCAAGAGACAAACTCATGGAATGATTTATTGAAACAACAACAACAACATTTCCATTCAGCAACAATAAATTCCAACAAATCAGATAAAAGCATTGATCCTACCCAATCCTCTTCTATAGTATTAAGAAATATGGATAGCATAATGGACATTCTAGAATTACCAGCTTTGGCAAACGCCTGCGTTAAAAGTGGGCATTACGCTGAATGCGTTGAGATTGCTTCTCACGTGCGAAGATTATCGATTAGATACTCTGACGTTTCCATTATCAAAACAGTTGAATACAATATTCAATTGGAAATTAAAGAAATGGTTAGTGGGCTAATTAGACTGCTAAACACAGACATAAAACAGTCTTCAATAATGAAAATTATAACATATTTAAAAAGAATTGGCCCTTTCCAAACAGCTAGTACTAATTCCAATAGTAACGATACCATAAATAACGACTTACTTCAAAAAATATTCCTCAAATCAAGATATCAATTTATTCTAAGTGAATTGGACGTTTTAATGCCATTGAAAAACTCCAATTCAATCGATAAATACTTGAAAAGGTGCGTTGAAGTTATTAGAGAACACTGTTTTCAAACAATCATGTCATTTGAATCATTTTTTCCTAATGAGAGTAGCTCAAATAAACAGACAAACAGTTTGTTATTTTCTTTCATTAAATCATTGATCCTAAAACTATGTGCGATACTCCGTGAAGACTTCAACAAGATTGAAAAAATCACCAAAGATGGATTGTTGTTGCAACTAATTTACTGTTCACAAAGTATGGGTAGAATAGGTGGTGATTTCAACCTTGTTATATTGGATGAATTGAACGATATTATAGATAAGAAGAGTTGGTGTTTGATTTTGAAGAAACAGAAGGAGTTGATCAAATCGTTAAATCGGAACATGCATGATATGAGCGTTGCTAGACACGAACCTGTTAAGGCATGAATAGGCTTTCTCTATGTATCCTATATATATATATATCATAAATAGACAAATTTCCAATGCATCCTATAATTGTACTTCAATTGAAACATGGACCGAACGAAAGTGGTAACTCAAGTGAACTGGCACGGGAGAAACAAGCCACTCCATACGCCACTCTACGCGCCACGAATTTCACTTCCTTAACTTCTTCGTTTCTTTCACCTCGGTTTTATTTAACCGTTTGGTTTGTTTGCTCCWTAAGATATCAATCAATCTCTTTATCCTAATTGGCTAACATAAGCATCCTTTCAGTTATTGAGAACATTATAATTCTGCCATGGCTGCTGTAAGTACCAGGTTGTATCTATCAATTGGTTGTAAAAGAACGGAAATGGAAGAGAAATACATGATTACGTGGTAGCTCTTCCAAATTTCAATTGCATCATGAGATTTTTATCTGGGGTGTTTCCAATGACACCAATTGGCCTTTTTCTCAAACGAACACAATTTGATCATCAAAATATTTAAAATGCTATTGATTTATTCAATCCGTCAAAGTAATGACTTCAGAAAGATATAACTCCCGAAAATACTAACATTCACAAATCACTAACTCTCTTCATTTGTAAAGGTTGACGAAAAAGCTCCATTGATCAATGGGGCAACTAACCCAAGCCCAACAGAACACTATTCTACCATGAACCCTGTGGCTAATAAGGAGTTTATTACTCCCACCACAGGTTCTTTGGATTTCCCATGGAGAAAAATTGGTTCTTTTACTGATCCAATGAACCCACCACCAATAGATGAAATCAAGATATTAAATATGGAATCAAACAACAAGTCTGTTGAAAACTATATTATGGAGAAGTACTATTCCGATCTATACTGGAATTGTTCTTTAATTATTGGAGCTTGTTTCTTTGCTTGGCTTCTTGCCAGACTGGGAGGAGGTTTCTTTTCACTCTGTTTCGTCTTGATTTGTTCATTTGCTGTTTATCGTACTGAGTTCAGAAGATTCAGCAGAAATCTAAGAGACGATATGACTAGAGCTGGTGCTTCTGAGAGCTTAGATGATAGAATTGAAACAATGCACTGGATGAACAGTTTCTTGGCCAAATTTTGGGTTATTTATATGCCTGCATTGTCTGACATGGTTATTACTCAAGCTACTGCTATTTTGTCAGAAGTTGACCCACCTTCTCCAATTGACAAGTTGACTTTAGATGAATTTACCTTAGGTTCAAAAGCACCAAGTATTGAAAGCATCAAATCTTTTAGTAAATTAGGTAAAGATGTGTATCAAATGGATTGGGATTTCGGTTTCACTCCTAACGATACCGATGATATGACCAAAAATGAAATGAAGAAGAAAGTTGATCCTAAAGTTGCTTTAGGTGTGAGAATTGGTAAAGGTTTTGTTGGTGCTTCGTTGCCAATCTTGGTTGAAAATATGTCTTTTAAAGGTAAGATGAGGATCACTCTGAGATTAGGCATGAATTTCCCACACATTAGCATTGTCTCTGTTTCTTTCTTAGAACCACCTTCTATCGATTATGGGTTGAAGCCTATTGGTGGTGATACTTTCGGTTTAGATATCATGTCTATGATTCCTAGTTTAGCCTCCTTTGTCAACTCTATCATTCATTCCACTTTAGCTCCAATGTTGTATGCTCCAAATTCGTTTGATATCAATGTTGAAGAAATTATTGCCAGTACAGTTCCTGAAGCCATTGGCTGTATTGCTGTTACTATCAGAGGTGCTGAATACACTAAATCAGCCGGCATTAATCCATTTGTTGAATTTGCCACAGATGCCCAATATGCCCAACCAAATAAGACTGATATCAAAGCAAATACCAACGCCCCAGTTTTCAATGAAACTAAATACATTTTAGTGCAAAGCCTACAACAGAAATTGAACTTCAAGTTATTTGATTTCAAAAATGGTGAGCCTATCGAGCTTGGTGTCAATTCCTTCGAGATGTCTGATTTGTTACAACAAGAAGTGCGTAATGAAGTTGAGGGTAAATTAACAAGGAAAAACAAAATCGTTGGTAGAATTATTTACTGCTTGAAATGGTTCCCTGTATTGGAAGGTGGGAAGCTCGGTGACGGCACAAAAGAGGCTGCTCCTGTTTCAGAAGTTGGTATTTTCAAGATGACATTGCACTCAGGTAGAAACTTGGATACTGAAAAGTCTATCTTGGGTAAACTATCCGCATTTGCGGAAGTTCATATCGGGAATGAACTTGTCTCCACTTCCAGAGTTGTTAAAGGCTCCAACGAACCTGATTTCAAAGTTAGTTTCGAAAAATTAGTCATGTCCAAGTCGCAATCGCCAATTAGCATTATCATCAAAGATACTTCTTCATACGGTACAACCACTATCGGTGAATACCATTCGTCTTCGCTGAACGATTTGATTTTCGCTGGCAGAGAAGGTAAAGATTCTGTTAACTTGACATCTGGTAACGGTAAATTGAGAGTCTCTGCCACTTGGAAACCGTTAGGTACTCTTAGCTCAGGTGAAGCTACACCATTCATTGCTCCATTAGGTATCATTAGATTGCACATTTCTAGATGCGAAAACTTGAAGAACTTGGAAACTATTGGTAGCATTGATCCATACGTTAGAGTTCTTACTGCCGGTAGAGTGAGAGCATCTACTCTTGTTATCGAAGGCTCTTTAAATCCAATCTATAATCAAGTTGTTTACATTCCTGTCATTTCTGAAAATCAAATGATCACTCTCGATTGTATGGATGTTGAAAAGACTAGAGCCGATAGACTCATTGGTGCTGCTTCTATTTCATTAGGAAAGTATATCAAGAAGAATGATCAGAACAATTACCTGGCTTATGAAGGTTCAACTAAATTCATTTCAAAACCTTTGGTTTATAAAGGTAGAGAACAAAGAGGCTCAATCAGTTATTCTGTTTCTTTCTATCCTACTATTCCTGTTTACTCTCATAAGGAGCTCCAGGATAAGCATGAAAAAAAGCAAGCTAGTAAAGAGGAGGAATTGGAGGAATTGAACGAACAAGCGAAATTATTGGAAGAGTACAAGAAGAAGCCAGAACTATACGAATGGTATACCGAGGAGGATGATCGAGAAGTTGATCTGAACAAGAAGGAGATGACGTTACCGCAATTATGTTCCTACAACTCTGGTGGCTTGGGTATCAACTTAGTGAGAGGTTCTGTTTTCAAGCCAAATTGTTATGTTCAATGTTGGTTTGATGATAGAGGTTATCCTGATTTTGTTTCACTAAGAGCACATGGAAGAAAATTAGGTTCTTCAACCGGGGAATCTTTTATTCGGGATTTAGCTAATTCCACGATGCTTATTAGAATCACCAACAGGGAAAATGTCGTCAGCCAGAGTGATATTTACTCGGAAAGAGAATTTAAAGTTCTGGATCTACTAAATAAGGGCTATGAAAGGCCAACTACGGTAGATATCGAAGGAAACTCTATTCAATTTCAATTTGAATACGTCCCAACTGCGATTCCATTAAGCTTGTCCGAATCAATAGCCGATACTGGTATTTTAGATTTGACTATTGTGAAAGGTTCAGGGTTGTTAGCTGCTGATAGAAACGGTAAATCTGATCCATACTGTAAAATAACGATTAATGGCGTGGAAGTGTATCGTACTGAAAAGGTCAAGAAGACCGTGGATCCAGTTTTCAACGAGCAATGTTCGTTCCCTGTGCCATCCAGATCAAGGTTTGAAGTTAAGGCTGAAGTTTATGATTGGGATATGACTGGGGACGATGATTTCTTAGGCTCCGCTACCCTAGACCTAGCTGCTTTGAGACCAGGTGAGCAAACTTCATGGGAAGTTAAATTGGATACTCAAGGTTCTCTTTTCTTTAGCGGGTTTTTCCAACCTAAATACATCAGACCAAAGGTTGGGGCCAAGGCGCAAAATGCCTTTGATGTGCTGAAGGGTTCTAGGGCGAAGATAATAGGTGGTACAGCTCAGCTGGCTGGAGGTGCAATTAATGCCACTGGTGCTATTGCAGGTGGTGCAGTTGGTGCAGTTGGTACCGTTGGTGGTGCAGTTGGTACTGTTGGTGGTGCTGTTGGCGGTGGATTAATGAAAGGTTTGAAATTCGGCAATGGGCGTAAATCCGTTGATGCCAATAGGGACCACCTGGATCCACCAAATGCTAACTATAGTTCTGACATGCAGTCGATGAGATCGAATAAGGTTGCATCGTCAACGTCGTCGTCACCAATGAAGGCATTCGGAAGCAACCATAAGAGGCAGTCATCGGACATGACTTCGTTTGCATCAACTAGTGTTGGCGGGAATGCTATACCTGGTAGACTGACCGTTGTTGGCTGTAATGGAATAGTTAACAAGGACAACTACTTGGTTAAAGTTGTTTTGAGTTCGAATAACAAGCAGAAGGACTTGTACAAGACTAAAGCTAACAAATCTACCAGTGACGGTACTTGCTCATGGAGGGAATCCATTCCCTTCAAGGCATCCAGTGATTCGAAGTTGGTGTTTTATTTGAAGGCCCACCATACGTTCGGTAAATCAACTGCTGTTTCAGCATGTGAGATTACGCTGTCTGAAGTCTCTGGCAATTCAGAGGACGTTAGTATTCCTTTAGATACCGGTGAAGGTGAGTTGGTTGTCAATTTCAATTACTCTAGTAACAATTGAATGTTGAACAATTTCCGATTTTTCAGTGTTTTTTTGTGTTATCTTTTTCAAAATTGCTTTTCACTATTTGTAACTTTAATGACTTTTATTTCTTTATGTTGTTTTTGTATTTTCCTTTGTTGTTTTATACTTTTGTATACAAGTAATTCAAGTGTACATTTCCCTTTTGTATTGTTTGTTTCAAGTCTTTCAAATAGCGTCAATTACAAGAAAACGTTGAGTCGATCTCATTAAACATAAGTGTCGGACTATAGCAGTTCATATCGAATAAACTCCCAAGCGAGGAAATAATCAAGCAGTGAAATAAAATAGAGTACATTAAATTATAGATTAAATTATAGATTAAATAAATAAACGTAAATATATATATGCAATCTCAACCGTTTAGCAAATCCAATAAGAACATGATATGCACGATAGCCATCACTTCCCACCCTGTTGCTGCCGTTGAAACATCCTAGCCTTTGCCTTTTTACTGAACCTACTTTTCAACTTTCTCTTTGGTGCTGCCATACCGCTTTTAGTATCGTTATTACTACTCTTTTCGGTATTGCTGTTGGTATTTTTATTAGAGTTGAAAGCGTCATTGTGGGTATCACTACTACCAATAGAGGGGACGTTGGTATTCACCGTGTTTGTGGTCACTATTGATGTAGAGTGGTGCATTGATGAAGATTTAACGAACGTAGTTGACGCTGCTTCAGACAAAGGTTGTGGAATGTTGGTGACGGCTGGTAGGGTAGGGGATAATTTGGCACGTGACTTCATCTGTGGTGGACGACGTGTTGGATGTTTTGGTCTCACTGTAGTATGTGACGATGATGGGCTCGGTAATGGTGTTGATTGGATTGGAAGTGGAAATGTTCCTGATGCCTGTTGCTGGTGGAAGGTTTGTGTAGAGGGTGGATGCTGGTCGTCTGTTATCGTTGATGAACTTGAACTAGAACTAGTCATCATCATCATGAAATTGTTTTGTCGGTCTGTAGTGTCTATAGGATGGTTGTAAGGGGAGGGTGCTGGTGTTTCTGCTGTTGCTGTTATAGTTGATGTGTCGTCAGTTTCGTTATAAATGCACTGGTTGGGGTTCATATGATTAGTATCCATGGGTGGAGAAAATGGGGATTTGTCCACTGGGAGCTGGTTTTGGTTGTGGTCGTAATTGATGGTATGGGTGTGGTTTGGAGTAGTTTCGTGGTTGGGCAGTGCACATGATGGGGTGGAACTTGTGTTTTGTTGTTGCTGGTTAGTAGATTCCCCCGAGGACGGTTGTGAACCCGTTGCACCCGGTCTTGGATCATGAGGTCTGGCAATCAGATTAGCAACGTCGTCTGCATGCTTGTAATATATGTAGTTGTGCAAAGCCATAATATATTGGCAAGTTACGCAAAAGAAAGCCTGTTACTTGCATTGGTGATAAAGAAGCACAAATTTGAAAGCTTACAATAAAAATAATGAAAAATCAAGGAGATAATATATAGAACGACTCCAACCCCTATTCATCCATCCTTGTACACAAAATAAAACCAAACAAAACGGGAGAAAATGAAGAAATCGAACCACTTTTTTTTTTCCGCCGAACGGCTCAGGCTTCTGCACAGCCGAGTTTCTGTAAGTGATGACATAAGCAGTGTAATGTGCTACCTAGAATAAGAAAAGGGGGGTGGGGGAGGGTGTCTTTACGGAGAGAATGTCAATATCATGTCTATTTCTAAGTGTATCTGCTTCTGTGTATCTATATCTATATTCCTATAATTTAATTAATCAATTCCATAGTAATCATCCACGGTATCAACACCATCAATAACAATATATCCGCCTTTCAAACCAGTCATTCCACCACTGGCACCACTACCTCCAGCAACGAGCTCGCAACCGAGACACTGGAAGAAGAAGTGTTTTGGACACAACAGTTTCTTAAAAGCCACAATTTTAAACATGTTCATCTCTTCAATCGATATATCCAATTCACCTCCTTCATCATATCTCAAATTTGCCGCTTCATCATTATTATCACTGTCGCTGTCGGATATAGAGGAAGATGACAATCTTCTAACACCGCTGTACAGTTTTTGTTGATGTTCCATTAACTTTCTCTTGAAAATCATACTACTCTGTGTTTTTAAAGTATGGAATATCACAGTGTCGTCATTGCAATCTTCCACTATTTGTTCGTGTTCCTTAGCTAATTCCCCAATAAGTTCCAAGTTAGACGCATATTTACGTAAGCTCTTGATAGAGCTCTTGCCACTCAACAAAGTGGGCTCATCTTTGGCGCTGCTACCAGGAGCATTCAAAGGAGAACTGAAAACAGTTAGCCTTTGTAATTGTTTCTTAGGTGTTCTCTTGAACAATTTCGACTTTTTCCTCTTTTTGATGTTCAGCGAAGGCGTTAGATCCATAGTGAAGGAAACGTTTAAAGAGTCATTCATCGGCTCACTTGTTAGGTCTTGATCAAGTACATATTCTTCATCTTCACCAGAAATAGTAAAATCAGAATCTCCCAGTTCGACAAACTCGATATCTTCGTCATGGCTGTTGTTATCAATTGTTCTTTCTCGTTTCTTGGACCTGCTGTATGCGTCAGCGGCGGAGTTTCGTCTACAACTGTCCTTGTTTTCGTCGGTGTATACCGTGGATTCAGTTGGCGAGTTTCCTTCCTGAGATTCTATAAGGTCTTCTCTGTTCCCTGTTGATAAATACTCCGGTTTGATGGGCATCGCTGATGCACATCTAATAACTTTTCTCAAATTTTTCCTAGCATTTTGTATGTTAATCTCATCCGAATATTCATATTCAAGGTTATCTTTGAAAATTTCCAACCCATCATCTTCATTTGATCCATTATGCTGGAGTAAGAATCCTATATAAGACTGCAACTTTTCGTTTTGTAACTCAAGTGATTTTATTTGGAATTTGATTCTCATCATTTCTTGTGAATGCTGTCTCCTCTGAGAAGCTCTTTCCGCTTCTATCAAGTATTTCTTATAACTTGATCTTCTAGAAGCTTTCCTTGAAGTCTTCAAACTGCTCATGCTGCTGATTCGGCTGTTGAACCCACTGAATTTTAGTTCGTCCGCTAGAGATTTACCCAAGCCTTGTCGTTGTTCATCTGGAAGATCAGACTCATTTAATTCGCTTTCACTGCACTCATCATCATTATCATGACTTTCTGATTCATTGTTGCGGAAAGAAATAGTATCCTGGTCAAACTGTCTCGCGTTGACTTCTTCGAATTTCTCCTCAAGCTCCATATATTTTTCTCTAACAACTTCCAGTTCTTCAATGATCATGATTTTGGACCGCACTTCAAGCTCATTTTCTCTCTCCAAGATCAAACATCTCTTCTTCAGTTTAGCTATTTCAGTCCTATAATTGTCAATCAATACCTGATTGCCATTATCATTTGCCGTCTCCTGTATTCTTTCTTCACTGTTATTACTGTTTATGTTCTTCAATTCCAATTTTGCCTGTTGTAATTGAGTCAAAAGTGTACTAATTTTACTTTCTAAGTGTTCCCTTTCAATAGTCCATGAATCCAGCTGACTCCCGGAAATCCCTTGCTGGTGTTCTAAATCGGCTTTTAGTCTTCTGTTGTCCTGTCCCATGGCTTTCAATTTTGTCGTTATCTCTAATAATTGTGTACTTTTCAACTGTAATTCCTGTTGCGTGCTTTTCGTCTCCCTCGCAAGATGCTTGTTTTTAAGCGCCATATCAGCGTATTGACGTTCTAATCGCTTATACTCAGAGACATGTTGATGTTGTGATGGTGATGGTGATGGGGACAACACAGTGCGAGATGGGGAGGAGGGTATCGTGACCGCTCCTGGAGAATCAAACTGTAGTGGGAATAGTATATTGTTCTTGTCCTTCAAAGGAGAGCTTTTATTGCTGTTATTATTATTATTATTATTGCTGTTGTTATTATTGTTATTTATTGTAAACGAAGGTATTTCGGTATAAGAGTACCGATCATAGAGACTTGGAGTTATATTTTCGTAATCACTCGAATCCATGATGAGAGTTTTGTAGGTGTATTATTAATTGGGCATCTATATTGTTACCACCTGCGTATATTGCAATGACTGGTCCTTTCTATCAGTACTTGTAGGGAGCCTCTTCAAGGCAAGACACCACCGATTCAAGAACCAATTGATGGAGTCCCAACCAACAGCCGTCAAATTAAAAGTCCAACAAACAAAAACGAAAACAAAAACAAAGTCTTGAGTTGGACACTACTATTTCCTATTTAAGTAATAAGAATCACGTGACTTGGTTAAAACAGGGATACAGATGAGGATAAGAATAAGAATAAGGATACACTTTTATCTGGAATCAAGTCATCGATACACGTAAGTATAATATGCATATACATTTATTCCTCTATTAATCTCACCACTTTATAAATCCTAATCTCAGGAGTCCCCGCAGGATACCAAATTCCATCATCATTATCTTCTTTAGCCATTGGTGAATCACACTCTTTCATTAACCTTCTTTCACAAACACTCCAATTCCAAATCCCATCGCTAACACCCATATCCAAATATTCTTCCCACACTTCCAAAGTTTCATCATTCCTCACCGTTGCTGCAATATAGGCTGTATCAACTCTTCCGTAATTGGTTGCAATCTGGCCATCACCACTACTCACAACGTTATCCTGGCCCATCGCCTCAGCTAACACATGAATAAGACTGGGAATCACAGATGCATCGTACGTAACATCAGCAGCAATAATTGTATCCGTATATGCGGCAGGTAGTGGGGAGTCAGCCCACCATAGTTTGGCTATTTCCAAAGGTGTAGTTGAAGAAGCATTGTGACTGTTTTCTGTCGCATCAGTATCCCCTGATGATTTAGTTATATCTTTCGCGTTATCGTCGTCGTTACGAACAACAACAGTGCCGGACGTAATTCCATTCAATTGTAAGTTGTACAAAATGTTATCGAACAACTGTGAATCACCATCAGTCAAAACGATTTTCTTTAATTGACTTTGATAAAACAAATACAACGCCATTCCAACAAACCCTGTACCACAACCTAACTCCATCACGGTTTTATTTTCAAAATCAGACGCTATTTCAGTTGGTTCAATTAACAAATTCTTGTATAAATACTCTGCCAAAAATAAGGAAGCTTCCCAAGTCCTCAACCCGGTCGTTCCCAAACCTGCGATCAGTCTAGGTGATTCTCTTACTTTGATTATAATATCTTCAGTATCTCTACTTTCTTCGCTTGTTGACAATGGCGCGCGTAATGAATATAATATAATGTCATGATCAGTGGGATTTAATGGCTGACAACTGAGTAATTCTGCAAGTTGTTCATATAATTCATCAAGGATGTCAACATTGTTGTTTTCAAGATGGCTCATAAATTTTCTCAAAAATACGCTTGAGTAATGGCCATTAGTAACTGCAATTGATACTATCGTGTCAAGAATTTTTGATTGTTCAGATTCTGAAATAGTCTCCGGTATGTTGAGTACAGATATTGGAACCCTTTGGTTGAGTCGTGATATCAATGATTGCATAATTAAGATTTTGAGGAATATAAACTAAGTTTTTGTAATTTGTGCATTGTATTAATAAATTCTATGCGATATCCAAGTGAATATGCTAACTATTTGGTGATAGATTATATATGTCGTTATACTCTTCAAGGGAAAACAATGATCGAATCAATTTGTTCAAAGCTTTTTGAAATCTTTCAGCGTCTACGCAGTGCGGCTCAGAAGCGAAGCTGGGTTTGTTTCTATTTCTAACCGGGGGAGATTTCTGGGATTACAACTTTCATAATTGATTTCAGTCATATAGCATCACTAGAAGCTCTAACTAAACGTTGTATCCCAGCTTTTGTTGATGATTATGCTGCTATAGATTTGCTTTTTGTTGACCAAATTATRGGACCATTGGCACAGTATACCATATGTCCTAAAATGGATTTACCAGTCTGATCATTGTTATATGATGCATCAGCATAGATAAAAGAATCATTTTGTGGAATATTTTCATTTGTATAAACGATTCCTAAATCTCTGATCTTTATTGAATACCCCGTTATCCGATAACATTGTGAAAAAATTACCTTATGTGGATAATTGGTGAATTTTGCCAAATATGATACTGCATATATGATATCAGGTCTCACAGTGACAGTTAGGTACAATAAAGATCCAATGATTTGTAGTATCTCGGCTATTTTTCTCCTTTAATTCTTCAGCTGTTAAACCAATTAATTCATGCTCATTTGGGCTGAAATAATATTTTTTTGGCAAGAATGAAGCATAGGCATAGTGAAGGTGGAGAACATGAAGTCGAGAAAGCAAGAATTCGTCAGATATGAAGCCATACTCCAAAGGAAATTAATCAATTGATAGAGGAACGTAGAATAATGGAAAAATACATACCTAAATCATACGATGAAGCAATGAAAAGTATTGACAAAGAAATGTAGAAGAAATCTATTATAAAAGAGTTGAAAGCACATAGATTAAATAATACCTTCAATATGAAACCTATAACAATTGTTGATCAAGATATATTCACTAGAGCAATAAATACACAATCGGTACTTAATATAAAAATTTCTGGAGAATATAATGCCAGATTGGTAGCAAGGGATGATAAACAAGGAATTGAAATATTTGGAAAGACATATGGGCCTGCTTTAAGACTAAAGATGTTTCGATTGTTATTAGCTCTTTCAGTGAAGAGCAGTTATCATATATTGTTTGCGGATATCACAACTGCTTATTTACATAGTGAAATAGATGGAAGCATATACAGCAAAACACCACAAGGAATGAATCTATTGGGTTATGAAGAGAATAACACTATTCATAGACTTAATAAAGGTTTGTATGAGCTAAAACAATCAGGTAAGTTACGGTATGGAACATTTTCACAATTTATGAGAAACAATGGATTCAAGGAAGATGTCAATGCTCATTCTGTCTACATTAAACATAAGTACAATGGACAACTACTATGCATTGTCACAGCATTTGTTGATGGTGCTATGACATTATCTCGAAAACCTTAGATAGCAAATGATATTATAGAACAAATTCATAACAAACTTCCGCTTAAAATGTCCAGTGCGAGAATAATTAAGAAAGTCGAGAATCAAGTAACAGTTAAAGATACTGTACTTGGATTTGACGTTTCCAGAAGTTATGATGGTAAAGACAAACTCACTAGCATCAAGCTTAAGAAAATGGTTATATCGATAAGATGGCTGATGAATTCAAGGCGTCAGGCAATTCTTAGGAATCGCCATAGCCAACAAATTTTTATTAATTCACTTAACACCTGGGGAATTAAAAGAGAAAATAACCGAAATACTGCAAATCATTGGATCTTTATTATACCTATCTGTCAATGTGAGACCTGATATCATATATGCAGTATCATATTTGGCAAAATTCACCAATTATCCACATAAGGTAATTTTTTCACAATGTTATCTATCGGATAATAGGATATTTAATAAAAACCAAAGATTTGGGAATTGTGCATACAAACAATAATGTTCAACAAAATGATTTTTATATCTATGCAGATGCATCGTATAATAACAATCAGACTGGTAAATCGGTTTTAGGACTTATATGGTATACTGTGCAAATGGTCCAATAATCTAGTCAACTAAAAGCGCATCAATCTATAGCAGTATTATGATCAACAGAAGCTGAAATACAAAGTTTAGTTAGAGCTTCTGGTGATGCTATATGGCTGAAATCAATTATGGAAGTTTTAATCCTAAAGATTTCCCGTTAATTTCTCCAAGTTACAACTAATACTTTAATATCGTAGGAATCCTGAATAGAAACACAGACTTTGAACATAATTACAGGCATATATATATGTATGTATTCTAAAGATCTTCAAACTCATTAAAATTATCGTACTCAAATAATCTAAACGGCAACAGTACCAAAGATTCTGAATCTCTTGACACCCCCATCTGGGAAAACTGTTATTTTAACATGAGTATATGGCTTGTCCCCAGTATCAATTTGATACTCGTGTTCAGCATCAGGACCAGTCTTGGTCTTGTCAACAATGGATTCCCAACCTTTGTTATCAGCACCAGGCGATTCAACATCAGGTAAGTTCAAAGCCTCCACTTGAATAAATTGTGGGAAGTTACCTCTAAAGTGAGCAGTATCGACAATAACTTTTTTAATATTGGTTTTGAAACCTAGTTTAACAATAGCGTAATCAACATGGCCTGGTGTTCTTGAACGTTTGGTTTCCCAACCATCAGACATATCGTGTCCTCTACCGGGTAGCAAGATATTGTCGGCAGATCCAAAATGTTGATCGGAGAACTCAACGCAAACACCACCATTAACGGCACTTGCTGTATCAATCTCAGACGTAACATCAGCTGGCATGATTGGGTACACAGTACCGTATAATCTGAAACGGGCAATACCACCGTCAGGGTACATTCTTAATCTAACATGGGTATATTTTTCTTCAGTGATTGAATCTCTAACAAAGAAATGTTTCTGCGATGGACCACATTCAATCTTTGGAATGATTTCCTTCCAATCGGCATCCTTGTATAGTGCATCATCGGTCAAAGTAGTAGCTTCCACGGAAATAGCCGGGGCGTGGTTACCGTTGAAGTAAGCAGTGTCAACCTCGCAACCAATTAAAGTTGCTGACGAAACACCCATTTTGAAAACAACCCAGTCGGCTTCTTCGGTATTGTGACGACGAGTCTCCCAACCGTCATACCATGCACCAGAGTGAACAAATCTTGTAGCATCTCTTATTGGGGCCTTTGGCTTAATTAAGTTTTCAGCAGCAGCAAACCATTCATCGGAAAAGGCAAGTACTTGACCTCCTAATTTTTCACCAATGATATCTGAAAATATTATTGTTATTAGCATGTTAGTATCTTCAGTTTAGGACATGGATCAGTTTTAAAAGAAATTGTGACAACATACCCGTGTATCTTTGAACAATTTGCTCTTGAAAATCAGCTTCTTGTAAAACTTGAATCTTTGACATATTTTCTTTTACTTTGTTTGATGCCTTATCTATTGAAGATCTTGAATTAGGATATTGTGTATCTAGTAAGCAGATTCAGCAATAAAATGGTATAGCTCTGGTTGATGCTAACATAGTTGAAAGAAGATTAGAACCTTGGAAACATCAACAAACATGGAAACATAGAAGTTAGATGTGCCCAACTGGACGTATTCCACTAGAGATGTCCCAACTTGCACTATCGGCCTGTCGATTCTACCTCATCGGGAATCATGTGGCACAGTCACAAGACTGTTATCGTGAGTTCTGTGGCTGTGTATTCGGAGATTTCCGGTGGCGCAGAACTCTCTTTGTTCTTTCTTTCGTTGTTTTCGAAAGGGGACGTTTGTTTTGCTTGATCCCTACTTTCCTCCATTTGGATACCCCACAAAAGGATATTTTTGAAATGGGGAAGGGAATTGACATACAGTTTGCTTTAAAAGCATTCAGCGAAGGCCTCGAACTGCTAGGAATACAAGCTCCCAAATGAGTTATTGTATTGTTGTTATCCTATATCACTTGTTGTCAATTTCAATGATATGACTGTTAGTAATCATCGTCATGCCATCCCTAAAAATGATCAAACAGGAGCTAAGATTTATCTAATGATGAATTTCGTTCTTCTATAAAACAAGAGACAGATATGCCCAGCTTTCCTCTTGTCAAGCTGGTGTAATGGAACGGTTTGAGATGAAGGCAGGGTTGTTGAGATGCAGATCTGATTCTGTTCAAACCCAGAAAACAGTTAAAATTGGAATTGAATAGTGCATGCCTATATAAAATGCCTCAATACATGTAAATAAAAGTTGTAAGATTCTGGACGGAATCCAAGAAAAGAGCTCACCAGAGTAGGGTACCAACTCCTTGATAAAATTAAACACCTGAATGGATCCCGTACCACCGAAACTTATGCTAGACCACCATGGGTGTAGCATCACGACTTGAAACGATACCTAACTGCTGGCAATATACATGTTTATTCCGGAGGCGGACAAACTTGAGCAGACCTGTGCTTCAATCAATCAGTCAACCTCCGATCGGCCGGCCACACCCATCAAACCACCAAACTCCGAAGAGATGGTTACTACTCTCGGGTAAGGCTACTATTTAACCACGCACATATGGCAGGGCGGCTACTTTTGTGCTTTTTTCCGCACTTGCAAGAGGTCCAATGACTCAACCCCAGAAACGTTTCGTTTACTTTCTCGATGATCCAATACTATTAGCAAGGCCACATGATGAATCATGTAGCTGACTAATTCACAATCTTATATTTGTCTCTTTCAACAAGGTATTAATTAAAACATGATTGTCTCTTTGTTTGACCGTTAGATTCATAGTCTCAGCAAAAGCGGATATGATATGGTAAAGACTACAGCCTTTTCAGACCGCATATCCAGGCTCCCCCATACATAGGCTTTATTACCAGTTTGAGATAGAAGAAAAACTCTGATAAGCTCTTAATATACAATAAATCTTCATCGTGGCGATCTTTACACAAAAGCCATGCCTTCTGAAAATAGGTATTCACAGGACTTGTCAATAGCTTCAACGTTATCAAAGGTGTCTGTTCCTCAAGTGGTCCATGACGACGATATACTTAAGCCTGCAAACAGGGTGAATACAGAATGCTCCAAAACAGCACTATCTAAAACTACATCCAGAAAATCATTTGCATCTTCTATAGTTGAAGCAATCAGAGACGATAATCAAATTACAGACAGTCAAGAGCAAGACCTTATAGTACCAATTCCATTCTATGATGAAGATTCTCAAACATACGATAGGGAATTTCAACGTGTTGGAGAAGAAGGAGAAGAAGAAGGAGAAGAAGCAGAATTTGGCGGCCACGACAATTCATCCAACAGAGTTGAAAAACTGCAATCGGATATAGTGGACGATGGTGAATTTGCAAAAGAAGATTTAATAGATATGCCGCCAGATGGTGGATTTTGGGCTTGGACTGCTGCCTTTTGTGTGTGTATGGTGAACACTTTCTCATGGGGTGGTAATTCTGCTTATGGTGTCTTTTTGAACTACTATCTAGAGTCTGACCATTTCCCTGGCGCTACGGAGGAACAATATGCGGTTATTGGTGGGTTGGCATTAGGTGTCAGTTTCATGCTTTGTAACTTTGCTGTTGTCTTTGTTAAACGGTACAATTTGAAAATTGTCATGTCGGTTGGACTAATTATTGAATTTGTTTGCTACTGGTTGGCTTCTATTGCCTCCACCATTACACAATTAATTATTTTCCAAGGGTTCCTTATCGCTATTGGGTATGCGCTATTGGCAGGACCGAGTTTCATCATCATTCCTTCTTGGTTCCTAAAGAGAAGATCCGTTGCATCTGGTATTGGTGTTGCAGGTGCTGGTTTGTCTGGTGTCATTTTCAGTAAATCCTGTGAAGCCATTATTTCAAGGACAGGTTCTCACGTTTGGGCTTTAAGAATGATGGCTTTGGTGTCTGGGTTTGTGCTAGTCATTTCCATTATTTTAATCAAACCTAGAAAACCTTTTAATTCAAAGAATACATCAATCATTAAAGAATTTAAGAAAATGATCAAGCCAAGGGTGTTCAAGATGAAACCAATTTTATATATTGTTGCATGGAACTTTATATATTCGTTCGCTTACGGTATCCTTTTGTTCACATTACCTTCTTTTGGTACATCAATTGGGTTGAGCTCAGATAAAGGGTCTACTGTGTCCACTGTGCAGAGTGTGGCTCAATGTTTCGGAAGACCAGCGATAGGTTATTTCTCCGATAAGTTTGGAAGATCAAACTCCACCATTTTGATTACATACTTTTTGGTTATCATTTGTGCCTTTTTCTGGATCTTTACCACAACGTATAGCCAATTGATTGGATTCACTTTTTTATCTGGGTGGGTTTTAGGTATCAACTGGGTCAATTTCACTCCTTTAGCAGCTGATGTTGTTGGTGGTGGAGAAGACTTATCGTCTGCTGTTGCATTTATCACTTTTACTTGTGGTATTCCTAACATCCTTTCTGAGATTATCGCCTTGAAACTCGTTAGACATGAAAACTCTAAACCTTATCTATACTGTCAGATCTTCGTCGTTGCTTGCGCTTTTGCAAGTGGAACTACCTTGCTACTGTTCAGAGAATGGAAGATTAAAAGAATGGTGACAGCAAGACGTCAAATAATTATAAATCGTATGGAAGCTCATAAGGAAGTATGTGAGAAAGATAGACAGAGATTGAAAAGATACGAGTTGCTGTTGAAAGGAGGTGCGATGGGTTACTGTATGAGGATGTTCTACCCTATCAAGGCATAAAGGAATTAGAAACCCCCAGTTTCATGAATTTCTTTGCATATCAATATAGCTGTTTCTATACATGTACTCATTTTTAATTTTAGAAACACTCATTTAAGGTTACTACACCTACTTAAGGAAACAGATCCTCTTTTGCTCCTATGTATTTGGTCACACACGCCATTTTTCATTTTTCATTTTTTCTCCCAACTGGAGCGTTTTTTATCACAGTTAAACTAATTGCAATAGAGATGGGAGTATATATGCGTACATATATCTTGCACATAGATATTGGCTATCGTTCAAGTATACAGCTCTTGTTGATCAGCACTACTAAAAAAAACAGATACAATATGTCATCATACTTCAGAAGACAAGCTATACGCTTCTTTTCCACAACGGTGAAACCTCTAAACTCCTCCTGTAAGGAAGGTACTCCAATGGAATTAAACATTATACAAGGCCGTAAGCCTGTGGTTGCACTTAAAGACGAAGAATACCCTGAGTGGTTATGGACGTTATTGGATAAAGAAGCTTTGTTGGCAAAGTTGAAAGAGGAAGATTATTTCAAATATAAGAGAAAGATGTTAAAGAAAGAAAACGTTGCCTTGTGCAAAAACAATAATTTCATGGAAAAGATGAAGAAATGAATGAACTTTGATTCTCGTTTTCCCCGTTTATGCTTCTTGGCTGTTCAAGCTGAAAGCATCCATATAATAGAAAGCATCGTTTAGATTGGTTTTTCGATGATATTCATTCAGCAGCCTATGAAAGTGCTGGTTTGGTCCGTCCGTCACCGAATGAGAGTTTTCTTTCATGGTCCTGTTTCTATCTGTATATATATATAATTAAGCGTCTATATCTTTTTCTGTCAAGTGGTTGATTCTATTTATAAAGCTACTCATGTTATTAGCTTTGCTTCTATCGCCTTGTATCAGTCATCCTCCTAAGCTATTTATCAAATCGTAAGTATACACTCCTTGAATTTAGTTGCCAAAGCGTAATGAGCGCCACGTGACTAGGTAATTATTGTAGCTTTTCGCAGCATCTCTGCACTAACAGTTGTTAACCGCAGACAGCCATCCATTTTGCGGGGTGGTATGAGGGGTAGTAACAGCTTATAACTGTATGGCCATATCTAAGTTTACCTCTTTCCTTTATCAAGAACAAATCCTCATAGTTGGACACCAACCAATTACCATCAACATCAATGATTAACACGATTAGGAAACGTATAATAAGAAACAGGGCATTGAATTTGGGCAGGTTCAAATCTACCACTCAGATACCTGTCTCTTTACAGTCCCGTCCTTCTACCAGATCGGGATCATCATCTTCAAACGATCAGAAATCGGCATCATCCTTAGAAACTTCATTCACGTTTCAACTGTTTCTATTAGTTGGTGCAATGGGTGCTGGTTATACCCTTGGCAAATCCATGGTTATGCAACGACCACCTGCAGATTTATTCCCACCTGGTTCAATAACAAAATTAGAAGATTTGACAGGATCCAAGAGAATAGAGTATGCAGATTCAACGATTTTCAGGCTATGCATAAAACATATTCTGGATGATTTGGAGATTACTGGTACTGAGAATAAAGAAGGGTTCATGAACGATGACTTGTCTGGATTCATTAGTGTTGAAGATGGATTTGTTGATAGGATCATGGGGAAAGGTGGTGAAGGTAAAGATAAGAATTTTGAGGTTTATCCTAGCTCCACTAAAGATGTTAGTGTAATATTAAGATACTGTCAGGATTATAGAGTTCCAGTTTATACACATGATGCTGAGATAGGTGATCAGGAGAGGGTAGAGTTTGGTTTGCGTCTGAAGCTTGACAGGATGGACAGTATATTAAAGCTCGATGAAAAAGAACAAAGCGTCAGATTGCAGCCTGGATTTTTAAAGGACTCTGGATTTGAAGATCTCTTAAATGAGAAGGGATTGTCTTTGGCTTTTGATTCGGAATCCTTGAGTTCTGCTGATTTGTTCTTTGCTAGCCTTGGGATAAAGCTAGACAGTGGGAATGGTATAGTCCCTGTTGGTGACAATTGGATTGTTCCTAAATCAAGTATAGAAGAGATCATGTTAGTGTTACCAGATGGCAAGAGTATGAACTTGAGAGTCAGTGATGATGGTGATGCAGGGATGTTTGGATTGGCTACACACTCGAATGGTTCATTAGGTTTAGTCACAGAGATGAAATTAAGACTTACTGCTAAACCTGGTGATTTAGATAAGTTGATAGTTGTTGGGGTTAACCAACTCGAGAAATTCAACTCTTTGATGAAGCAGTTAGTGTCAAAAGTTGATGGTGATTTACAGTTTGGGTTTGTTGATAACTTAGGATGTGAACGACTAACCTCCAAGTATGGTAACTTCAAATCGTTTGGATTGATAAAAACTGATGATGAAAAGTTCAAAAAGATTATAAAGTTGTTGAACCAGAAAGATAGTGACGAGGGTGACTTGTTGGTGACCAGTATTGCGGTGAGTGAATTACTTCATTCGAAGGAATACAACCAATTGGAATATTATTCAGCTCCGAGATCTACGGATGGAAGTGCAAATATTAGCAATGGATTGATTGTTACTAATGATTTGCTCAACTCTGATTTGAGATTGGTGAAAAGACAGTCTCTTGCTGAGCAAGCCTTGCAGTTGGAGAGTAACAGGGAAACGGCTGAGGATGTTGTTCCTGGAGAAGATCAGATTAAACGAGATCTAATTAGACGCTTTAAGTTTGGATTAGATCCAAACCGGATATTGAACCCCGACACAGGGGTGTTACTGTCCTCTGTTAAATAAGAGGCCACTTGTGTATAGTATAGTATAGTATAGCATATAAAGAATAGATAGAGATTTAACTACCACCTAACAACACTGTACAACATCTCCACTGTCGCATAGACCTATCAACCCATTGCCCCCAACTTCTGTGCACCGCCCTCTTTTCTAGAACCTTCTACAGAAATTCCGCAAAAAAAAAAACAGCAACAAAACTAACTGTTAAAAAGCCTCTCTGCACCACAAACAAAGGCCTTAAACTCTGTTGCACTAGATAGACAGGCTTTCGGTTTATTTCGTACCAGATCTGTATATCACTTTCAATTTGGCATACGTATACTTTTTCCTTAGAGGTACTCCCCAGATACAGCATCTCCTTTATATATCTATATATATATATCTTGACACCGCAATTCCGTCTTCTTCTCAGTGAAATTGTTCTTTCGAATTCGTTTGCCACCAGATATCCTTACATCTTGGTTCATCTCCTGATATACCAAATAATCAATTATCCTGGTTAATATCTACATCTACTATCATTCTTAAATCAGAACAATAAAGAAAGCAAAAAGCATATCAATATTTCTATCGTTCATTATTCAAAGAAACTGTACCCCATTCTTATTATTACTGATTTCATTCACATTTGTATTCAGTCTAGTTTAATGGAGGCAAATGATGAACCCTTCTGATAATCGTATAGAAGAGCTCAACAAGGACCCGTCAAATCAAGAAACTCAATCAATCCTAACTAACAAGTCTCTCTCGAAAGGCTCAACACCTTATTCTCAGGTTAACCATCATCAACCACCCCCTGTCTATCAACAGCTACCAAGAACCGACCATTCATCAACCTCAATGTCAACCAACGATTCTACCGAAATAGGAAACATTTTATTAGACTCTTTGGAGGCCCCAGTTGGGACGGGAGTCACAGCTGTTACTGGCTCTGCGCCTCTATTCCCATACACTGGCACTGATGTGCCCCCAATTACAGAACTGGCTGCTACAGATGAACTGCTCAGACAAAATTCATTGTCATTAGGACCTCCGTCTAATCAGCCAATAGTGATTACGCCCGAGACTCAACAGCTGATGGCATATAATAATAATTCATTTGCTGTTTCTAGATACAATAATCAGATACCAATATCCAGCGGTCAGCCAACTAGTTATTATGATCCATCCACAAGTTATGCAAGTAAAGAGAACGATGACGATTTAAATAAATCTCTCACTTTCAAAAAGCCAAAACCAAAGAAGTTGACAAACGCCCCTTCTGCTCCAGTTAAAAGGCCTGCCTTTGTTATGAAACTATGGAACATGGTTAACGACGAACAAAATCATCAATATATTTCATGGCTACCAAACGGTGAAGCATTCCAGGTGAATGATCGTGAAAGCTTTATGAAGCATGTCTTGCCAAAATATTTCAAACATAACAATTTTGCTTCATTTGTCAGGCAATTGAACATGTATGGATGGCACAAGGTCCAAGATGTGACATCAGGCGCATTGATGCAAAATGATGAAGTTTGGCAATTTGAGAACCCTAATTTCATTAGAGATAAGGAAGAGTTATTGGATAACATCATCAGAAATAAAGCAAGTAAAGAGAATGACGAAGATGAAGTTGATATCAATGCTTTGGTTATGGAGTTGGAGAATATGAAGAAAAAACAGAGAATGATTGCTGATGATTTAAGAAGAGTGGTTCAAGATAACGAACTTTTATGGAAAGAGAATTTCATGGCTAGAGAAAGACATAAGGCTCAATCAGAGACTTTGGATAAGATTCTCAGATTTTTGGCAACTTTGTACGGCAATGGGAATGCTAAGTTTTTGGAAAATGTCCACAATGGTCCAAGTGAAGTGCTAGATTTAGTCACTACTAGATATGCCAATGATATGGCTCAACAGCAACAGCAGCAACAACAGCAATCTCAACAGCAATCTCAGCAACAATCTCAACAGCAGCTGCAGCATCAGCCACAACACCAACAACAAGCACAACCTGCTCCTTTGGATGCCTACGATTACCAAGATCAACAACAATACGGGCAGAATAATAGATTGATGTTAATGGATACGGCGCACAATCATAGATCTTCAAGAGTGTCACAGGTTGGGAGTGGTAGTGAAAGCTCTCTCGTCAATGATCTCAATGAATCGCCAATCCAAGAAATTCGTAGAGGTCCTGAGAATAGAAATATCGATAGCTACGACTCGATAAAAAATAACAACCACGCTAATACTAGTACTGGTGCAGCCTTAAATAATGTCAATAGTGGATCTCATAATTATGCTCAATTACAACAATTACATCAGTTACAGAACCAATTACGGTCGTTGCAGTCTCCTACCCCTACTTCAAGCAATTCTCCAAGGATTTTCTTCCCTGAACTTGATCAGCAAGATCAATATCCGGCATCAGCGCACCAGCAGCAGTCCCAACCTATGGTTGATAACTCCCAGCATGACTCCCAACGTTCAAACATGCAGCAACCGGATACCCCCTCATCCGAATACTTGATGGGTAACATCAACTCTCAATTGAACAAACAACAGACTTCAATCAAGCAAATCAACGAATGGATTAACAAGTTAACTAGTAACATGTCCAAGAATTCTGAAGAGTTGAGTAATGGTCAAACTCCAACTGCAGTTGATGATTTCAAAGTTGACGACTTCCTAATTCCTCAGACGCCTGACTTCCCTGACACCGGTTCGAGTGCTACACCTATCAATAGTGCCCAAGGCAATAAGAATAATGTGAATGGCAACAACAGATTTGAATCTTATGAAGATCCTGTGTATTCCTCTGTTGGTTCTGCATCTTCGTCTGGAATGACTCCATTGATGGGCGGTAGTAATATCAACAATAATCCAGGCTCGGGTTATAACTCCGCTGCGAGCTCTACTTCCACCTCAAACTCAAAAGCAAGCTCCAAGAAAAGAAATGCGACTGATGTTGATGCCACTGATGGTATTGAGGTTGTTGAAGATACCAAGAAATCTAAATACTAACCGCAAAGTGGCTTTCCCACATCTTTGATTCTTTAATAATTTTTCTTCTTGCTTTTTTATGTATATACTTTTACTAACTACACAGTTACTGCACCAATCTTTTTCTTTCGTCCTACAGCTGGCTTGTTTCGTTATGTCTCCTTTTCTTTCTAGTGAATGTTTTTTGGCAGCTTGCTCTATTTGATATAGCAGTTGAGTGTTGTTCTAATTGGCTTTTATTATTCGTTTTCGTTAATGGTTTGATTTTGATGCACGTCCATGTAAATAGATAATGTTGTTTTTTTGTTTCAATTCGATTTTAATTCCTAACTTCAAAATACAAGGCATCATTACGATTGATTGTATTACATAAATATGTAAATATACAAGCAAAAAATATCAGTATGTAACAAGTAACATGGTCAAAGAGAACTTACAATAGATCAGTTGGATTCAAAGTTTGTGCAGGCAGAGGTGAAGCAACCAATAGCTTCGCTGCTTCAATAAACTCTTCGTCATTATCCTCTAAATTCAACCGCATTTCACCATTAGTCCACCTCAACTTCCTCAACAAATTGTCCAAAAATTCCGTGTCGGATGTCGTACACCCAAACAAATCAAAACCCTCAACGTTATGCAACCTAGCGTAATCATTCAAAGATTCAGCAACATCACCACGCAAACCTTCTCTAGATTTCTGTATTTCTTTGACCAACGCTCTCGTCAAGACTCCCCAGTTATCAAACCACTTGCAATGAACTAGATGCCTTGTCGTAAACCCAAGTGCAATACTGAACTTTGAAATAGTGCCAGTCAAGTCCAAAAATTTGTTGTACATTGCAAAACAATTGTGTAACTCATTATTATCGATAAAATACTGGTTATAAATCATAAAGGTTGATAAATTCAATCGAGCAGGACAATTGGTATCAGAATGATACTCCATAGCTGTACGCCATGATTCTTGAACGTTTCCGTGTCTTAAATGGTTGAAGATTAAACAGTGCAAGTAGTAAATACTCATATTTTTCTTAGTTATCCCGTGGTCCCTGAGATACTGTAATAGTTCCAACGGTGATAGCGCCTGGCATAGAGTATATGTTGCACTACGTAGTATCGGCCCATGTGGGACATTGTGTTTTGTCATTAGTTTTATTAATTCGAGTCTGTTTTCATGGGATCTTAGAACCCTGGAGACGCTGTAGAAAGTGTTATGGTTTGGTTTTATGCCTTCTTCTTTCATTCTTTGAAGTCTTTCAACACGAGGTTGTAGACTGATTAAGCCCCTGTTGTAACCAAGTAGGATGTTATAGAAGTCGACATCTTTCGGTATGTCTGTTTTTTCGGTCATTAGTTTCATTAATTGAGAGAGCTTGTAGTGCTGGGCATTGAACTGGTAGTAGTTTGCAATGTTCAAGAAGGTATTCTTTGTGATTAGTTCTGGGACGCATTCAAGAACTTCCGTTATTGAACTGTCAATAGTTTCGGAAGTTGCATCGTTGTATTTAAAAGTGGTTAGTCCAGTAAGGTAGAAGTTCATTGATTGTTCCGTCACTGAGACTGGAACCCTAGGTAAGAATACTCTTTTCGGAGCCGCCTTCAAATCAACAAACGGCGTACTTGGTTCAAGAACAGGATCTTGCGTGATTTCAGCGAGGAGTTTGACCATGACTGAACCATTCTCACTTCCCGAAAATCTTTCTGGTAATATTTGGTTGTCTTCAAGTTCATCAAATTTCAATTTTTGAGAAGTTAGTGGTGTAGAATGCTGTTGATATGTATATATTGATGTGCTGAAGTGTCTTAAAGTTGAAAACAGAGGAGGGTGTAACGCTCTCACTGTCCTCAGTATGCTCATACTGTTGATCTTATTCTAAAGACGAGTGAAATCCGCTTTGGGTTGGTATGTCAATTAGGAAGCAGCTTATTCTAAACCTGTTGAAGAGTGGTATGTATCTTCTTGTATCTATGTTCATGCTATATTTGTATTTACCTATTTTACCAATGGCCTAACTTTAATAAATTTTCAGTAAAAAACCTGTTTGTGCGGCTTTTTGTTTAAACTATAACTTTTTACTGGACAAAACATCAAGATACTTTGGTCATATAAATAGAAGCCAGTATATATTTCAGCCGGAAAGAAATGAAGGATACACTTACAAGTATCTACAACTAGTTATTTGGTGATAGTAGTAAAAAAAAATGAGCAATCCTTCTTGGGATTCAGCTACACGACAAGCAAGTCTCAAGATTCTAACCCTCTACCGCTGCACAACAGAATTTTCTAATGGTTTTGCCAATAAGTATACTAACGTTTGAAACGGTCAATACACTTGAAATTCAACTGTAGCATTTCAAAATAGTTGAGACGAAACAAACAAGGGCATTTTATTTTCCTTTTGAACCTAGGTACTTGCAGGCCAACCAACTGCTGAAAGCCAATGTATCTCTTTAAAAAGCATAAAATATAACGTGCTTCCCTAACCTTTAGCAAGTTTTCAGTGCAGGCTGATAAGAAAGCATGCTAAAAATGTGGATTATAAAATCAGATCTTCTCGGAAAAACATTGAAATACCAAAATCTGAAATTGCCACAATAAGAAATACGATTAATATAGGAACTTTAAAGAAGCTCTTCCCAACTACACGTTGATAGTCCATAATGGTCGGTAGTAGAAGAGTCATCAAGACTGTGATTAAATATGCCAGTGTTTTTATTCAATGACCTACACTCTCACGACTTGTCTATTGAACCGTGGTCCTTCTCCAAATCAGATCCAAAGGAGGCTACTTATGGGTCATAGGTGTATGCAGAGCAAAAGTTCATTCCAGGCTTGAAACTAAAACGACTTTCAGACTTTTAGCTAAAGAGATTCCAAATATTCGTGAGATTATAGGCAAATTTGCAATTACTGAGGTCAATGGTGGATGTTGATGATCACCATCAAAAAAAAAGGAATAACAAGAAGGATAATCTCTTGCGAGTTTTTAGTTGGCCCATTTCGAAGGATAATTTGCCTCTTTTAAGAGAACACGACAAACAAATTGTGGCAGAATAGAGATATCTGCGCCACGATTTGTTTGGCTGCTGATCAACAAATGAATCAGTTTGTTTAATCTTATCTGCAAAAAGACAAGCATGGGCCAAGGTCTATATCCAATTGCACTGAGTTGTGATATTAGAATTACAGCAGGAAATAATTAGATTAGAGCCGTTTCCGTATATTATCAATCCAATTAAAACTGCAAAATGAGTTCAGCCGACCTCAAGTTTAAAACTAAAACCATCAACTGGTGTGATCCAGATGGAAACTATCACATGAACAACATCCTACTACAAAACAAAAATGGACCTTGTTTCATTATATCCTTCATCAACACATTGATCTTATCACTAGAGTTACAGGATTCTAGCAGTTGGAGTACAGTTTCAAAGTCGAAGAAATCACACAGTATCAGTTCACAATTGAACCAAGCGGGGAAATTTAAGCTATCTACTTCGGACTTAACTTCCCTAAAGGAACTTTTGGTCCACAAAGAAGTTTCATTTAATTCCATTCTAAACGAACTGACTACGCTAATGTTACTTATGAATGAAAATGGAAGTGAACAGTTTGATATTGGAGAAATTTTAAACATTTTGCCTCATTTAAGCTCTGGGTTAAATGTCAACCTGAAGCTGAATAATCAAATCATAGATGATTTCGAAGATCAAACCGAGAGTATCAATCAATTGTTGAACATGTTCGATTTAAAGATAATACATGGGTTTGTTTTAGGTGACACTGGGACAGCATTGTATGATGATGGGTTAGATACTTTTGATAAGTTTCAGGATTATTTGATCTCAGTTATTGATTTGTTTCAAACAAAGTATAACATTAATTTACAAACATCTTCAGAAGAAGAATTGTCTTCTATTGATTTGACTGATCCCGAGGATAAGTCAAAGTTAACGAAGTTCTTGCAATTGGAAAGCTTTTTGAATGACAATAAAACACAGTTGACCGAAGTTGGTTTGGAGAACCTCCAAAAGAATGACTCCATCATTCCTGATAATTCGTTTTTGATCTTTTTCAGAAACGACCACTTTAATGCGATCTATAAAATTAAGAATCAGTTGTATTTGCTTGCTAACGATGAAGGTTATAGAAACAACAGTGAAATCGTTTGGGAAGAACTAAAATCAATAGGTGGTAAAGATGATGAGTTATTAAACGGATTCTTTGACCTTCCCAAGCTAAATGAGTCTAATCCTAAGAGTGGGAGTGCCTTGGAAACAAATAACAGGGATTTCGGAGATGCTCAAGGGAAGCAAGCAATAAATTATGCCGACTATGACTTCCAACCTGAAAACGATGTCAACGCGGATGATCCATTTGACCCATTTCAGAATGAAATGTCTGATGTTATGCTAGCCAAACAATTGCAACAACAAGAGGATGAGGACTATGCGAAGAATTTGCAAAAGAGCTATCAGAATAAGGAGAGAAAGTTGAGAGAATCTGAATCACAATCTGGGGCGGTAAAGAAAAAGGGTAAAGGTAAGAACAAGAGTAAAACCAATCTAAAGGACATGGATGACTTGAGTAAAGGGAAAGCATCAACCTCAGAAAATGAGAAAAACTGTGTTATTGTGTAGGGACTCTATGTATATTTGTGTTTATAATGTTACAAAGTTATGATTTATGTTGAACCATCTTGAAAGGAGGATAGAAACCGCTACTTCTTAGTAAGTCTGCCACTAAGAAAATCGGGCCAATATCACAGTGTACAAAGTCGAAAGCCGTTTTTGGTTTCCATCCATTTGAAACGACTAGTTAACACAAGAAGAAGACAAGTCATCGTTGTTTGGCAAGATAGATGGGTACGTGTGTAGCAGTTTCTATCTGCTTATAAAAACCGAGATATCGCATCATGTTTAAAGTGTTCAAAACTACAGGTATTGAGTCCAATTACTCGATATCCTCGAATGCACTGTTCACCTCAAATGGTTCATGGTCAATTTACCCAGCTAAGCATAAAACAACAAAGAAGAAGTGTTCAGTTTGGCAATTCAGTAAAAAAGATATGGAAACAAGATTGCTGAACAATGGTGTGATGAACAAAAACAACAAAACTATAATAATGGGTGATATTTTTGAATCATTGAAAAACTACGTCTCCAACTTGGCGAAAGTTAAGCATCCTAATTTCTTAACAGTTATCGAACCATTGGAAGATCATAAAAATAGAGTGTTGTTTGTCACTGAATATGTTGTTGATGATCTAGCGTCGCTGAGTAAGACTGATTTGGACGAGATTATTATTACCAAGGGGTTGTTACAAATCGCATCTGGTTTGAAGTTCTTGCATCAAAGTATCAACACCATTCACTTAAACTTGAATCCATCTTCTATTTTCATTACTGAGAATTTCGACTGGAAGATTTCTGGTATGCAATTTATTGAAATACTGGAAAACAAAGTTCAAGAGAAATATATTGACCCTCTGGATTCCAGATTGCCTGGGTTTTTAAGTTTGGACTTCAAGTTTACGTCCCCTAATTTATTACTCAAGCACAATATGGATTTTATCGATGATTTGTTCTCACTTGGTTGTTTGATCTATTATTTGTTTAACGACGGTGGCCATCTAATAGCATGTTCAAGTTCAAGTTTAATTGAATACGAAAGATCACACAAGAGATTGAATCAAATTTTAGCTTCTGATAACTTGCAAAATCATGCAACGTTCTCCAAGATTCCTCAAAATTACGTTGAAATTTTTATTAGATTACTTGCAGAAACACAAGAGTCAAACAAGGATGTTATTCAATTAAAGCAAACATTAACCATTGATGATTTACTGAGCTCCAGAATTTTCAACAATGAATTAATCAAAATTTTGAATGTGTTGGATGAATTCCCGACATTATCGAATAATGAAAAGGCCCAGTTCTTAACAAACTTGACCAAAGTAATCACCCAATTCCCAAGAGCCTTGTTAATCAACAAATTCATTCCAATATTATCCGATTTAATTACTCCTTATTTGAAAAATACTAAGAAACAAATCCAACCAGAGGAAGAGCAACTAATTACCTTATCTTCTGAAAACTTGCTGATTTTAAGTAAGGATCTATCACAGTTGACTTTCACCGACAAGATTTTCCCTGTTTTGGAAAAAGTATTAAGTGATTTGGATCTGTCAAGCTACAAACTATTACTAATTGCTAACCTAGAGTTGATCAAGCAAAAATTGAGTGCAAACGAACAGGACCTACATTCTAAAAATACATCCCTATTCCAAACATTCTTAACACAGTTGTTTGATAAATCAATGGTTCAATCAAATAATCTACCCGATATAATTCAATTACAGGACAAAATATTGAACAGCTTGAACATTTTTTTACAATTTCAAAGCTATACCACTATTACAAGTAAGACTTTCCCTAGTATTTGTCAATTGTTCAGCACTACTACCTCGTTGAAAATTAAGAATTTAACCATCAGATCTTTCATCTTAATGATTAATGGAATGGATGACAAGAACTTGGATAATTATATCATTGTTGAAAAGCTCCTACCTCTCGTTCAAAACACGTCCGCTTCGAACTTTAAAAATTCCAATTTGTTACTAAATATGATTAAACTGTACGAAAATGTTTTTGGCAGATTGTCCAAATCAACTTCCAAGATCTCTGTTGCCAAAAATGAAGTTGATGTCTGTGACTTGATAACAGACTCTATTTTCTTTCAACTCTGGAAACTCAGTAAGTTCATTTCAAGACAGGAGGATTTGAATCTGGTGTTTAAGATCTTGGATGAAATCGAAGCTTATTTGAAGAACTCCATCACTTCTAATGTGAAATTTGCAGAAAGAGAAAGACAGCAAACAATTCCTGCTAGTGAAACCGGTCCCAACGTAGACGATGAGGAGTTTGGGAATTTCAATTCTTTCGATAACGAACCTGAACCAGCTCCAGTTTCCAAACCAGTTGAACCAACGCCAAGAAGAGCGGTACAGCCAATGCACTTACAACCTCAGCAATCCACCACCAGACCCGGCTTTGGTGCCACTTCATACTCTCCATCTCCAGTCAACAACACATCAGCCATGCAGCCAATGAGACCGATGGCAACAACGACAACTCAAGCAGCGCCATCAATACAACCATCAATGGAACAGCAAATGAAGTCTCAAAGGCGAACCCAAGCAACGAGTCCTGCGCCAACGGGATCAATGTACAGTGTCATGCAACCAATGAGGGCGACTAAAGTATCAAGTCGATCACCTTCTGAATCCCCAATGCCTTCCCAACAGCAATTATTCCAACAACCAGTGAAGACGGAGACTGTTCCAACGGGTTCGATCAATTGGACAAGAACCACCACTACTGCATCACCACCACCACAACAACAACAACAGCCTAGTAATGGATGGACAAACTATAATACGAATACCAACACCAATACCCAAACAGTTGGTGTAGCCAATAAAGCCACCAGCGGCGGTTCATTAGGTTTGTCTTTCGAGCCTATTAAGCCTACAAAGAAGTTGAACCAGAATCAAGGTGAAACTGGTGTTGTTCCCCAGAGAGACTTTTTCGATAGTTTAATTTAGCTATTTAGAGTTTATATAAAAATGCATCATTCTATTGATATACTTCCAAGTATATGATTAACTGAAGGTAAAGATGTACGTATTTTTTGTTAAGGATTTGTAACCCTAATTATAAATAAATAGCAAAAAATCTGTGTGTTTTTTTCTGTTCTTTTCGGCGACCTTTCAAAATAAATATACATAAACCATAATATCAATCGTATCTGCAATTCTAATTCTTTCTAGAAAAAAATCTACGTATATCAGTATGTTAAAATGCAAATTAAGAAAAAACTTTATTCTTATCACTTCTAGTCGTCACTGCTTACTCCTGCTTCAACGCCTCATCCACCCTCTTTTCATAGATATTCTTGTTTTCAGTGCTTTCAAGCATCATACTATTCAGACAATCCTTAAAGATCTTGACTTGCTTTCCAATATCTTCCATTTTCACCAACACTTTATTGTTACCGTCCATAAAGCCATATATCGAATACTTCAACCCAGTCTCTTCACAAAACTCCAAAACGAACTCTTGAGCTTTACGGAAGTTGTGTCTCGGTAGTCTTGGGAATAAATGATGAACAGCTTGGAATTGCAGGCCACCGTGGAAGAAGTCGAACCACTCAGGACAGTCAACATCCATTGTTGTTCTTAGTTGTCTTGCGACAAAGGATTCGGAAGTTCCCAAGTCAGAGGTGGACATTGCAAAATGTGAAAGGGTGATTTGAACATGGACAATCATTGTGGTTATGTGGGAAACCATTATGAATTGAAATTTCTCCCATTTGGTGTCAAGCGATCCAATAACCAAGTAAAAGAACCAATAGAAGAAGAAAGATAGTCCACAAAGTTCGAAATATCTAAACCATGCACTCTTACCCTTTTTAGGTCCTTGTCCTTTTAATAAGTACTCCCAAGATAGTCTATACAAGTTGAATCTACCAAAGGATAGAATCGGATAGTATAAGTATCTTTGGAATTGAACAACAGTTTTCGCAATCGAATCAAACCAGAGGATTTTCTCGTAATAGGTTGAGTATACGTCACCAAGCAGTCTGGAACTCACTGCAAAGAATGGTAAATGCTGGATATCAGGGTCATGAACTGGATCGTTCGTTATTAGATGATGCACGTTATGGTTCCTCTTCCACCATCCCAAAGATAATCCTCCCATCCAATTAGCAATGATTATGCCAATGATATTATCGAGTTGATAATTGTGAGTGATTGAGATGTGGCCAGCATCATGGGCAATGAATGTTAGTTGCTGCCAGCATAATCCAATACAAACGGCGCTTAGAAAATAATAACCGGTCTTCAAAAACACTAAGAAATACAAGAATAAACCAACATTGAGGCATGCCTGTTTGAAATATTCGATATATGGGCATTGGTATAAATTAGCATCAATGACTTTTTGATGCAACTCATTGTACTTCTTGGATAGTAGTCTTTGAGTATCATAATCCAATGCTGGCCAAGTCTCCAGATCTAACTTGACTAAAGAATTATCGAAATTCTCAATGACTATTGCCGGATCTCTGATGGGTCCATCACCTTTCACTATCGGGAAGTATTCTTCAGTTTCAGTGGATATAATAACCCCTTGTGGGATTTTCGGCTTGATATCTGCATCAACCTGACCAGCCAATTTAACGGGAGCTTCGTTGCTGCTGCTATCACTTTCTAGTAAACGGTACTTACCCCCCTGAATGGGAGGTAGCATGTTAATCCAACCATGGTCAATAACACCGATTTTGAATCTTTTGAACGTGGAAACTGTTAAGTCACAATGGTATGCATTCATTTCATCGGTGGCATCTCTTCCAACCATATGATGGACTGCTTTATCTCCACCGGGGTGTTTCTCTATCCAGTTGTTAAGCTTTAGTACTGTACGGTCGTATATCACAATGCAGCCGCCTAAGGCGATCAAGTGTTCAATTTCTCTTGGTGACAAGACTTTGGGCGCTTTTGTTGTGGAACTTCTCATACTGCTGCCGTTATCTGTGGAAGATGGGGACATATGTGCCGACGATGGGGATCCTAGTCCATCTGAAGTCCGATTCAAATGTGGTATTAGTTCGATTCCCATTTGATCTGGTTACGATGATGGCTTTTCCGACTGCTTTTTGGCGACGATTAAATATCCTCGGAAGCAATGGAAGGTAAAATCGACTGTACTAGTCACTGATGTTCTTCAATTCTAGAAGAGAGAGAGTATTCTATGAAATAATGTTGTCCAGGAAGATGTGGTGTCATAATAGCGGAACCAAAATCGAAAGATAAACCGGATCGGAAGAAACCCAAAATCTGAGATGGCCCTGGAAACGAGGCGGTGCTGGTAAGAAAACAGAAAGACGTTTTTTCTTGTTGTTATTTGAGAGGATGACGGATGGATAAGAAGACGATGGGTTGGTAGACGGATGTTTCTGTTGATTACTTGATTGATAGATATATATATATGTATGTATATATGTAAAATTATCATAAGGATAAACCACATAACCATATACATGTCCTCATCCAACAGAAAAGCTTCAAGAGTGAGACAAAGACTCTTTGTGAGTGATTTAAAGTCCCTACTGTTTGCCTTTGGCGACTGTTCTTCCCCCAACGTTGAAACCATCCATTTCTTAGAAGACGTTCTAACTTCCTACTTACTTGATATAATAATGCAATCCAATCAAATAAGGCTTAAGCAACGTAGAAATAAGTTGAAGATCGATGATTTGAAATTCGCATTGCGCAAAGATCCAGTTAAACTAGGCAGAATACAAGATTTGTTGAAAATGGACAGAGAGATTAGTAAAGCCAAGAAACTGTTTGAAGAGGTTGACAAATCAAAGACAAGTAAGGATGAGGCCGGTGCGAGTCATGGGACGGTGATTAAAAAGTCTGGTTATGGCTCTGCTAGTTCAAAGAAGAAACTTGTTAATAACGACGATGATGGTTTAAGTGATGATAGTGATTGATGGAGAGGAACAGCTGAATCTGTCAAACTTTGTATTTTCTTTATTTTTCATGTATATTAATACAACTTTTTGTTGTTGTGTCTGTTTTGTTTCAGAAGTTGGGTACAAAGATGTAGAAAATTCATTAAAAAAAATAATAGAAACTTCTAAAAATACAAAACATTATTAACAATTAAAAATTGGAGCCCAAGTAAGAAAACAAGAGGCCAATCGGGCACAAATGCAAGCTATATAAATAAAATAAAATACAAAACAATCGTGAAACAATAAAAAGACGCCCTTACCATATGAAATCATTAAAAAAACAGCAGAAATTTGGGAACCATAGAAACCATAAGGGGTGAAACACACATCGCATCATAATTCAAGTCTATAAAGTCTATTGGTATCGAAATCCTCATGAACATGACCAACGAATATGTTCCAATAATAAATCACTCTCACCAAAATCCAATTGTAAACAATCTTAGGGAACACCTTATAACTAGCTAAAACAAACTTCAAAGCAACGAAAACGTTATTAAACTCTTCTGAAAATATTTCACCGATTGGCTGCTTTAATTGGAATCTACTCTTCTCGTCAAAGTTTGCAAATCTGATATCGTCATACTCCCTTGGAGATGATTGTTCGGTTTCTGTTGGCTTGGCCAAATTGCCGGTCTCGTCTTCCTCAGATGCCTCAGCGGCAGCCAGAGTGTTTCCCATTAGGAAATTGTCGTATTCGTCTTCTTGCGTACTAAGTTCAACTCCATTTTCTTCTTCTTCCATAGCTTGATCATAAAGGTTTTTGAAATTATTTATAGCGTTAACGGTCTTTGATAATCTATCAAAAGTGTTGATCAAAGCAACTAATTCAATCTTGGAAATCTCGAAATTTTCAGCAGCTTCGTCATGGTTTTCTAATTCGAATAAAACTTTCAATGCAGTTCCGTATCCGGTCGTTTGAACTTTACCCCATAATCTACATCTATCACAATGAACACAATCCATGATTCTGGAGACGTTTTTGAAGTTTTCTCTGAATTCATCCTTGATTATATGGGAGTTTTCACTTTGGAATAATGAATTCTCTTTGAAAAGACATTCGTGATCTTTATCGTGTTGCGCAAGTTGGTAGAATGGGGAAATAATCTCAGTTAGTTCCTGCTTTAATTCGGCCTCCTTGGATTGGAATAAATCGTCTTCACAGAGTCTTAACTTCTTCAAAATTCCAAATCTTTCAAGCTTGATCAGCGACTTCATAACAATAATGTAATTCAAGTACAAGTTCTCAATTCTATCAGGGAAATCACCGACCCTTATCATGAATTGTTTCAAATTTGGGCCATATTTCTTGGTTGCCAAATCTAAGAAATCGTTTGTTAAGTGAGTAGAAATAGACGAGTGCATACCACTAACCAACTTGTAGAAGAAATCCTTTTCAAGACATTGATCTGATCCCAGGCTGAAACAATTCTCGTTATAAATACTTTTCCAAATCTGGAATGACTGATCACCGCCATAACCGGTGAATCTTTCTGGGTTATCAACCAAGTTGACGTAAACCGAATCTTCGTTGAATTCATCGAGTTCACAGTAATCTTTAGAAGCGCAAGTTTTGGCAGTAGCAACACAAGACCCATTCCCGCCTTCGGTGACAGTTGGAACATCTTCACTCAGGGATTCAATCCTACCTAATGCTTCAGGCTGCCAAATCTCAGGTAGATCTTTCCAATCATCAATAGTATCAACTGCACAACTCTTGTGCATACAAAAGCCTTCTGAACCTGACCAGAACGGACATTCCTTGTACAGATTCAATCTAAAGATCTTGAAGAAGTTTTCATTGATGATTCTGTCTAAAACTGGTCTAATCAGCCGATTCAACTCGTTGATTTGCTTGTACTGAACATTTGAAGACTCCTTTATAACGGATTCTGTGAAATTATCGTAATCTTTGAAAGGGGTGTTTTCAAACTGATGTATTGATTGATAGTAGTACTGCTCCGGCAAATGAGCTGGCTTTTTTTCAAGTGATGAAATCTCCGTCAAACCAGACGAATGAGATGACGATATCAGAGAGGTTATGAAGATTAATATACTTATTAGCATGTTGTTCATTGTTGTGGTATACGATGTCGAAAAAGAGCATCATTAAAGTGGTATTCAAGAACAGGACTTCATTAATAATCAGTCCATTTCTTATAAGCACACATACACTGTATCTGAAAATCAAATCTTTCAGATCCCGAGCCGTACAGGAACTGCTGTTTCTTTTCGCATTCGAACTTTCTGGCCCGCTTTTCCAAAGGCGGTGTTGGTGCATTCTACTCGTCTCTCCTTACCATCTTGCCACCTGTTCAATTCGTTAACATGTCATTTAGTTAGATAATAATTATAATAATACATATTCTACATATAGATATACACTAAGTAAGCATAACGTTAGTCTTCCAATCCCGTAACACGTCCACCCAGCTACTAGTCTTAACGTTATGGTTCTTTCTCCTCCAAATTTCCAGCATGATCTGTCTAGCATTCCAATAAGTACCAATACCTGTTTGTGCAATATGCTGACCCCATAAATTGAACCCATTTTGTAGAAACAACGTCATAGCTTCAGATCCAGCAATGAAGCCTTGCCAGAACAAAGGAATAATATAAGATGTATCCCGATTGTTTTCTACAATTCGTTGAATTTCGTTTAAATGGTGTAACACTTTTTCGACTCTTTCCTGCAAGTACATTGGATTCACATCTTCCACAAATCTATAAAAATAGATAATTAAAGCATGGTAGAAGGACATGACATGATGGTAGATACCTTCATATCTTGGTGATATGAAGTTCTGTTTTCTTGTAGTTGAGTTCATATTCGAGGGCGTGCAAGGTGTAGCGATTGAACCCGGCGTGGAACCCGTATCTTCGTCTAACGTCAAATTCCATTCAAGTTTCCAGCCCAATAGCTTAAGCTCTAATTGATTTGACAAGTCATCAAAAAAGTTTGGTAGTAATTTTTTTTGGTCGTCATGGAATTTTCTAAATCTTACCAAATGAACAACTTCACTAAACATCAAAATTAAGGAATTTGGCAATCCATAAATGGCATCTGATGACACAATCTTATCTTCCAGTTTATTCTTTGAAGGTTGGAAACTCGATCTAGTGATATCAATAAATGCAGGAATACCATTGCTAGTGTCATCTTGTAATCTTCTATCACTCCTATTATAATCGTCATCATTGTTCACAATGAATTCTATTCTAACTTTACCGTTATCAGTAATTTTTTCGTTATAAACACCTTTGCTTACTGGAGAGTTTGCAGCAAGGTTGCCAGTGGATCCAGGAGTGGAATATCTATCTGTAGGAGAGTTAGGCTTAGGTTTGTTATTGTCACAGATATTATCCAGCGTCTTTTCCAATGCAATTTGCCGATGCTTTTCTAAAGCTTCTTGTCTTTGCTGTAGTTCAAATTCCAATTGCAATTGTTGCTGTTTCTGCCTTTGTTGAATCATTTGTTCTTCACGAATCTCTTTGGCTTGTTTTCTACCCCTATTGTTTCTAAACAGTCCCATTAAATCGTTATTGTTGTATCTTTCCAAATCTTCTTTAGAGCCATTATTGGCACCAATAATAAAATGCCTATAGTTGCTTTCATTTAAGAAGATCTCATCAAGAGAAATATTTTCCAACGAAGTTGAATCTTGTAAAAGTTTTAAGGAACTGAAAATTCTATGTAAAATAATGGCCTTTGTTGATAACTTCTTTTTAACCTTCATTTTCTTTTCGATAATCTTTTCACAATGGTCTAGATGAATCTTACAAGCAGACATCGTCCCCCAAACAACGTCAATAGTCACCATTGACAACACGGCAACTAAAACATCTTTATACTTTTGTTGCAAGATATCCTCATCAAGACACTTGTTCAAGAAATTAGTAGCCTGTTGTCTCAATTGAATACCTAAATCAACATAATACTTCATCTCATCGGAACCTCTGGTGAACTTACTTTGGATATTGAATGCACTAACAGCCAGCAAAGCATTCAACAAACAGTTTTTCGCATTGGAAGTCTTACCTAAGGATGCTAATTCACCAACAGCCATAACTGCCCTTGGAAAATAAATAAACTTCCATGGGTTTTTGGGCAATGGTATCACTGTCATCATGTCAGCAACGTCTTCAATGTAGTAGTTCAATAAATAACGGGTTGTTGGATGAACGTTTAGCGATGTTGTTGGGATTCCAAACTTATCAATGGCAAGAGAACGGGGCAATGGTGTTGTTCCCAAGATTTCCATAATGGTTTTAGGCATATGAGCACCTTTGCCAGCGTGAATGTTGATTGAGTTGTTTGAAATTTCTTTGTCCGTTCTTGCAAATTTGCTTGTTTCAGCTGGCACATTTGTTATGTCTAGTGATGCTGGTATTTCTTCTATGGGAGCAATTTGAGAAGAATGTTGCGGAGGTATAGATTGATGGGGTGTATTTTGGTGCTGTTGATTTATTGATGGAGTTTGTGATTGGTCGTGGGGCTGTTGCGATAACGTTGATTCGTTTTGGTGGGAGGCTGAAGTGTTATTTCTACCTTGAAACAACATATGTAGCATTTGATCCGGGACAGCATCGTTTGTTTGCTGATATCTCGTATCCAGCGCTGTTGTGCTGTGAGCATTACTTGTACTTGTTGCAAAATTAGGCATTGAAGAGTGTGTATTTGAGTTTTTGTTCCAAGAGCCTTGGTTGGATACCGATGCATTACCAACATGAGTCATTGGTTCACCTTCTCCCGCTCTCGAAAGTGAATTTGAACTTGGCAGTCCTTGAGAGACTGTAGCACTATTTCCATTACTTGATATACCATTGTTGTTGAATCCCACGTTGTATGGAGACTCAGTTTTGAACATATCCAAAAAATGTGTATCACCATTCAAAGCCGAGGCGGTTAGTAAGGCGGCATCAACCAATTCTATACTCAACCATTCGTTACCCATGTTATTTTGACTTGATTGGTTATCTGACATATTTGACATTGATAATGCTGGCGTGGCAGTGGAATGAAGAAACGAGACAGTATTCTGGTTAACTTGGTTGTTCACAGTTTGCAGTGGCCTTTGGAATTGCGTTGTGGGATCATGTCGTTGCTGTTTTTTATTATTTTTTTTCTGTGATTCTGTGGTGGTGGTGGTAGTAGCAGCAGCAGCAGCGGCGGCGGCGGCGGCTTCGGCAGCAGCTTTGTCAAGTTGTCTTTGCTTGCTCTGAGCTGTTGCTTCTTTACTCGGTATTGCGTACTTTGTCTTTCTTTTCTTACGAGGCTTCTCCTCCACAGAGCCTCTGAAAACACCAAAAGGTCCCAATTGTTTTGGAGTTTCGGATAGTAGTGGCATGTTTTGGTTGTGTAATTTAGCTAAATCTATATCCATTTCATCATAAAGTTCATACTGTTGGCTCTTTGGATATTTGACAAACTCAATGGATCTTCTCTGACAGTATTCTGTTTCTTGGTTAGGCTGGTTCGGTAGTTGGTAGCCATATATGTCAAACCTTATTGGCTGGGACCATCTAAGCTTAACCAAATAACCTTCACAGACAAATCCTGATTTTTGACATTTGAGACAAGATGGTTTCGTTAAATCACATGCAATTTTTCTTCTACGGCAAGTATAACATCCACTAAAGCTTTTCGTCCTTTTTGAAGTCTTGAGTAAAGCATTCGGTTTGATCTTTGAGGGAGACTCTGTAGGAGTTGTGGATGTCGTTGGAGTAGCTGAGGGGGTTGATGCTTCCGTAGTCTCCGTTACTGTTGTCTCTGTAGAGGCAGAGATCGAACTTTTATTATCTGTAGTATTATCATTAGCAGTGAGCATCGTTTTACTATCTTGAGACATCTTTGATATACTTGTAATCAAAATTGACGAGATATTTGAAGAAGGAAATTCTTTTTGAAATAAGAATTTCTCTCGACCTCTTTGATAGAAGGGTATCTAGTACTGAAGCACTGTCAATTCGTGACAAAACTCAAATGAAACTTTTGAAGTTAACAGATTATTCAGCTGGTATGGAAACCCCTTCGATTGATCTGTGCTTTTTGATTTTCAGCTTTAATTGTAGATGGCTTACTTAAGAAATAGGATCCTTTTCAGTAACAGTTGAGCAAGGTGGCTTTTGGTCAAAAAGTTGCCTCGTGTGTAGCAGATAATCTATCTAGTGGTGGGGATTTTCAAAATCTATCCAAACAAAGTTGTAGTTTCTTAATAGAATGGAATGTCTATAGATCGATCTGGTAAGAAATGTCGTGTTTTCAACTGATCTACAAATGAAAATAAGCCTGGTACACGGTTAAAAAACAAACGATAATAGCTCTTTTATTGAAGGATTGAGAGAGTAGAAAAATAAATTTCAGACATGCCACAAAAATCAGTAACCGACGCCGGCATTCGCCACTTCTTTCTGAAAACGGACGGAGACGCGGATCAAAAAGGCATTTGAAAATCGAAACGTCGATCGTCCTCCACTCATATTTCTTATGCGTCGATTTGGCAGCAAACAAACAGTCGTGTGCCGCTGAATCAATGATTGGATCCTATTCTGTACATCTCTCTATATTTATTTATCAATCAGGTACACCATTTTTCCTGATGTTGTGTAATCACGAATCAACGGTGTTTGAAGACTGATAAATACAACAGCAGGGGCCCCTTTTACTATATAAATAAACCAATGGCAACGGGTGTAACTATGGTCACTTCCACTGGCCTCTCATCCTCTGAAAGATCCCATCTGCTGAGCATATTATCAAAGACTTTCACAGACACAGAATACTGTAATGATCTAACTTCAGATGTCGCATGCCTTGTATTGAACCCAACAAGATCAGACTGGCTCGATTCAAAGAAATTCCAATATGTATCTCATAGCAGGCCAGATATCAAAATTATATCTCTTGAAGTTTTACTTGCAAATTATGAAAAATGGTTAAATGGTGAAGAATCAACTGCAAACTTATTAGAATTGTCTTCGATGCCAATCTTTGATTCATTGAGGGTATCTATCAGTAGATTGCCAGAACACTTATCATCGAAAATTACAAATTTAATATCTGAAAATGGGGGGACTGTCTTCGAGTCAATGACAAGTTCCACACATATTTTGATAACGACCTCGGGTGAAGGTCGTAGATACGAAAAGGCTAAAGAATGGCGCATCCCCATTGTCACTCCAGATTGGTGTTTTGATTCCATAGAGAGAGGTGCTGTTTTATCACACTTCTATTATAGACTTTCTAAAGCTTTAGAGAAAGGCAGAAGGATTGATGCCTGCGATTGGGAAGCACTGAGAGAATGGAACGAGAAACAAGAGCAGAAAAAAATGGCTGAGCATGCATTAAAGTTATTGCAAAAAAAGAGAAAATTGGAAGATGATCACGATAATGATGCTGGTGGCTTTGAAAATGAAACAAAAATTGAGAGCAAGGCTGATAAAGAAAAAGACTTGAAAGTTTCAAAAATTGATAAGAATGGACAATTATGGAGGTCCATCATGGGTGACATAAAAGTGTCGAACCTAAGTCAATTATCAACGGATGGTAATTGGAATTTAAATCAAGAAGAAGCACAGCCTAATATAAGTGAAGCCGTTGAATTGGATACAATATCTGTTATTGACGAAGAAAAGAAGCATATGAAAAAGGCATTGTTTAGAAATTTGGTATTCAAGTTACATGGATTTGACAAATCAGAAACTAGAATACTATCCAAAGTTATTTGTGACTACGGAGGTAAAGTTGCAGAAGACGATATCTCAGAAGATTACCTTGTACTCAATTCAAAATTAAATGAAATTCCGAAATCAATTACGAGCATAGTTACTGAGCTTGCCATTGAGAGATGTATTTTCTATAACGAGCTGATAATAGATGATTTCTGGAGCAGGCCTATAACGGTTCCCTCAAAATTATCTCCTTCAACACTTCTGGACAAAATAGGTCTCGTACCAAATAAAGAATGTCCTGAGAAGAAAGTTCAAGTTTCCATCACCGGATTTAAAGGTATTGAACTCTCTCATATTGAGAAATTGCTGAGGTTGAAGTTTTCAAATGTGATTCAACTTAATGAAATATTCAATAAAGATTGTGAGCTCCTTGTTTATAATGACAATCTGACTAAAGCTAGGATAGGTGAAAATGAAAAGCTGAAACTTTCGGCTAAATTGGGTGTTAAATGTATCGGTACTGCCAAATTTCTAGGTCTTTTGAGGGAAGAATAGTGGCATACTTTAGACAGGGAAGTAACTTTTAAAGGTAGAAATAGTAGCAAAAAGAGAAATGGGGAGCACCCCTCGCACCTCTATTCATATATCTGCTTCTGCTATTTTCAAAAAGCGGGCGCATTCTTGTATATATTCGATAAACGACTAATCACAAACTAATAAACATTAATTGATGATGATCAGTTTGCCTGTTCTATGCTTCTCAGGGAATTGACTTCATACTACCACTTTTAGTCTGACAAGAACGCTATCAGGGTATTATTCAGACGTCTAACTAATAATCCCCGGGAAATCCCTCCTTGTTTAACCACTAGAACGTTTCCAATATGTCAGTTGTCCTAACAAGAAATGCATCATCGTCCGATCGTTTGCTCAATCAACTAGCTTCAAACTGGAAATCATTTTCAACAAGATTACCATACTTAACTGCGACTCGTAAGAATGGTCTAGAAATTATTACTATTTTTGAAAGACAGATCAAAATCACAGATTTAACCACAGATTCCTCATATAAACTGGACTATGAATTAACTTTTGATCCAAAGTCATTGGTTATGAACAAATCTGAAGAGCTGCTTTGTGTGTATGACGATTCAAACTGTTCAGTTGTATTTCTGAACCCAATTGGATCTAAGATCAAATACACAGCTTATTACAAGTTGTCAATAGATTTGCAAGAAAATGATAAAATTATTCAAATTCTATTCAACAAGATTTCAAAATTCAGCTCTGAGCTTATAGTTCTTACATCGGATAGTATCAGGTGTTACGATATCAACTCATTTCTTAGTAAACCAGTTCAAACTTATGAGTTCAAAGCTCTTACAGGGCGTGTCAACCTTTCCATGAACTTCAGCAACGTTGTTGATCCGGTTTCCATTTCATTTGGGTCGTGTGCTGGTGATGATACAGCTAATGAAAACCCAAAAGGCGACTTAACTTTGTTTATTTTAACATCAGATACTTCAATCTACAAGATCTATCCGTTCTTACCCCATGAAATTAGTGTTTCTAAAAGTTGGCTATCCACATTCTTCGACTATGCCACTTTGAAATTTAATGCAGCTTCGGAATCCGATGCTAAAAACGATGATTCTACCGTCAAAGCTGAGCAATCGTCTTATTCTGGGTTGTTGCCAATGTTGAAATTGGCAACATTACTTTCCAAAACAGATGGAAGCGGACTTTTGTCGGATATTTTACCAAAAGAGTTAATGAAAGCCAAAATAACGGGACCATTAACGTATCAACCGTTCCCTGTTGAATTATATGAACAAGATGCGTTGAAATTAGTACCAATGCAAAATGATCTATTATGCATTTTGCTAAATCAAGCTATAGTGATTATATTTGATGATCAAGATGAAATAATGGTGTTTGATAGTGAAAAGATCTCAGATCCCCCAAACGGTGAAGTTACAGTTGTTGAATGTATCTTATTCAATGAGAAAAATATCACGCTAACTGATGCTATATTACAACCACCATCTTCAAATGTCATTTTGGTGACTACTACAACCCCTGAAATTTTAAGGATTGATTGTTCTTCTTGGTGTACCACTTTGAGTAGGTGTCTAGAAAAGAACGATATGAGTGACTTTATACAATTGCTTCAAAGTCCATTACCAACTGGTTTGATCAACTTTGGTTCGTTTTCATTACCACAGCACTATTCTACAAACAATAAACCATCCAAGATAGGTCTTGGATTGTCCTCCAATTTTGATGATTATGAAGTTCCTTTGATTTCCAACCAATTCAAAATTTGGTTAGCTTGGGATGGTTTCAAGAGTTTTGCTGTTGTTTTGAATGGAGATAAAATGGATCTTCACGATATCACTTTGGCTAGCAGTATTGACGATGAAGATGATCATCATGAATCTTTCTCTCTCTCTGAATTCACAGGTGAGGACTTGAATGAAGATGATCTACCGAAATACGAAACAAAATTGAACAATGCTTTCACCACTGACATCATGAAGGAACTACAATCTACTAAGATGTTGATTTCTAGGATTCAAGCTAAGCTGCTAACTATTTCCAGTAATAAAAATATAGATCCTGATTCTAAAGATTTGAACGATGTCTATCAAATCAGTGAACTGACTACGGCAGGTTTGATTGCCGTTTTCAAGAATTTGGGTCTAATGAACAAAAGACTGTTATCTGCCAGAGCTGAGTTCGTGCATCAAATTAACACACTAAACACGCTGAATTTATCGAAAGATTCTAACCAAAAGAAAATGGAGACTTCTGTTGAAAGATTAGGTAAAGTTGAGGAAAAGCAAGAGGCTTTGAAAAGAAGATTAGAAAAGATTGTCTCATCCGTTGAACATGCTGTTGTTGGACTAAACAGCTCGGTTGATGTTGAGCTTTCAAGAGATGAAGTTTTATATTTCAGAGAATTGAATAAAACTTTGAAAATTTCTGAATCAGAAGAAGCTGAAATTAAGAAAGCTGAAACACTATTGAAGAATCTGAAAGATTCTGATACTGATAAGGTTTTAGCCGCTGCTTCTTCAATCAATAGTGAAAGCAGTCAAAAATTATTAAGTTCTTCGAAAAATAAACTTACTGTAAGAGGGCAATTGATCGATTCTGTAGTTGGTGAGTTAGCTAATTTGAAAGTTGAAAGATGATGTGGCTTTGATTTGAAGTGTTTTATATGCCTACCTTTAAACAGTTATTTCTTTATATTTTTTTTTATCTTTATTTGACTTGAAGAATTTTGAATACTACTGAGTATATGGGCTTGTAACTGTAATTAACAATCAATCTGCACGTATTTTTACATATGTATATATAATGGGGAGAAAAGATAAAGGGGGGTATTAGAAAAGGTACATTAAGAAAAATAGAAGTAAGTATCAAGAGGAATTAAAGATGTGTAAAAAACCACCAAGACGACGCAACTTATTTGTGAGAATCATTCATGCATACAAAGTGACGTTTATGTAATAGGTAATAGATGGTGACGAGTTCAACCAGGTGAATTTAAAAATCAGTAACTCTACCATTGAAACTCCAGTCATTCTTATGCTTTAATGGATCCTGTTTTGGGCCACCGACTTCTCCTGTTTTTGGGTTAGTGTCCCCTTCGAATTCAGGAATAATCTTAAATAATTCTGGAGAAAAAGTGCCAACGTCAACTTTAGGAGGAGCATCCACCTCGAACCCCATTTCGGAGTTGTATTCTTCAATTGTAGTTTGGGTGTTTGCCACTTTGATCAGTCTTTCGAAATCTTCTTGGTCTTCTTTTGGCAATTTTGGTGGACCTGGTGCTGATTTCATGAAAGAAGATTGGAACCTGGTGGCAAGTAAGGTTGTTGCTGATAATCTAGCCTTTTTGGCAGATATCAGAGACGGGGTCTTAGAAATTAATCTTAGCATCTTGCCTGTGTACGTTTATGAGAGACCTTAGGATTGTTTTATCGGGAACGAACTCAAGATGATGAAAAAAAAGAGAAGAACAGGATAACTGACGGATTCTTGGTTCATAGTCATCTTAAATATTAGAGCGCTCAGAAGGATGTTTATCAGCCTTAAATTATGAACAAGCCACTTCTATATACTTGTGGCTAATTCTCATTCTTAACGTACACAACATGCATCTGTGATTTAAATGGTACATGATTGGGCTTCATATATGCCATTTCATGCATCTTTTCTGATCACCATCAGGTCAACTATATTGGTTGGCCCTAAATCAAAGTTAGAGAGATAGTTACACGGATATTTGAAATGCGGTTTGTGCTATTGCTTGTCATATCTCTACTTCAGTTGGGGTCGTATTTACTGTTTTGTAAAGGTTTCTTTCCAACTAAAGTCCTTCTCTCTCCCGGAGATTTAGTCAATTTTACCTCCGAAATCCCAATTCATTACAATGAACCAAAACCCCAATTTAATAAATTGATATTCATGGTGGTGGATGCCTTGAGAGCCGATTTCATGTTCTCAAACACATCTGATATGTATTTCACACATGCGTTACTAAACTCGGGTTATGGTGTTGGGTTCACTGCTTATTCCAATCCTCCTACTGTTACTTTACCTAGATTGAAAGGAATTACTACTGGATCCACTCCAAATTTTATTGATGCAGTGTTGAATATTGCTGAAGAAGATACTTCTTCTACTCTAGGAGATCAAGACTCTTGGATTAAGCAAATGAGCAAGAATGGTTGGAAGATTAACATGTTTGGTGATGATACTTGGCTCAAACTATTCCCTGAATACTTCACCAAGACTGATGGTACAGCAAGCTTTTATGTCAGTGACTTCACTATTGTGGATAACAATGTTACTAGACATTTAGACTTTGAGCTAAGCGCTGAAGGAAGGTCACAATGGGATTGTTTGATCCTGCACTATTTGGGTCTGGATCATATTGGTCATAAAGGTGGGCCAATGAGTGCTAATATGCCTAAGAAACAACAAGAAATGGATCAAATCATTTCTAGGATATTTCATTCAGTTGTTAATGCCGACGAGGAAACTTTGTTTGTCGTTATGGGTGACCATGGTATGAACGAAGTTGGAAATCATGGCGGTTCGTCAATTGGTGAAGTTTCAGCCGCCTTATCATTGTTCTCTCCAAAATTCAAAAAAGCGGGTGTTGACTTCAATGGCAAAATTGAAGCCCCAATCCAATTTGACCCAGAGTTCAATTACTTCCAAAAAATTGATCAAATTGACTTGGTTCCAACCTTAGCCACTATGTTGGGTCTTGATATTCCAATCAATAACCTTGGAAGGTTTATTCCTTCATTGCTAGATATCTATAAGTCAGAAGAGGAGAAATTGAACGTTTTAATTAAAAATGCTTTACAACTGAAAGTATTGCTAGATAAATCAAGAGGTGTGGTAACAAACCTGGGCCATGATATCTCTGATTTGACCTCTAAAGAAGAACTAATAAGTTACATTTCGATGGCTAAGGAAACCTTGTCCAAGACTTCATCTGATTATAATTACACTGATATTACATATGCTCTTATTGGATATCTATTAACGGCATTGGTTGCATTAGCCATGTTTGTTACTCACAATGAAGGCAGTTGGATGATCAAAGTGGCCGATATAAGTTTCTTTACCATTTATGCCCTTAATTTCTTTGGCTCGTCAATGATTGAAGAAGAACATCATCTATGGTGGTTTTTCACTACGATTTTTGTTGCGTACATTATTATAAAATCGGTTCAATATCAACCTGGTAAAGGAAAAATGGTGCTGTCGTATTCTCTAATACTGCTTGGTTCTCTTAGAATCTTGAAGGCGTGGAATAATAGTGGACAAAAGAATAACCTAAAGGCAAATATAAAGATTGGCACATACATCGAATCATTGGCTCCTGACGTTGGGCCTGTGGTTATGACTGCTCTATTGGTTTCCACGTTTGTGCCTTTTGTTATTCTAGTTCAAAGAGGATACCCTGATGATGACACAGTTACGAATAACTCGAGATTTATGGCATTTATGTCAGTTTCTATGTTGGCTATCATTTCAACCTCTGTCAAATTCCTTTCATATTTAACAGAGTCTTTTGATCTAAGTGGAGGTTACGCCACTATGCCAGCTTGGTGTAACTCGTACATTGACTGGTTAATAAAATACTCCAATACTTCTGATTTCAATCAAATCAGTCAAATACTATGTGCATTGTTCCATAAAGTTTGGTTAGCTTCATTTTTGTTTTTTTTGCTAAAGCCAGTAGTTTACAAAGCCATTTCTGCTAGATTTGCTGGAAACTACATTAATGACTTGCTGGTTGTGGTAACAATGCAATTAATCAATCAGACAAACTTCTTGAACGTCCCTATATTTGCGGTTTTGCTAATTATTTTACTATCCTTCTCTAAATTGGTCCCTGGCTCCATATCATCCTCTAATACGTACTCACTATTTGTCATTCTTTTACAAAATTTGAGCTTCTTCCAATACGGTTCGACTAATTCATTATCCTCTGTTGATTTAACAAATTCTTTTAACGGTTTAACTAGTTACAATATGGTTCTAGTTGGTATTTTAACGTTTATTGCTAATTGGGCATCTCCAATTTTCTGGTCATTAGGATATTTGAAGCTTTCTTTAGACTCCCTAGCTTCTCCTGGTAATGCAAAATCCAAAGTTACTAAATGGGATTTACTTTACAACAGGTTGATTTTCAACTTGGTGTTCTATTCTATTAGTGGGTTAATCTTGATTGCTAGTTGTTTCAGCTTGAGATACCACTTGTTTATCTGGACTGTTTTTAGTCCAAAACTCTTATACTTCTTAAGTTGGTTTGGATGTGGATTACTAGTTGATTTCTTGTTATGTAGTTTAGTGACAGCATTGTACCCTGATTAATCCAATAAGTGGCTTAAAATCTATAGAAAAGAAAACATTCGAATATTATGTGTATATATATATAAAAGTTTAAATCATGTATTAAAATTAAGAAATAAAATGATTGTGAAAAAATAAAAAGAGCAGCAAAACAGGTATTATAGTAATTGGGACAAAATACATAGTACGGCGATGAGAACAAGGACAGAAATGAGAAAAGCAAATAACGAACCAACATTAAAAGTGAGAAACAAATTTGGATTATAGTGATCTTCAAACTGAAAACAACTATTCTTCGTCTTCGTCATCCGTATCCTTTGGATGTGGGGTACCCTTTGGAGAACTCAACCATTCAATATGTCTCAATCTTCTTCTTTCTTCTTGCAGCTTCTTCTCGTTTCTGGTCATCTTCTTCTTTCTGGTCTTGACCTTGATATTAGCTGGAGAATCATTATCGTCCTTCCTCAGAGGAGTAGTCTTATTAACCATGGTCTTAGCAGCCTTTGATTGCTCAGAATCGCCACCATTATCTTCGAATCTGGATTGATCGATTTCTTTGACACCTTTAGTAACCATGGTACCGTTTTCAACAATCCATTGTTCGGGACATAAGGCACCAACGAACTCCGAATTATGTGAAATCATAACAACACCACCAGTCCATTCTCTAATGGCAACAGCTAAACCACCTAAGGAATCTCTATCCAAATAATTGGTAGGTTCGTCCAACACTAACAAATGAGGGTTATTCCACATGGCACCAGCGATAACAACCTTGACTAATTGACCTCCAGACAATGAACCCATTGGGGTGTGGTCAGCAATATCACCATCTAAGCCGACACCTTCGAAGTGTTTTCTGATAACAGATGGGATTAATTCTCTGTAACCTAAACCTTCTCTTGAAGCTTCGTGATCATCGAATTTTTGAACAAATGGTTCGAAACCTAGCTCAATCAAAGTGTCTCTTGCAACCCAAGAGTTGAACTTAGGTAGCCAAAACTTCCACTTAATTTCATACTGGAAAGACTTCTTTAACTTTTGTCTACCGACAATAGCTTCAACTTGTCTTTCACCTCTACCATCGCCAATATCAATCATCTTTTCTAATAATTCTCTTTCGTGGTCGCTGGCAATTTTACGAGATTCCTTCAGTAAAACTTCTCTATCATCACCGAATCTGTATCTCCATTGTAAATATTGGTTGGCAGTCTTTTCTTTATGTTGGTTAACGTGTTGTAAAGCATGTTGGGCAATGTAACCAATACGTAAGTTTGGATGCTTTTCAACGGTACCTTCTTTTGGAATCAATTCACCAGTTAATAACTTGATCAAAGTAGATTTACCAGCACCATTTGGACCCAAAATAGCGACTCTTGAAGATAATGACAACGAACAGGATAAACCTGTTAATGATGGTTTTTCAGCGCCTGGATATTGGAAAGTAACATTGGACATTCTAGCAACAGCTCTGGTGTTTGACTTAACACCGGTTAAAATGCCTGGTGGAGGGAAAGCCATCTTAACATTGGAATCAGTTAAAGTATAGTATGATTTACCTTCTGGCTTAACCTTAACGAACTCAGATAAGTTACCCTTGTAGTAGGCTAGTTTCTTGTTTTCGTAATGAATAATATCAGTACAAACGGTATCTAAGAAACCGGAGTCATGGGAAACGATCAAGGAAGTAATATCAGTGTGTTCTAACAAGTAATCTTGTAGCCAAGCAACGTTGGTAACATCCAGATGATTGGTAGGTTCATCCAATAATAGGACATCAGCCTTCATTAACATAGCTCTAGCCAATTCCAACTTCATCTTCCAACCACCAGATAATGAACCGACCTGCTGTCTTCTTCTCTCGTCGTTGAAACCAACCGAAGCTAAAGCGTCAGAAATCTCGTCTCTTGAAATATGCTTCAAGTCAGGATCGGAACCAATGAAAGTAATCAAATCCATACTGGCATCTTCACCTTGCAATTTGTGTTCCACGAAACAGGTGGTTAATTCAGTTGGATCTGGGAAACCTTCTAATTGACCGTTCGCAATGGCTCTCATCAAAGTAGATTTACCAGCACCATTTCTACCACATAAACCATATCTGTGACCCTTAACTAATCTCAAGTTAGTCTTGTTTAATAACATTCTTGAGCCGTAAGCTAGCGAGAAATCAGCATTGACGATAATGACACCATCTTCAGATGAATCATCAACGGCATTAGGGGTGAATAATTCTCTCAACTTGTGGATGACAGATTCAATGTATTTAATCTTAGATTCTTCATCGTCAAAGTATGAACCGAAGGACATGTTGAAGTATTCGTTTAGTCTAACCCAATCGTTAACGTTAGAGTCAGAAACTAAAACGGTGGTTAAGTAAGTGTAAATTAGTTCATCGTCAACCTTACCCTTGATTTCTTCCAAGAATCCGGTTGATTTTTCGAAATCTAATTTACCATGGAACTTACCATCAACGTGTTCGGCTTCGGCTTCTTCAATGACTTGTAAAGCCTTGGAGGCCAAATCTCTAACTTCAGGTAAAGAAGCAGTGTCGACAACCTTCTTGATACCTGGTAGCAGGATTGGGATATAAGTTTCAATTTCACGCTTGTTGTTAACTAATCTAGTTAAATTTTCAGTAACTTGGACAGTTTGTCTCAATTGTTCTTGGGAAGAAGATGATAACTTTAGGGATTTGTCTAAAATTGGGACCAATAGAGATAATGCTGGTTCCGTAACTTCAGCAACGAAAGTGACTGAGGATAAGGACTTGATACAATTTGGAACCTTTTGTGGGTCAGCTAAAGTTTCAATAATGAGGTCATAACGTGGAGCCAAATCCAAGTTATCTAAGATCTTAACAAACTTACTTAATGAAACCATACCGTTCTTAGCTAGTTCTGGCTTGAAATCAGTGGCCATATCAGTTAAAACTGGAATGGCGTTAACGAATCTCATTTCAATTAAATCAGCTGGAGAGTCATCAACAATCTTGTCAACAATCTTCAAAGCGGCGATCTTACATTGCCACTTGGCACCAGACTTCAAGTAGATTAGCATTTCAGTTAACAAGACCGACGCTAAAGCTTCAGTTGGGAACATACCATAAATAGCATCGACTGATGATTGAGCAGCCCTCTTGACGGTGTTTTCTTTGTCAGCCAATAAATCAAACGCTGGAGCTAGTAATTGGATGAAATATGCTTCGAATGGAGTTAAACCAGCAAACTTTCTTGATAAGGTTTGTAACAATAACATACTTGATTCTCTGACTAAAGCTGGATTCTTTGGTTTTGATAGCGTCTTTAAAACATCAAGAAGGTTCCATTCATTGATTGATCTGGCGCCGGCATTGAATATGGTGTCAACAATCTTATCACAGAGTTCACGTGCTTCTGATAACTTGGTAGCTTGTTGTAATAAAGCAAGATCGTCTGAGATTGGAGATAGAGCTAGCTTCTGTAAAGCACTGTTTAACGAAGCTAATGATGCACTTGAATCCATTGCCCTTGACATAGGAGTGTTAATACCAGATGAAGAGGCGGACATGTCAGAAGATCTAACCTCTGGAGTTTGTTGTTTTAAAGGTCTATTTAAAGCTTGACTTTGAGACTTTAAAAAATCTTCGTATGATTGCTGAGTGCTAACATTATTTCTACTGTTACTTCTGCTGTTGTTATTACTGAAGTCGCCTCTTCTGTTGTTGCTATATGATCTGTTGAAGTTTTGCTGTCCTTGATTTGGTTGGTGCCCTTGATGGCCAGGTTGTTGGTCACCCCATCCGCCTTCAGGTATGTAGGCGTTGGCGTTGGCGTTGAACCTTGGAGGCATTTTGTTCGATATAATGTATTAGCGATAAAGGCCAATCAATATTGCTTATGGAAATAAGCTTAAAAGAAATTGGTTAATGAGATAATAAAAGACTAATTAATTGTTTTAATCCACCATACCGGGTGAAAAACGTTGCACATTTGTGTACAAACAATTAAATTAGTTCGGCTCAAAAAAATCAAAAAAAAAAAATCCTAAAAAAAACTACACTGAAAAATTTTCCACTATCGTCCTGTTTTTGAAGGTGGTGGTTGGTTATCGGTTACCAACAGATATGGATTGTCTGATTAGATAAGTTTGCCTCGTATAGAAGATGTCCGTGTACATGTGCCATCGTTCCATCCTCTTTACGTCGTTATAGGCAGAAATTTAATCTCTATGAAACTATATACATATTTACATTAATCACACTATTTCGTCAATCTTCACCTCGCTCACGCCGTAGAAAGCTTGCATCTCAAGTAGCTTCTTCTCGAATTCAGCCTTGTACTTTTCGTGTTGCTCTTTTGAAATCGTAGACCAGTATGGATCACTTAGTGACTTATCACTAGGTTTGTAGTTGAATAATTCCATGAATCTTAGGAATAGAGAAGCGCCATCTCTCCAATTCAATGGAACATCTGACTTAATCATCTCACCAACTGATAATATACCACTTTCTTGTCTAAATAGGAATAATTTCTCCTCGATAGTTTCCCTTTGTTCAGCTGTAAGCTTCGATTCCATCTTTATTAATAGTGATTCGAGAATAACCTTGATTAATAATAGTAGATCTTTACTGAGGTCTCTATTCAAGTCCATACCATAGTATTGAAGAACGCAAATTATAGTTGGGGTATCACTAAACTTCATAAAGGTTAATAAGGTCTGTTGGAAGAAGACCTCATTAAAATCCCAAGAAGGAGTTTGGATCATTATTTTGAATAGTCTTCTTAAGTTGTCTAATCTTTCAGCAAATATCACCTTATTTTTATAATCAAAGTTATCTTTCAAATCATCAGAAGCAGTCACTAAACTATCCTGGTAAGTCTTCAAGATGTTGATATATAGCTCAGAGGTCGGCTTAAAGTATTCTTGTCCCATGTATTCATCAATAAACGAAGCCGCCTTGGTAAATCTTTTACTTCTTCTATATGTCAAAATAACTTGATTTGCAACTAAGGTATAAATTGGAATGTTTAACGATTTCATTAAAGCCAACAATGACTCAATCTCACTGAAGCCTGGGTTTCTACGACGTCCAAATAGTTGAATCAAAACAAGATACACTGGAGAGTTCGCAGGGGGGAAAATGCCGTACTCTTTACCCTGTCTATTAAGTTCAAGACTCTTGTTCATCTCTGTTAAAACTTTCGAAACAAGGGTATAACTTTTTCTTGATTTCGAGAGAAGTAAAAGACGAATCAAGTCACAGCACTCGTATGTTGTTAATCTTGATCCTATAGAAATAGAAGAAATTATGGAAGTGAGTTTTGTTTTTTGGTCTTTGTTCAATTTCTTAGTGGTTGCAGTCAACTTCAAAGTGGAAATAATTTCATCCAAAATTGCAACTTCTTGGAAAGATGTTGATTTGGTAGGTTGATAGGATTGCAACTCTTTAACAACAAATTTTGATATCGAAGGATGGTATTTGTTTTCCTTTGCATTATTGATTACTTGGAAAAGAGCCTCTCTTCCAGGATATGACACATTATTGATAAATGTTTTTGTAATATTGTAAAGGTATCTTTTATCCCGTCTTGTGGCAATCTCGATGATCCGCATACCTTCGTCAAAAGCACCAAACTTGAAGAAATCCATCACAGCATCCGTTATGTTAGAGAAAGTGACTGGTTCAACACGGTTATGGTAGGCATAAACCAAATCCTCATCGTCCAGGATTTGGGTTTCGGGTGCTTGGATACTTTCAGTCAATCCGTATTCATCCATAACTAGCTTCATCTCTGACCACCACTCAAACGCTTTCTCTGTGTTTCCTTGAGCCAAGTATGCCGAAACAAATTCATTTGCTAAATTTGGGTGCAAATATGAAAACTTTTCCTTGATTTCTCTGGCAATTTCTTCTGCCTTTTCAGTTTCGTATTGTCTCAAGTATATGGTGGCGCCAAGATCTAACCAGAATCTGTGGTTCTTCACATCGGGTTTGCTTCTTCTTGTTTCGAAAAGCTTAGTTGCTTCTTCAAACAGATTGCGCTGTAGCAATGCTCTGATATAAAACGATTCGTTAATTGGGTCTGGTCTCAATTCAGTGGTTGTATAAATCAGCTTACCAGAAAGATAGATGCATTCATCTCTCAGTTTCTCGTCTAAGATTTGAACAGAAATTGTGAAAAATGAAGATATGTATTCGATTGGTATTAGCTTTTTCATACTTTCATTTTCTGGTAGGTCCATGGCTCTTAGAAATATAGGAAGCTTGTTAGGTTCATCGGATCTTAATTCTTCAGCTAACTCATCTGCTGAAACAAAAGCATTCGCAAGGCTCTCTGGCTTAGATGAACTCATCAAAATATCATTAATTTGTTCGTTAATTCTATCCTCTTTTCCTAGATCTGGCTTTTGGTTCTCTATAAATTCCACTGATTCCTCCAACAGTGAGTCCAAAAGTCCTATGATTTCCTCTCTTGTGACCTCGTCTACGGATGTATCTTCTTGCAAAAGTCTCTTCGTCACTTTCTCCTCATGTTTGGATTGTTCTATCAGTCGCTGAACAAACATAGGATCATATTCTATTCCATCTTTTTCAAATTTTGCCTTCATATCTCTTTCGATTTGAGCTGGTGATTTATGTTCGAACTCAGCTAGCCATGGGTCTTCTTTCGCTTTTGGCGGACTTTTACTGAACTTAGATTTAGCCAATCTCTTTCTTTGTAAAAGCATTCCAAAATCATTCTCTATGCTGTTCTTGTCTGGTATTGGAGTGGGTGTAGCTTGTTCTGTAAACGATGGTAAAGGGGCAGGAGAAAGAGGATCTGCCGTCCTATGATGATCCATGGGTCTAATTCTTAGAAATCTTGTCTGAATACTAGGGACTAAGCTTGCCCTTTTGGTCAAATTCCTCGTAAGTGGCCTATACCTCAACATAATTTGAGATTATTTTATATACTAACTGGATACACTCGCCGATTTGGAGGGGTCAACAGGAAGTTATGGAATCAGTAAGAAATAGATTTGCTTGTCAAAAATCAATGCCCATGTACGTTTATTTCTAAGTAAACTCAATCCGTACAAATTGTTTGAGTCGATCGGCCATTTTCTCTCTCTACAAAAATTTTCTAAGCGACGGATTCTATGACGTCTAAGAAATCACACTGGACCTTTCACATAGTTGGCACCTTAAACATCCTCCCCCACCCGTCCTTCCTTTTCCGTTCCATTAAAACTGCTTCCTTAGTAAACGGTTTCATTTCCCCATTTCAGACTTAAAATTTCCCACGAAAAATCAGGATTAGCCAATCGAAAGAAAAAAATTCAGCTCCTTATCAGGGGCTCGAACCCTGGACATTTCGGTCGACTTCTGAAATACTGGAAATCCTTAAAAGCCGAACGCTCTACCAACTGAGCTAATAAGGATGGAGCTGTGCGGTGCAATGTGGGCTGACTACAGAACATAGTTAAACATATTCTGACTTAGTTTTTGATTTCGGTCGTTACAGCATTTAGCGAAGGAAATTTTGCATTCACAATACTTTCTCATAATTATCAAGCGGAAAAGCTTGTAAAATTATTGTTCTATAGTTATTTTTTGGGCGAATAATCGTATTTCTTTAAACAAGGCGCTCAGAGAAGGTATTGAGGAGAAAGATCCCATTTTGTTTCCTATGATCAATTCTTATCAAAGCTGAGCAGCAGCTCGAACTAGTACGCTTTATTACCAAATCCCAAAACTTTTCCTGAACATAAATAGAGGGTGATTTTCCCTATTTATCAAGTTATTATTTTGTACCTTTATACATATATGAAAATTGTATAAGCAAGAAGAAAAAATAGTCTAGTCTGATATTATATAGTGCAACCAGTATGAGTTTGGAGAATAGGGTGTCTATTCTTCAGCAGTCTATGGGCCCTGTTGATATATTCTTGAATGAATCTGGTAGTCTCAGATTTTAGAGTCTTTGGAATAACTTGAGAATATCTACTGAAATCATCAACAATCGTCAAGAAATACTTTTCCTGATCCAATCCAAGTATCGGAAAAGGTTCAGAAACATCACTATGAAGTAATTACAAAAGTGAAGCTGCTTTGGATGATCTCTCCTCCGTAAAGCACCTAGTGGTCTTACCCTGGCTACATGCACCAAATGTCATGTAATCAGCAACATTGACTGAAAAACCAAGAATAGATTTAATTTTGCGAGTAACTACTTCTGAAGGATGGGTCAAACTGAGCCTCATAGTCAGCAACAGCAAACGGCGACATCTTCTTTTTCTCCGGCTCAAACAGAACCTTAAATAGACCATTCGAGGAGGCTTTAGCAACAAGGCCAACAGATCGTTCACTAGCACCTTTATTTCCAAACGAGAATACAGCACCAGCTCTAATTGCGGCATGGATCGAAACAAGATTTGTCACAGCATCAGGGGCAAATAAAACATTATGCAGTCTCAAAACTCTTCCTTGGAACATAAGCTTAATAGATCCAATGCCCTTCACAGGAATCGACCCTTCAATACCATGAATGCTGGTTTCATAAGGACGAAACTCATAAAAATCTTCTCTCACTTTACTAATGTGAGATGCTGACCAAGAAGCTAACCAATAAGATGTCGAGAGATCAGCATCAGAAACCAAGGGCAATTCGGGAGAGGAAATAGCAGACCAAGTGGAACCAGGGCTCACATCAGGTTTGTGATACTGGGAATCATCCTTGGACAATTGCCGATGAGTATCAGGATTGACTGTGGGTGAAGGACAAGTTGGTGACCTATGGCCAACCGCACCACATCTGCAACACCGAACAGCCCTCTTTTTCTTGGTTACTTGAGATTTGCTGGCTTTCGATTGAACCACCGTAGCAGAGCTACTGCTATCATCAGGAATATCCTGAATTTGAGAAAAAATACTCATCAGTTCCAAGTTGGGTTTGGCACTGTCAAGAACTCGTCTCTCAGCTTCAGGATTGTTAAGCTCAGCCAGAAACATTAAACCACCATACTGTTCGAAAGTCAATCTTGGAGAACAATCAATAAGAAAGGCTTGCCATTTCTTCATCTTTTCAATCCTAGTACCCTCAACGTTCATAAGTTCCTTTGTTCTCTCATATAACAACCAAGCATTCATATTTTGATAGCGAGCAATTATCAATAGAAAAAGCCCATGTCCGATGCTCTGTTTGAAATAACCAAGTCTAGTGCATCTGTACTCACAGATTGATGAAGCACAACAGTAACTGCTCTATCTATCCAAAATTTCAATTGAACCTGATTTCATCAGTCAATCAATATGAGTTTGGTTGGAGAATCGGGTGTGGATTCTTCAACAGGTTATGAGCACCTTTCCGGCCACTCTGCGTGTGTTAGGGAATCTGAAAAATTGAAGGATGCTTCAAGTATTGATGTATCGAAGCTGAGTACACACCAGTAGCTATTAGGCTACTGGCCTTACTTGGCAATGTTTTTCCAGCAGCAGGAAGCTAATCTCTAAGCTTTAATACCCCTTGAGAACAAGCTAGTTAAGCTCGGGGGTATTCCAAGGTTGAGATTATAATATAATTGAAGTCTTTTTGTTATTTGTCTGTCTTTCTGTAGTGGCGTCTTTGTTTTTGTTAAGTGCTAATCTTAAAATGGAGGAAAGCAACTGTTCTATAGTTGTTTCTATATAACAGCAACTATTCAGTTAAACAAAATCGCAAGTATACTTAAATCTGTTGTCTTATTTCGTCTAGAAAATTACCAACTGTGTCCAACAATGTGCAGTAGGAAGGAGTTGATCAAGAAAGCTGCAATGAACCCCTGCATAGTCCTAACAAAACTGACGTAGCTGCTTTTGGGTTAATATTTATCAATAAAATCTGATATTAATTGAGTTAATAGCTTAAGCTAGCTTCGTGATTTTCAATTTTGGAGCAACATCAAGGTTTTGTTACAGCAAGGAGGAATTTATAAATTGGCTGCTGTTATCTCCATCTGCGGCTAAGAAATTCTTTTCCTTCCTATTATTCTTTATGGAGGTTGTTTATTCTGATCACTGTTTCTTTTACTTGAGATTTTTGCCGTATAAGTTCCCGTAATGAAGGAATATGTATTTCTATCTTCAGCCTCTGCACTCAAGAAAGGGAAAATACGTAACATCATTTTTCATTTCAACAGAGCATTATTACTAAGAAGTTCCATTATAGCGTTCATTTCTCGATAAATAAAATAAAAAGCATTCAATCTACCTCATCCACCAAGAGTATTACATCTCTGTTTTCAAGTAGAGCTCCAAGTCATTCCAATACACAAAAACAAGGTAGAACTCAAAAAGCATGAGATGAATAACAGATCCGAGAACAAAAAATTCAGCTCCTTATCAGGGGCTCGAACCCTGGACATTTCGGTCGACTTCTGAAATATGGAAATCCTTAAAAGCCGAACGCTCTACCAACTGAGCTAATAAGGACGGAGCTTCGGGCTGTAAGGAATCAGGCGCTATTTAATATAGAGGACGCCTTGATGAAGGATAATGATCCCTTTTTCCCTTATTGATTACTCTATTGACTACTAAGCAGAGT